>JARYHS010011408.1:62090434-62229194 GCA_031002005.1 Vandiemenella viatica | reverse complement strand
ATATATTGTGACTGACAAATACAAGCTGTGTCGACTCGGGCAAACGCGCACTAATCATCCGCACATATTCCCCTTCACTAAATGGTGAACTTAAATGTTTACAAGAATTAACACACTTCAAGAAAAAATTTTGCTGAGTGCCACCACCCGGCGAGTATGGTTTTCCCATCATTAAATTCCGCCGAACAGCAATTTGCCGGTCGATGGACCAGAAATGTTCCAAAAAAGCTGACTTAAACTCCTCAAACGTCTCGCAATTATCTGCAGCCCGTTCTCCCCACATTCGGGCATTCCCCTTGATATGTTTACTGAACATTTCTATCTTCTTTCTTTCTACGGCCCTACAGAACGGCCCAAAATTTTCAAACTTCTTCACAAAATCAACTGGGTGTATCCCCCCATTATCACAAAAGTCATCCCAGTCTACTTTCTCTTCTACCATGCACGCAGCGAGCGCATTCACATTTGGCAAGATTTGACATTTGACAACCTCTTCTCGCACAACTTGTGGAACTCGTAACTTTAGACTTTTTTCAATTTGCTTCTCTTGTAACTGTAACTTTTCATTCACCCACACTGCAGTGGAAGCCTTAACCTTTTCCACCTGACACGACAATTTCTCTACGCCGACTTTTAAATGGTCAACTTCTTTCTTTTACTACCGTGTATTTTTCGGTAAGGGTTTCTCCTAAAGTCTCCACCTTCAACAATCTTTCATCATGGTTATCTTCTATAAGCTCGAAATGTTTTCTTTAGGGATTCCATATTTTGGTGCAAAACACTAGTTACTTGTTCGCAGTCTGAACGATACCGAGTCAATTTACACGATATTTCAGCAGTTTGTTGTGTACAAAGTTCCCTATACTGGGTCAATTCTTCTCTAAACTGCTCCTAGTCGCGATTCAAAGCATCCCGAAGACATTCGATACTCTCCTTATTTTCATTTAATTTAGATTCAAGCAAAATACTATTTTCATTTAATTTTGGATGCAAGTGATTCATTTAATCTGGATTCAAGTGAAATACTATTTTTCATTTAATTTGGATTCAAGTGATTCATTTAATCTGGATTCAAGTGAAATACTATTTTCATTTAATTTGGATTCAAGTGAAACCTTGTTTTCATTGAATTTAGCTTCAAGAAAGGACTGAATTGACATGACAAATTGTCCCTGGAAAGCACAAAACATTTCCGACATGGGACGCCTCATTACTTTCCCTAACCACCTCCCTTGACTTGTCAACTTTTGATTCACTAGCAAAACTCGTCATCGACTGTAAATGATTAGACACAGTAAGGGAGGACTGATTAATGTCTACACTGGGTGCGTCACCAAGGGACTCACCTCCCAGCACCATCTCTCCATTCACACCACCCTCTACCTCAGATGCCATATTACGAAATTATTTCACCCAACAAATTCAATCTTCCGTTGTAGAAAAGACAAGAAGTAACCAACGTCGTCAATCCAGCAAACAGAATACACCAGTATACATTAGCACAAAAAAAGGTAAAATTCTGTTTCCAAATCTCTTAACTACCAAACAAGATATACACCATGTCATAAAATACACTTTCAATTGAATACATACACTACTATCAATGACCAAAAAAAAAAAAAATTACGGAAACTCTAAAATATTTTTTTTTATTTTTTTTTGAAAAATGATTTGCTAAGCAAATCTAACACAGTTGTCCGGCATTTCAACTTTAATAAGTTAACGAAAGAAAAGGAAAAAGACCTCTGTTACTCAATATGCAAAAATAATAATTAATTTTTTTCTCTTAAAAAAATCGCGAATTATTCGTGCCGGTTTGTGCTTTTACAAAGACTGAAAAACAAATCTTGCACTTCTTTGGAAAATCAACAAAAAAATCTACAAATTAATTCGTTAACAGAAACTGACATAACTTGACCCATATCAGAATAAAATTATGCTTGCATGCATAAAATTTGCAATCCGCATTGTCAGAAGCTCATTTGAAGATTCATTAATGCAAAAGAAATAATTACTACCGCGGAAATGTGATTCCAATCGAAACAGTATTTTTTTTATTTTTTTTTATTTTTTTTATTTTAATGTCAGTTTGTGTCTTTCTTTAATTAAAAATAATTGTTCGCACTTTCCTTTCGAAGAATCTCAGTTGCTGACCACGCCGCTGTCGACCGCAATGACGCCGCGCCGCTTCTGCGTGCCCGCGTTGTTCCGCTGTCGACCGCAATGACGCCGCGCCGCTTCTGCGTGCCCGCGTTGTTCCGCTGTCGCGTCGCTCCGATGTACCGCGTTGCCCCGGTGTCGAGTTGTTGCTCGGGCGAGGGTTCCCGTCAGACTGCGTTGCTCGGTTCCGCTCGTGAAAGCTCGGGTCCTCTCGTTTATTACATTGTTGTGCACTCGCCGCCTCGAAGTAACCGTACTGTCGCCGATTGTTGTCTTCCCGCGCTACTCACTGCTTATTATTTCCAGCACTTTTTTTTATATTAATCACTGTCCGTCCTTAACAATTTTAACTGCAACTTGTCCTGTCACGTTGAGCCATGTAACGGGAACTCGCGCTATTCGTGTTTGTATAGTTCAAAGTTCGTTGAAGCAATTGGGCAGCTACACTTCTTAACACGATTTTTCTTAAGCTTTCTTCCACCACTAATTACTCTTTTAATTAAAGGTTCGTTTTGCCGTGCGGTCGCCAGTCTTTCGGCTATGCTAATTGGTTAATTAAAGTCACAGAAGAAAAAAAACACATATGCGTACCAGTTTTGGTAGATTTATTCCTCTGAGACTACACAGTCCACAAGCATGCCACCAGACAATAATACTAATGTTTCTTCGTCACCGAAAATAGCAGATTCAAGTACAGTCAAAAGATAAATAAGCAGTGAGCACAATTCTCGAAACTAATTAACAAACAATCGCCATAGTCCGATCCTGCAGTAGTTTACTAAACACAGTTTATGTTGAACCAGGTCTCTCGGAAGAACCTTCATAGTCCAACATATACTTTAGCACACATCCCACAGTGTTCTTTAGTACGGAACACACGCCAAGCGGCCGTACGATGTATTCACGGGATAAACACACTGCCGTAAACCTTCCGCTCCCGCTGGCTGTTCCGTATGTTACCACTGACAATCACTGACTCCCCACTCACCGCGCTCGGCGCTCGCCCACCGCCAAAGACCTTACATACCTCTCAGATTACACTATCCACTCCAAATATAACCGTAACGTTCATGGTTACGTTACAACGGGTTGCAGCTCTAGCTGTACCCCCCAGGGATACCGTTCATTTGATTTATAGGTTTACTTTCAATTTCATAATTATATATTTTAAATATTTTTATCTGTGTATATTAGTCATCAATATATACTGGTCTGCTGTTAACTGAAATCGAATATTTATGAGGTGTGATATGAAAAAATGAATATGTTTTAGCAGAAAATTTATATAATTTATTGAAATATCAAAACAAGTCATAATATGTGTTTATAATTGAAAAAACATTTCTACTCTCTCATTTCGATGCGGTGACTGCGCTAAATACGAATGCACACATGATGCAAGACAAGCACGTTCGGCTGAATGGAACAAAATTATTTGGTCAGCGACGGAAGCCGGCAGAATCCAGCGGAGTTCGGCCGAGTAGGTCGGTCATAGTGTAGCTGGAACCCATATTGTTGCATACTTTTGTTTGGTTCGCCGATATCAACAGTATTGGAAAGAGTGAACAATCGGCCGAAGTCGGTTGCAGTGTAGCCGTACCCTAAGTACAAAACACACACATTGGGATAGATCATGGTAAGAACTGAACCTCCAATGTAGTACAAAACCTGTCCATTTAAATTTGTCTGCTCTAGCATGATTGGGTCTTCTGTTTGTGAAGTTTACACACTTTATCATTATTCTTGGCCGCCGCTGAAAAATTCTATCACTCTTATCTTGCACAATCCTACATCAATGTCGTCCTAAGAAACAGTAATGCAATACTGGCTCATCAGTATTGCGTTACTGTTTCCTGGGATGACATTGATGTAGGAATGCGCAAGGTAAGAGTGATAGAATTTATCAGCGGCGGCCAAGAATAATGATAAAGTGTGTACTTTTATCAATCTGTCTTCTCCATTTGAAGATACAGCAGATGTTAAAGAATTTGACTAGTTTGACCTTTTTTATGCACCACTCCCTTAACTTCCCTGTCCAGTAATCTTAAAGAACAGGAGGAGCAGATAATAAAAACTTTTGTCTCGTCAATCAATAAAATTGGATCTTTTACTTTCTGATATTCCAACCACTTCTGAATCTCGGCAGCAGCTGCTGCTGACTATAAATATTGTTGTTACAGACAATATAAAAGGTTTCTTCTTCTTCATCTTATCCCAACATTAGGGGTCACACGTCTTTGATGAGTTTTACTCATCATTGGCATGGTCAAATTTGGAGCTTTGGTTTTACAGACACATGCCCTTTCTGATGCCAAAGCATTTTACACCTCTTGCGAGGTCATACTAAATACTAATGAAGGAAGTGAAGTAAGCGTTGCCACCTGTCTACAAAATGTGTGTTTGATAAGTGTATTTTTTTGTTTGTCATATGTGTAGTGTATGAGACAGATATAGAGGACCATCCCAGCATTTGAATTGATAGCTGTGGAATATTGCCAAAAAACTTCAGTCAGGATGAGCAGTATGCGGGGGCTTTCACTTGTGCCCGACCCGGTTGTTCCACTTCAACCAAGTATGCAGCACTTCAGCACACTGAGCCACACTAGTGGGCATACTGTTTGTGTGTTACATGAATATCAGATTTAATGTTAATTTGATATGAAATAAAAGTAATTCTGATTCAGAGACAAGATGAATTTATAACAAGGAAATTATATGGGGTGGGGGAAGAATCTGGTGATTCAGCATCTGTAGTATGGGAACATGAAGCCTTCTTTCATGCATGTACATACAACATGCAAGAAACAATTAACAAAGAGAAAAAAAAAATAAAGTAGAAAACTAAACAAGACCACTCTTCAATTTTTTTTGATTGTGTTTGTACTTATATTTTCAAATTTTTCTGTAAATTTTGTCTTTCAAAAAGTACGGTTACTGTTCGGGAAATTTTTTCTCAAAAATTTTGTTCCTATGCGTGCCATATATACGTTTAATTGCCTTAAAAAACAACCTTTCTCTCTCTCTGAGAAACATACCCCATGCTGCTTCCTATGTATTTACCTTTGTGTTAATTTTATCATTGAATTAGACATTATACTATGTTGCATTTTGCTAGGTTTCTTTTGTTTGTTTCTCGTTTCACATCTTCCGTGAAATTTTTCAAAACTTTTTTTTTTATCACTATTCACATGTGTGTAATAGAACTAGAAATGTAATGCCATCAGCTTGGGGAATCTCTTAAGTTTCTGGACATAGAATGAAGCTTTTTCAGCTTAAATTATTCAGTAATCCATTAGCTGTAAATAATCAAAATTTATGGAGGGCTATACTGACACAGTGCGCTTACCAATGTGTAAGTTAACCTTTTTTTATCCTTTTCTTTCTTCCCTCATGTTCAGTATCATTTTTTATGCCCCATTAATTATTCAACATAAGACAGGATAGGGGAAAAACCTGCTACTTACCACAGTTGAAAGCAAGAAGTTGAGATGAACACACAAAAAACACAAACTTCATAATATTTCGGTAGGTAACCTTAGTCAAGAGAGTCATGTGGTGGGTCAGGATGAAATAACATCTTTGCCGCTGCCATATGTCTCGCCTCCTGCACGAGTAAGGTTATTAATCAAAATACTGCAAAGTTTTTATGTATTCATCTAACCTTCCTGCCTTCGTCAGAGGAGACAGTTATTATTCCCTATCATATCTTATTTTCAGTGCATAACAGCAGATTTTTGTTTCCATTATTCACAATTAACTATTCACTAATTCTTTGCAGCAATACAACACTGTTTAAGCAATCTTCAAATGTCAGGCTTATTGTTTACAACCACAATCATCAATGGCCCATTGAAGGTATATTTTATTATTTATTCAGTGAATGTGTTGGCTACATTAGTGAAGAAAACCTAGGAAGTAATTATATTGGAAATCTACTGGATTATGGAAAAATGCAGACACCCATGGATTTATTTCCCAGAATTCACCCAGTTCCTATACATCTCTGAATATATGGACCTTGACACTTGGGTTACAGGTCAATGATGGAGAAGTTAGCAGTTCAACACATGGTCATAGTTATTGGTGCAACACCAATCTGGCCAGAGATATAGTTTTATAACAATTTTTCATCAGTTATGCTGAATCTTCATGTACAATAGGAGCATAAAGGAAGTTTTGTTGTCAGTAGGTGCATCGAAGACGTTTCATGTGCAGAGAAAAAGGAGGGTTTTTTTTTTTTTTTTTAAGGAATTTGATGATTTTGTAATAAAAGGTCATCCAACTGGTTGAAGAATCATTAAAAGGACAACTGTGATGAAATTTTGTGGAGATGGATTCTGTTAATTTTCCTCAATATCTCATTCATCACTGATTGTTTGCAACAGACAGGAGAAAATGCAGTTACATTTTTATATATGGGTTGTAAAAAATACAGCAACCAGTCACACTATGATGTTGTTTATTAAACCATTACCGGTTTCGAGCTATACCTGCTCATCTTCAGATGGTTTGTAAATTTTACATCAACAAATGCAATATACAGGAATGTATGGTTGTCCTACTGTAGGACAACCATACATTCCTGTATATTGCATTTGTTGATGTAAAATTTACAAACCATCTGAAGATGAGCAGGTATAGCTCGAAACCGGTAATGGTTTAATAAACAACATCATAGTGTGACTGGTTGCTGTATTTTTTACAACCCATATTTGACATCACAGTCGCGGAAGTTCCACCAATCCATCATGGATAAAATATTACATTTTTATATGTTTCTACTTCAGCACATTGAGTAACAGCTTACCTCCCTACCCTTAATAAATGATTGTTGGAAGAAATATGTATTAAACAACAGTTCCTCACACATGTGTTTCTAAATACCTTGTGAAACAGCAGAAATAATGCACCATCAACAGAAGTAGAATGAATACCCTCATCAAGCAGTATTTCACTTTTTTTTAATATAACACCTGCATGTACTAAGGGATAAATGCAATTAATACAGGTCCTTCAGCCACGCTATCACTAAATGGTTAAGATTCATGTAATATAATTGTATCTGATCCAAAGCCTTAATATACAAAACAAATGCTTGAAAAGTTATGGTTATTAATTCCTGCTCATTATACAAACCAACAATAGCTTACATTCAGCTAAAAATAATAATTACCGGGCTGTTGCTGTCTCAGCGTCCTTGGTTGCTGTTACCAAAAGTGGATGCATCTTTACAGTGTCCAACATTGGCTGCAAATAGGTAACAAATATGTATATCAAAATAGAATTCACTAAACACAACTTATGTAATTGATTCATGAAAACCACATTTCACACATAACAGGAATGATGCTATAAATATCCAAGGAGGTGACAGGATCACTTTCAATTTCAGCCTACATAAAACAGGAGTTAAAGCCGAAAATTAGTCATAGTATAAAAATTAAAATCTTACAATAGGCAGATGTAGTACTGACTATTTGTGCATATTACTAAATGAAGGCAACTTCGAACATGAGGTGCAGGGCCGCATTTAAACATACACTACCTAGGCTACAGCATTGGGACCCGCACCACAAATTGTTATGCCACTGCCAACATATACAGCCTACGGTCCCTACAATGTCTAAATGTGGCCCTGATGGAGTGTGCACCCAGATGTGACGATAAATAGCAACAAGAACTACAAACGCAATACTGACAAATGGTAGCTTGTACCAAAAATCACATTTTAATTTTAGCTTCATCTCAAAAATTCATTTTATTTTTTGGATTCATCATTCAAAAATGAAAATGAAATTAATTGTTGACAAAGAACATCAATGCATTTTTTATGATTATTAATATATGTTAATCGCTGTATATGTTTCACCACTTGTCATGTCATCATCGGTTATAAATCTACACTGAAACTTACACTTTGTACTTACAACTTATTAAATCATGATTGACTTATCCCAAAGTAATAACATTTATTGATTGTTTATTACTTCTATTTACATTAGTTCTATTAGGGATGGCAGTTGCACATGTTTTATCCTTTTCACAACTGATTTTGTCGACCATGACCAACTCGTTTGTTGATGTCACATCACCAGGTTTGAAAATATGTTAATTGTAATGATTTTTACAACTTGTTTCAAGTTAAGCGTAGTGAGTGAGTGCATGGGTTTAGTGGATTTTATGTTTATTGTGTTTTTGTGTATGTCAGGTTAGTGTGTGTGTGTTTATTTACTTTAAAAAGGTTTGGTTTGTTAGGTTTATGTGATCCTAATAACTGATTATAGCTTAGTTGAATGTGGTAGTTATGTGTTGTGTGTCTGTTGAAAATATTTGTATATCTGTGTCTGATGGTGAATGATCATTTTCTACAAGATGTTTGGTGAATGTGGAACTGTTGCTATACATTGGTGCCCTATGGTGCCTTTTTATATCTCATTTAGAATCGTCTTCATGACTTTCATATACATAAATTAAATATTTGGATAGAAGAATAACTACTACTTACCAAAGGTGAAGATTTCTGTGGTGTTGAAACATAGGGGGGAAAAAGCACATTCATAAAAACAGCATTGAAATTTTCATTTCACAACCCTTCTTCAGCAACAGAATGAGGTGGCTGCTGAATGAAATGTATATATTCCTGCACATTTGAACATACTTGAGCTGTGGTAGTGTGCGTGTGTACCAAGTTGTCTGTTATAATGTTGTGATGCTGTTCTGCAAAAATGTTAAGTATTTGTATTTGTTGCAATATATGAGCCCCTTAAAGCCCAAGTGGTGTAACTCACATGAATCAAGTTTCGAGAAAATTAATGTTTTACTGCAGTTTTAATAAAAAAAAATAGTTTTATATATTTTGAAGTTTTTTTTCTCAACAGTGTATCATTAAAGAGTTATTCTAACTTATGCTGGCAGTTTTAAAAACTTTTAAAATGTTTTCTTTTTTCGGGGGGCTTTGTTTGGAGTTACACCACTTGTGATATAAACAGGGAACAGATTCTCTTTAAAGAAGGGGGAAAGAATACAGTATTTTACTGCAACATCTATTTTTTATTCTACTGTTTATACATTTCTTACTCTGCATCTAGTGGCCCAATGTCTGCAGCATCATCTTGAGTCAATAGACTATAAAAGTAAGGATGACAGATGGGTGGAATGAATGGTAACATGTCTTGCATATCCTTTTTCTTCTCTTTTGTTACAGATCTTTGATTTCTGTACAGTTATTCTTGAGATACATCAGTAAGATTAACAGGTCTGCCTCTTTTAGGTCCAGATTTGAAGTTTAGTTCTGAAAAGGGCATTTCTTTGGAAAGAGTTTCTATGAAAAAAATTGAAAATGTTTCTTCCTTTCGATACTGGATCCACTGCATTTGTAGCAATGATAAAGGATGTTTTTCCGTATCAACCTTTCTTTTGGTGATATCTTGTAAAAGATTTTCAACAGACAAAAAGTCACCATGAGTCATCACTGTTATGTAAAAAGGATTTTTCTTCCTATTTTGCAATGACAGTATACCTGTACCAATCATTGTGATGATATATCTGCTAAATACTGCTGTAGTTTGCTATTGAGGCAAAATCACAGTCGTGGGCAAATAAGAATAACCACTTCTCATAAACTTCTGGTCAATAACTTCAATGTTATTATCTTCACTCAGAACCAGTTTCATCATCACCATGGCAACATTCCAGTTTCTATTTTGCTTGGCACAGGAGTCACTATACATTAAAACATTTTTCGCAGCTGAAGCCCTGTTTTCAATGTGCTTGACCAAACATGCACTAATTTCTTGGGAACTTTGTGATCCATTTATCTCATTACAACAATACATAAATCCTAATTTTGAGGAAAGCTCATGGCATCCCAAATTATAAACATTATTGCATTTGTAATAGGGGACTTGACATGATAGTTTAGGAAAAGGAAGAGACTTTTCCAAATCATAGGAAAATGTATAGTAAGAGCTATTATTAATGGACTGTTGAGTGCCCTCGTTCATGGCATTATGAGCTTTTTCTGCTTGGCGAAGATGAATTCAGAATCTGCTGGAATACATTCATCACTTGCACCAATATCTGCCTAAATGCTTGGCTCACTAACACTGCTCTCATCACTGCTCATAATGACACATCAAAACTTAAATCTTTTACATCTAGGTTATTAAAATGTTTTTTAGTTTACCTGGTTACAACATTTCCAGATGAGCAAAAAGTGGTTGAACTGCAAACAGTTACAGGCACAGTGGTGTATCTCCAATATACACCACTTTAGCTTTTACCCAGTAGATAGCTGCGTTGACTGCATAAACTAGTGCTGCTAACCATAAGGTTGTTAAGGGAACTAGAATTTACACCTCTTGTGCTTTAAACAGAATGCAACTTGCTGAACACTTCTGAAACATTAACTCCAAAAAAACAAAAATTGGACTTACACCACTTGGGCTTTAAGGGGCTATATATTTGTGTCTTCTATGGTTTGTGTGTTTTGAACTGGTTGTGTTGTGGGTTTATGTGACTAGGGAGTTCAGTGGGGCTGAAATTTGGTTGTTGTTATAATACATTATTTTGGGATTTCTGTTCTTTGTGTATAAACATGTTGGCCATGCCAGAAGTCACTATCAACTGTCACAGACACTGTTCAGCTCTCGGTGACTTGAAGTGGCACACTATAAACAGCTCAGAAGCAGGGTTACTTCTTATCGAGGGCGAGGAAGTCTCACATGTTTTTGTGAATAAATAAAGTGCAACTCGTTTCCAAAAGGACAGTCAGAATTAGAACACAATAAATAAGAAACAGTTGATGACTCTAGGTAAAGATGCAGCTAGTCCGCTAATGGACTAACACTGAAGAAACAGATGCAATCGATATATCGATACGTGCTGCTTGACAGAAAGGTAAGATGGAGGATGACTATGAAGGAGTGTGGTCACGCGTGGTTGTTGTTGTCTGTGCCATGAACTAGTGAACAGTATGTTAGCTAAAAGGAACTTGAGAAAGCGTGACAACAGCTTTGGTGGTGGTGTCGGCGATAGTTTAAGTGCAATACAGGAATGAGTAAGGACTGTGGACAGTGAAATTGAGTGCAGTCAATGTCGGACGGTTTTTACGATTGCAAATAATCATGTTCACTACCAGACATGTACAAAATAGTTTTTAAAAAGCATTTAAATACAAAATGCAAATACTCTGTTTTTCTATTTCAAATACAAAATATAAAATGGTTGAAAATGTTAGTATTTAAACGCAAAATAGGTATTTTAAAAATACTTTCATTAAAATAAAATATTTTTTGTTCATTTATTATGTATGTAATTTATTTCACTTAATTCATAGATTCTACTTATTGAGACAAGACATCCCTCATGCTCAGTATAAGTGGCCTCAATATAATCCCATGTTCTTCTTTTGCAGAACTTGCCAAACATGTATTATTTTTTAGGAACACCTATTTTACTATTGGATTTTCATAATTTAACAATTTTCGATAATTTTTAATCTAACTCATAATGTATGTCAACAATCAGTTAGCTACTTTATTAAATATAAGAGATCCTATCAAATCTCCAGCAAGAAAGTGTAGGAACTTCTTTCAAATATGTTACAATATGTGAAACAGACACAACCAGAACACAACCAGATAGCATCCCTTGGATAAATACCAAATAATTGCCTTGGTGCATACAAAATCAGTCATGTTTAAGCTAGTTTTGTATTTTACTTGTATTCCATAGATTCTTCAGAATTTTTTTATTTCAAGTGCGACAGAATGTAATTTCTGGTGGGCTTGATAGCTGCTGAATAACACCTGCAATTAGAGCCTTAAATGAATCGTTTTCCACAGTTTACATGTGTGAAGAATAGTAACTACAAAATTCACAACTAACTTGGCAAAATCAATTGAATTCGGTAAGGTGGTTGCAAGAGGGGTATGTTTCATTTTTTCGAAGTACCAACAATACAATTTCTCTTTTTGTATGTCAAGAATTGAGTTTATCATACTCTTCTGAAATGTCAGCAATGAAAATAAACAACGAAAATAAATGCATAATGTGTACTTTCTTGTTTCAATTTTTTTACTACCAGCACAACGGAATTAAAGGAAAAAACATAAATTTTTTAACATGTTTGGCTCTTGGTTCCCAGATCAGAATAACTTTTGGTACTGATGCTACAAAACAAGAATAATAAATTAATATAACCTATTGAATTGCTATTATATTATTCAAGAAGTTTGTATTAGCACTAACACTTTCCTTAAGAGTTTTCCTACATATCTTGCAGAATGTAGATATGTGAAAAAAAAAGGCATAAAAACGACTAACAGAACAATAACAATATGCAAATCGGGGGCGGCATCATAAGATGAGTCAATATTGTCAAACCCATTGTTATTTGTGTAAGACCAAGTTATAATTTAACCTTTGTTTGTTAATGTTTCCAATAGTCTGAACGACTTAATAAATCAATATTCATGAAATATACTGTCAAAATGAAATTAAAATTATGGAAAAATAAGGAAAGAATTTTCTATATTTCAAATAGAAAATATTTTTGAAAGTACTTCAAATAAAATACAAAATGTTTTTGAATGAAAGTATTTTAAATACAAAATAAAAATAGGTATTTTGCATTTTGTATTTGCAATACATGTATTTCAAATAATGCACATCTCTATTCACTACTTAATCGAACATCACAATCTTCAGATTCACGAAGTCCGATTAGAGTTACATATCTGGTGGTTTAAGACGGTGTGCTGTATCTTCTTTGTGAACTTTAGCATAATAATAAAGGCAAAACTGTGTTCAAAGAAGATTGTTTAATTGGTGTAGTTGTGGCTCCTTTGAGTGACTTTAAGTATTTAATTTCGGGTAATTACCCGTAGTGGCCATGTTCCATCCGAATCTGCAATCATTTGAAGTTGATCAGCATCGAATGTTTATAGTAAACTTGTATGGTCACGTTCAGAGAAAACGAACAATATTAATTAATCAGAGGATAAGCGTTGGCAGTGTTACAAACTGTCAGTTGAGTATCTTGAGAGTCATTTGATTATTTGTTTTTAATTTCAGTCAACTAACCACAGGGAGAAAATTAAGGACTAACAGCTGCTGGCTACAGTAATGAATACAATAACTATTGCACGATTTAAGAACTTTAAGTAATTTCCAAGGTCGAGAATTAGAATGGAAGTTGACTGCTATAACTGGGTACTGTGGTAAGTCAAACCTATTTTGTACAGATGACATAAACAAGTCGATGACATAAAAAAGTCAGGGAAATAAAAAAATAATTGGGTTGAACCACTTCATTGATTTAGTGACAACCTATATCACAAATTGTTAATTAAGGTGAACAGAGATGTCAGAAGAGCTCTATACAAACTAGAGAGAGAATGGTTGGACATGACAACTCATGAAAGGACTGTTAAGAACATGTTAAAAGAAACGAGCTTGAAATGAGAACTGTCGCAAGGAACTATAGAAAGGAACTGGAATTCAAGTACGTTGAATGCTATTGCATAAAGATGAGATGGTCACCCCGTACAAAATTTACTTACTTACTAGCTGCCCCGACAGACTTCTTTCTGCAAAAGTTATTGTCCTATCGTAGTCCAAAAGAAAAAAGAAAACGTATTTCAGAGTGATCACTTTATTTATTGATTTAATGTCTCAATAATAATAAGCAACGATTACTTACAAAAATAAATTTTCCATTTCATACACTGCAAGACGTTAGTAATAATGTCATAATATTTTTATTGTAATGCTTTATGGTGCACAATATTTTTGTTTGGTTACCTGGCATGTAAACAAATAAAGCTGGTGGTTTTCCAACGCGGGAGCAGGCAACATATAACTGTCCATGAGAGAAGCATGGGTTTTCATGATTAACACCGCACACACTCAACGACTGACCCTGGGATTTATTTATGGTCATAACGAAAGCAAGCCGCACTGGAAATTGCAGTCGTTTAAATTCAAATGGTACGTCAGTTAGTACCATTGGGATGCGAGGTGTCAACACATCTTCTCCCTTATATTTTTCCTTTTGAAGGTTGCTTCGATCATATTGTTCAGTAATTTTTTAACTGCTAGCCGTGTGCCATTACAAAGACGCGGTTGGTTGATATTTCGCAACATGATGACCACCGATCCTACTTTTAATTGAAGATTATGAGGCAGCAATCGTGGCAAATTCAGCGAGTTCAAAAATTCTGGTTGATAGTTGACGACATCATCTTGGTTAGTTGCGCAATCAACTGATTTGTATATCCTTAATTCACCGGAAATTATATTTTGAATTTTGAAATTTATTTCATTTACATCCGTGTTTTTGTCTCTGCAATATAGCTCGTTCGCTCAACCAAAAAATTGACAGGAAATGTAATGCAGCCAGTCAAAACGTCTACATGGATTTTATCATTACCAATGCCAATGAGTTGTTTTGAAAACATTTCTTCAGATCAATCATTTTGCAATTCCAAAGATAATCATAAAGCGCCTTCGTTTTGTTTTGATTGACTGGCAGTAATATTATTTTCATTGATGACATGCAAACCCTTTTTTCCTTCGAACTTTATTTTGGGCAGGCACAGACTAATATCCATACAGTCTAATCAACTTGAAGGCATACCAGAGATAATCCTAACACACCTTTGTTTTGTTTTGATTGACTGGTTTGTATGGGAAAAGAAAAGTGTTGATTTTACTATTTTACGTTTTTTCTCTCCATAAGAACCTTCCATGTGGATTAACGAAAATATGAAAAAAAATTAGCCAAGCTGATGAAGCAATTCTCGAGTTTTGCGCTTAGCAACACATTTGGCGATTCATTTTTATTTATGTAGATTTTAAAAGTACGAAAGTATTATTACTCGCAGACAACAATCGATGTGAATTCTACCTGAACATAATTTAAAACGAATGGAAGCCATCACCACAAGGCTTACCAGAACTTTGCATTCTTAAAATAATAGAATAAGTGTGGCTCGATCGTAGGACACTAATGCATATCGCTTCTCAACTGAAATACCAGTAATCGATTTTGCTTTTTAGGTATTCTTAGTATTGCATCCTTCTAAACTGATGCATTCTATTTTCATAGTCGAAACTTTCGTGATAGGCGGCATGGGTCTAAATGTAAACACACTGAAAAAATAAACACACAATTGGTTTTCAAAAGAAGTGAAAATTTAAAAGCAACCAAGAAAATGCCACGCACGGAGGAAGTAATGATAACACGTACGTCAGTAATATTATTTTTGCTGATCACACGCAGGCATAGATTAATATCCATAGAGCCTAATCAACTTGAAGGCATACCAAAGATAATCAGAACACGACTTTGTTTTGTTTCGAATGAGGGAAAAGAAAAGTGTCGTTTTTACTATTTTCCTTCCAATTTTTAGGTTTTTTCTCTCCATAAGAACCTTCCTTGTGCTTTAACAAAAATATTAAAAAAAAAAAATTAGCTGAATTGGTAGAGCCGTTCTCGAGTTTTACGCTGAGCAACACATTTGGCGATTCATTTTTATTATATAGATTACACAGATGTTTGGTGTCCATTTGTACAACTTTACATCATAACAATGAATGGTGAACATTGCTTATATATCTTCCTAAACAAATTCATTCAAAAATCACTGATAATCTACTATTACTAGAATTATTAACATTTACAATTTAATAATACAAAAATTACTGATTTAAATTTTTTGATACTTATTGTCAAGATACAAGAATGTAACAACTTGTCTTGGTTTTTTATTCCAAGATTAACAATACTGTGACAGTTAGCAAACTTTCACATTCTTGTAAAGGGATTATTTTCAGTATACGTGTGTATATTTCATTCGAGCAAATGATGTTCAAATGATGATGTTAGACATGTTATTCTTTGGGTTACTTTGAATCTTAAATTACCTAGTAAATTTGAGCAATGGGGGTCAAGGCTGGTATGGTCTCAAGGATCTCAGCCTATGCCGGATGGGCTGAGACAATAAAACCTTGAGAAATGCCTCTGCGATCTATCTTAGCAGCTCTGCCAGCAAACCCTACTCCCACATCCACGAAGGTGAAAGCCGCGTGACCCCTGGGCAATGCACTTTTTGAGTGTAGCTAACGGGAGAGGATGGAAGGCGAGCCCCCAGCGCCTTAAAACTGGGGCATTCTGGCTAAGGGAAGGAACACCCTGAAATAAAACCCTGGCCCTCCAGGATGGGGGTTGTGCGAAGGGCTGGTAACTCTTCTACATAAAAAGATATATTACTCATAAACCTCAAAGTAAGGAAAGCCGGATGGATCTTATGAGGACAACAAAGGCAAGGTCAAAGGACAAACGATTTGGAATCAAAGACAATTTGAAAATAGGAACGTGTGAGAGGCATAAATAATAAAGAATATGATCTGGACAGGGAGTTAAATAGAAATGGGATCAATATTGCTGTAATTACAGAAACAAACAAGAAATTGATGGGAACAGAAGAAATAGATAAATATACAATGATCTACAGTGGAGTGGCACGAGAGAAAAGATCTGCAGTAGGAGTGGCAATATTAGTGGATAGGAAATGGAAAAATAAAATTGTCAGTTACACTATGATAAGTGAAAGGATTCTGACTCTAAGATTGAAAGTAGAGAGAGGCAACCTAACCTTGATCGCCATATATGCCCCAGAAGAAAACAAACGAGAAGAATCTGAACAATTTTATGAACAGCTTCAAGTGGTGATAGACAGAATTAATAAAAGTGATTTCCTAATACTGGCTGGCAATTTTAATGCCCGCATAGGAAATAGTCCAATTCCAGAGGTAATGGGGAACAGAGGTGAATACACATTAAATGAAAATGGGAAACTACTGAGAGAATTTGCGTCCTTCAACCAGTTAAAGATTACAAATACATTCTTTACAAAAAAAGATATCCATAAATTTACATGGACGGCAAGAGGACAAAGGTCTATCATTGACTATGTAATGGTTAATAAAAAATTAGGTCCAGCTGTAGTAGACACCAGTGTACATAGAGGTAGTGATATGTATACAGATCACTATCTCGTTATATCAAAAATAAGAATACTTGCTAAATGGAGGAAAAGAATGAATAAAAACGTACAACAAGATCAAGAAGTTTTTAAGACCTACCTTTTAAAAGATGAAGGAATAAAACATCTATATCAAAGCCGATTACAACAGTGCTTACTGGAAAACCCCAACAAATAATGACATCAATAAAGAATGGAAAACTATAGCTTCATCAATACTGAAAGCAGCATATGAAGCCATTGGCAAGAAAAAGAAATTTAGAAGAAAAACTGGACTTAAAATGTGGAACGAAGAAATTGCAGAAGCCGTCAAACAAAAGCAAAAGGCTTATCTAAAAATGATACAGGATCGAACCCTAGAAAATGAAAATGAATATAAAAGAAGAAGAAATAATGTTAAGACAATAACAAAGAAGTTGAAACAAGAGGGATGGGATAGATTAATCAGTTCAATAGAAGATGATGTCCATGGTAGACAAGAGATTGCTTATAAACTTATGAAACATCTCAACAAGGATGAAAAGGAAAGTGCTAATATAAATGTAATTGAAGAAGAGGCATGGGTAAAACACTAAACATTATGGTACAATAGTAATTATAAAGAAGAAGAAGAGAAAATAGGAATTGACCATGTGGATACTAAAGAAATTGATCCTATAGACATAGAGGAGGTTGATGCAGCACTAAAATCATTTAAAAATAGAAAAGCTCCTAGACTAGATACAATTAACTTAGAATTGATTAAGTATGGGGGAATTATTTTGAAATTTAGATATTTACACTTAATTAATATGTGTTGGAAAAAGAGAACCATCCCAGAAGAATGGAGGAAGGCCAAAGTTATTTCACTTTTTAAGAAGGGAGATAGGAATTCATGTGATAACTATCGAGGAATTAGTTTATTAAATACGGGATACAAAATATATGCAAAAATAATCAATAACAGGCTAAAAGTAATAGCAGATGCTCTCCTATCAGAAGAAGAATGTGGGTTTAGGAAAGGAAGGTCCTGCATAGATAATATATTCTGTCTTAGACAACTACTGGAAAAGAGAAGAGAATTTAATTTAAATAAACTTACAGAAGAAATAGCAATTAACCAAGGAGTGCGGCAAGGTTGTAGCCTGTCTCCAACACTCTTCAATATATATATAGATGACTTAGTTAGGAAATGGAAAGAAAATGTCCATCCGGGTATAAAAATAAGAAACAACACTTACATAAATACTATGTTGTTTGCAGACGACCAATTTATCCTCCAGGAAAATGAAGATGGACTTCAAAAAGCAATTCATATACTAAACATTATCAGCAAAGATTACAATCTGCAGTTGTCTCATGCAAAAACGAAAGTTATGGCATGGCAGCGGAAATACCCTATCAGAGTTAAAATAGTGGTAGACAATCAGCCAATAGAACAAGTCTCCAGCTTTACTTATCTCGGAAGTGAATTATCTTTTAATGAGGATAACGAGGTGAAGAAGAAACTTCACCGATTTCAGTATATGTGTGGAACAATTCGACGAACACTGAAAGGTAAAGCACGAGAGGAGACTCAACTCAAGTTTTATAAAACAATGGCTGTACCGACTCTGCTATATGGCAGCGAAACATGGGTAAATAAAACGCAGTACAAAAGCAAAATTCAATCATCTGAAATGAAATTTTTAAGGTCAGTAAAAGGGTATTCCCTAAATGATAGAAGGCGGAACGAGGAAATAAGGGAACAACTGAATATCTCCCCGCTAAATGATAGAATTACCCAAAAAAGGGATAACTGGAAGAACCACGTCCTACGGATGAGAAAGGACAGATTTCCTAAGCTTGCCCTGGAGTACCATCCCACAGGCAGAAAGGACATTGGAAGACCTAGGAAGAGATGGTCGGAAGAATGAGGTCGGAACAGGCTTTTGGCCTATCCATGAAGAGGAAGTAAGTAAGTAAGTAATTTGAGCAATCTATGTTACCATTGCACAAATTTAATAAGAATTTAAATTAAGTTGTAGTGAGGGTTTTTTTTAATATGGATGGAATGTGGTTTTATGTATGATAATGATACAGGTCTGGAAAACCTGTTTAAAATGACATGTAAGTATCTAAAAAAAATCTTAAGCTGAACAGTTTCTATTGTCTTAGTTGGTGATAGCTGGTGACCAGATTATTGACAAATATACTAATGTTGACCTACAGCGGATAGATAAATTAGTGCTTCAGTGGAATTGATTTTGTGCCAAGTCCTTATGATGAAACCTAGTTGTTGTAACAATTTTGTTACAATTCTACCTCCAAGTTCATCGAAGCGCATTTAACTATAACATATTACACCTAGATCCTTAACCCAGTGCACCTGCTTCAACTCAGTACCCCTTATTGAATACTAGCTGGTGCCCACAACTTCGTTCGTGTTTGTAAAGAATTTGGATTGACAGCTATCGACATCTAACCACCATAGCACGCGGTGTGAGACTCGATGCTATTACCACACACAAACGCCAGACATTTGCACAATCTAGTTCAGGCAGCAAAGTAAAATATACGGACACACATGTATTTGGTTGAAATACGAAAATATTCTTGATCGACCACTTTCAACCACCATATCTCCCACACTCCCACAGTTACCGAAATTTGGCCAATGTTGTGATCGATGGGTGACTCTGTGCTACTACCACACACAAACACCAGTGATCTGCACTAAATAGTTTTGGCTGAAAAGTGATACACCATCACACGTACGTCTTTGGTAGAAATATGAAAGTAGCGCAGGTCGACCTCTTTCAACCACCATATCTCCCACACCTCGATAGCTAACGACATCTAACCACCATAGTTCACGATGGGAGATTAGATGCTATTACCACACATAATCCTCAATGGTCAATCCTATGTAGTTGTGGCAGGAAAGGTATAAGGATACACAAGTCTTTGGTGGAAAATGCCCTGCACTGACCAATTTTAACCATCACATCTCCCGCATCCCCACAGCTATCGGCATTCAGCCAACATTGTGCATGACAGGAAACTCCGTACTACTTCCGCATACAAACACCAGTGATCTGCGTGCTAGGTAGTGGTGGCGGAAAAGTGAAATATAGGGAAACTCACGTCTATTTTTATATATAAGATTTTCATAAAATTTTATTACTGATTCATGTAAATGAAAATGTTTGCATTTTATTGGATTTCACTGTGTCACTATAATTACACCAATTAAAACCAGTGCAACGATTCTGAAGATCACATATATCATTAACCGATTCCATACTTTCAAAATTTTTAGCGCAACTGGCAAAAAATAAAAACTTAATATTTTTCATTATTTTGTATATATCATTTATTAATTTGATCAACAGAAATGGACGAAGGTGGGAACCTTATGGGACACCCGATAAAACTGATATTTCAATTCAAGCATATCCTTTATATTTAACTATTTGAACTCTTTTAGTTAAGTTATTTTCAAGCCACTTTATAATGGATCCCACAAACCCAAATGATTTAAGTTTGAAGACAAACAGTTTATGATTGACCAAGTCAAAAGCTTTACTGAAGTCAGCTTAGATACAATCAACTTGAGTTACATTTTCTATGGAGGATAAAATATATTGTGAGTAACACATTAAGTTTGTTTGAACATTTATTCTACCCATGTAGCCAAACTGGTTAGGTGATAAGTATGGAGACACACTCTTATTTAGGTTTAGGTTTTCAACATTCTATCCCAGCAGGAATTACATTTCTAATATCACTGTTGGGGCCTGATTTATTTACAGGAATGGTAAATTGTGATTTCAATTCCCTTCACTAAGAGATCTCTCAAATACCAATTTTAATATTGAGGCAACTACATATTTGCATTCCTGTAGCAAAATTGGTGGTATACCAACCATCAGGACCAGCACTTTTGTTATCACCTAGTTTTTCAATTTCTGAGAAGATTTCTGAACTGGAAATATATATTGAATTTATGGTAATATTAGTTTAAGCATCTAAATTTCTATTAATACTAGGAGAGGGTTTGTAAAAGGTTTTAAAGTACTAAGAAAATGCATTAACTATACTTGTTTCCCCAGTTAAATCCTTTGAGTTCTTATACATATCAAGTAAATCTCTCGGAGGTAACATATTCCCAGAAATGTTAAAGATTTTTTGTTACTCAATTCCATATTTGTATACAGGAGGCATTATAGTCTCTTTTAGATAAAGTTTTGGAACCATTTCTCAGATTAGAAAATTGAGAGTAATTATGTCCTTTTTCCTTATAAAAAAATATATATAACATCTTTTTTTATGATAATGATTCTCAGTTCCTTTGAATACCATCTTGGGAATTTAGATATAAAGATTTCCTTTCTTGGTACATACAATTTTATACACTTATCTATACAAGAATAGAAACAATTGACACATTCTTCAAATGAGTTTCCATTCCAGTCAATATTTGGTATGAAATTTCCCAATTTTGTTAATCTGCTTTACTAATCTAGGATAATCTGCTTTACTAAAATAGTGTATCCAATTCTCATAAAGCATGTAGGAATTGCCACACTTTACCATGTACTCTAAAGATAAAGATGGATGATATGCATCAGAACATGACACATTTGCTAGTTACAGAACTTTTTTTTTTTTTTTTTTTTTTTTTTAACTGCTTAACGTCTCTTGGAGCGAGGTCTTTAGAGATAGGAAAGGATGAGGGAGCAAGGAATGGGAAGGAATTCGACCATGTCCTTTTGAAGGAAGCATCCCAGCATTTGCCTGGAGTGATTTGGGAAACTATGGAAAACCCAGATATGGATGCCCGGACGGGGATTCAGAACAATTCATATCAACCAAGTTTGAGAAAATAAGGTAAAGTGTTACACCAAAAATATTAGTTTTATTATCGATTGGGAAAGGTTTAAAAACAAGGTTATATCTGATAATTTCTTTGATAGCATTTTTTCTCGAAGAGTTGTCTTGTCAGTGTAGGATGGATAGCTGCCATTATTACTGTGTTTCCGCTGCACGTTTGGCACATTAAAATCTCCAGCCTTGGGATTAGGGGATTATTACAGAGGTTTGTTGTAACATCCTTGCGATACGGGTGTTGAAACCAGCATCCCCACAATGTTCCACCTTCAAGGCCTACAGCAGCCATTGAAGTAAACAAGGAATTTACTGTATGGGAAACAGTGCTCACAATTTTCCAGCTCGGGTACCATGGGTTCACCAAACCTGTACCTGGAACTTTCATATCAAACCTCTGTGAGGTTGATCCAAAGAGCTGAAGTGTTAATTTTTTCTCTCTTTTTTTTCTTTTTCCAAGTGCCAGATAATGTTTTCTGAATTGATTCATGGTCTAGTTTTTTGTGAGTATTTTTATTTTCTCTCTTTTATTGTTTGTGTGTTATGTATATGAATTAATTGCTGCATTTATTGGTCTTGATTTTTGTGCGTCTAGGTTTGTCTGTGACTTGAGACTCATATCCCCTTGGATATCCTTCCTTATTTGAACAATATTTATGGATTATTTATATAAATATTACAGGCAATGCAATATGTTTATTTTCTCAAAAACTAGTATTCTGTGCGGTGTGAAGAATATATGGAGACAGATTTCACATGGAGGCCTTAATTTCTGCCTGGAATACTCCAAACAATGAACTCTGCAAATAATTTAAACAGGGGTCGATCATCACCACAAAAATTGGACCTAGGCCAGTACCAAGTATTTTGACGGCTGAGATTGTAGGAAGACTGAATGTATCCAATTAGGGATGGAAGGAAATTGACCTAGATTCAACACTAGTTCCCCTCCCCCTTTTTTTATAAGTGCACTCTGATGCTGAGGTGAAAATCTGGCACCATGGAGAAGATTGACGTAAATGTAAAATTTAGCGGCCACAAAAATGGGAGGAATAGCAAACACCAAGGACAGTGAACAAGAAAGATTCTGCAAGTTTTGGACTGCAAATTTTCTGATGGAGCAAATAGTAATTTAATGATAAATGCACCTAATGAAAGTCAATTTAAGACTGTTTAGTCATCAGTGTTGTGATGATTGCAATCATGTTGCTGTGCAGACTGCAAAAAAACACTGACAGTAAGGTAACTGTAAATTTTCAGGGTGTTTCCATTTTGCCTCCTGCAATTCTAAATCTGAAGTGTACTACAAGGGTAAATCTTCGACAATGTAACAGAACTTACTATTATGGAAAATATCAATTTTATTTGAACCTGAGCTAGCTATGTGTGCAACATATTAACTTTCAAAGAATTATGAGTTGTGTTAGCACTTCTGGGCTAGTAGTAATCTGTAAGAACATATAGAAAGCTCACAAATGTCTCATGTATATTTTTCTTATTTGAACGTAAAGTTTTGAAAATGGATGACTAAATAATTCTGTCAGGTGCAACATTTTCTGCTGTCAGATGTAAATGATTAATCCAGGGAATTTCTCATTTTTTATGTAAATTTAATACATTTTAACTGAAAATTCATTTTACTTTACACATAGAGAATAAATGATAGATTGTGACTTGTAACAGTTTTATGAACATGAAACTTTCTCCCACCAATCCCTTGAAATTCTTTGATATATTTCAGACCTGTTGAAATGCCTAGCAGGGTTGGATTGATAAAATTTAATTGTAGCACATATTTCCTGCAGTTGTTTAGTTAACTGGCTGCTAATAATAATAATTATTTTAAAAAAAAACACCAACAAAACAGTAATTTATTTGTTTATTGCTGTACATGTTTCATCTCTCATTGAGATGGCATCAAATATGAATCTGTGTTGAAATTTACAAGTATTACTCATAGCTTACTACATAATGTTTGATGTAACCCTAAACATTTGATTGGTGTATATTACCTACTATTTATATTAGCTGTATCTACTCTATTCTATGTCTCTTCTTTTTCCACAAGTGTAGAACCCTCTTTCAAATCAGCCATCTAGATATTGTACCTTTTCACAACTCATCTGTCTGCCATGGCCATCTTGTTCATTACTGTCAAGTTGGACAAATACAAAAAAAATACTCCCACTAACAAAGAAAGACAAAAAAATAGAAGTCAAAACAATAAATGAAAGAGCAACAAAAAATTGATGTAAAACACAGAACTTCAGTGACACAGAACCATCCAGACAAACACGAACAGTTCAAACACGCGCGCAGGCACGCACACACACACGCACACACACACGCACAGACACGCACGCACAGACACGCACGCACGCACGCACACACACACACACACGCACACACGCACACACACACACACACACACACACACACACACACACAAAGGACACCGAAAAATAAGGGTAAATAATACTCTATTAATTTTTCCAACAAAAACATGCAACGAATCACTAACATTTGCAAGAAAGAAGGTATTAACACAGCTCTTCTAACAGATAATTCAGAATGCAAATAAAATTCCCCCCCTTCTCTCTCTCTCTCTCTTTTTACTTATGGCTTTACGCCATGTCAATGTCGAGGTTATTAGAGGGGGATGGACTGAGAACAAGGAACAGGAAGGAATTTGGAAATGGCCTTTTGAAGGAAGCATCCCAGCATTTGCCTGGAGTGATTTAGGGAAACCATGGAAAATCTAAATCTGGACGCCCGGACGGGGATTCAAACGGGCATCCTCCCAAATATGAGGCCACAAAATAGAATCTCCTTCAGACACAAATAATGAACATAACTCTGACATTTACCAATTAATACATCTAAAATATGTGGCAATGTATACAGAAGAGACATGAAGACAATTCTAGATCATATAACACATGAGCACTAAGGTAACCATTTCATACATGCCAAACATCTCGCAGAATATACCAACAGATGTAAACACGAACATGCAAAATTTTAGAAGGACAGCATTGCTGTGTGCCCTAAAGCCCAAAATACAATACACACAATTTTAACTTGAAATACACACCAATGATGAGAGGTGAAACGCATACAGCAATAAAATAATACAGAATACACGTTAATCATACAGGAAAACTACCACATTCTATAAGCAATGATCAGCTGTAAAACAATACTTAAAAACACATAACATCTAAAACACCAAACTGTTCTTAAATTAAAACATGCACATCTATCTAACAGACACGAAAATAGATTTTGAAAAACCCTAACAATGAACACACTTTCAAAACTGGTGCTATCAACACAACCATAACAGCAACAAACAAGGTGGACACAACAGACAAATGTGTTTAGAAAATGTGCACCAGTGCACTACACAATACACAGATAGCAGTTATAGGTAGATGGCTCTAGTCAGAACAGCAGAAATGTGCAGCCTAATAGTAAACAATAATCAAATGTTACAATTTTAGGATTATGCCAAACATAATTTTAGAAGGACCTCATTGTTGTGTGGCCTAAAGCCAAAATACAATACGCACAATTTTAACTTGAAATACTCGTCAATGATGAGAGGTGAAACGCATACAGCAATAAACAAATAAAACACAGTTGCATTGGTATTCTTTTTATTATAACTACATAACTGCAGTAAAAAATGGCCTGCAACAACATTGTTGAGAACTTTAGTAAATTGGTATTATGTTTTAGCCTGGCACTGATAAAGAGAAAGAACTGTTCAGCACCAAATGATTTGTTTCAAAAAGTAAAAGAGCTATGAAATTCAAAATATTTTCATTTGCAGCTTCTCTACAAATATTTAGCTACATATGTGAAAATAAATCACTCATTTGTAACCATTTTTCATGAAGATAAAATAAAAAAAAAATTACAGGAGAATCTTTTGTTATATTCGCTAAGAACCTTTTGAAACCTTTCTCAAAGAATTATTTTTAACTTTTACCTATTACAGAGAATCTAATTTAATCAAACAAACAGATGGAGAGTAATGAGATCAGTTCAAATGCTTTCAGAATTTTTCTCGTAAAAAAAAAAACTGAAGTTAAGTTGATAAGGGTTTTTGGCCTGGAGTTCTGATGATTACCCTCACCAACAAATACAAAAGAATAAAAAATCAAACAAGCAATATAAATTTCATCTTACAGTTGGTCCGTCCCATCCCAGCTCAACTTCAAACACCAACTTCAGTATAATTTTATTATTTCTAAATCTACCATCACCCACTTTCTGAAACAATCCTACCATAACCCTTGAACTTCCATTCAACTTCACTTTAAATCCAAAATTGACCAATCTGTTCTAATTCACAATTCATTATCACTCTACCTTGTCCTCTATTGGCTTGATAATTTCAGAGCCAGGAATAATAAGACAATGAAAGGAGTTTAAGGGAGGAAGGGAGAGGAGTATTGACCCAACATCAAAAATTATACCATCTATTTCTGGAAAACATTTTGTCTAAATATTCCATGTTTATTCAGTTCCAGTCATGTGTAATTCAACTTTCTAAAATTTGTAACCTCAAGAAAAAGTAATCAGCCCTAAAAAAGAAAAAAAGACAGCTATTTTATTGACAGACTAAAGTTAACTACACTAATAATGATTCATGGCGGCTATTGAACAGTTATCCAGCTTTAGCACCAATCTTTTCTTCACTAATGATACCTAAAAACTTCTCTAAAGTCTCACAACTCTCTCTATGCTAGAAAAATCATCGATCTCTACCATAAATAACCTCCCTATAACTCATAATCCCTAAAACTGAACACACAAAACAGTTACTGTTTATGCTTCACAAACTGAATGCATTTTAGCTTCTAGTTATCAGCACCTTCAACATCCACAATCATCAATTCTAGATCAAAGACACACAGCAGTTTCTGGAGTATATAACCAAAGCTAACTGAAACAACTTTTTTAATTACATTAAATTAGTAGAATAAAATTAGCCAAAGATAAGAACTAGATTCCTACGAGAATTATACTAGGTAATACAGAAATTACTTGTAATTTGTAGTACCTTAATGGTATGACTGAATATAACGAGGTTCTCTCTCTGACTGTACTGACTGCGAAGATAGGCCAAGAAGTTACAAGGATACATCCCATACAACCGATGAAAGAAGTAGTATAAACTCATCTGTAAATGTAGTAAATGCTCAGCAGGGAGTTTGTTTGGGTTGTTTGTATTCCATGCTGCCAGTCGACTGGAAAAAAAAATTAACATCAATTTCCACAAGAAATATTAATTTGATTAAATAAATTCACCAAAATCACATCTTTTTTTATTCTGTTGTTCGCAGATATAAAAACTGTACATTATCTGTTATGAAATAATCACAGAATTTTCTCATCCTCCTTTATTGCTGCAATCTCAACTCCTATTCATAAGCTTGCATTAATCTCAGACTTTGATAAAGTACTTTTCCAATGCTGATTTCAAAGAATTCTAAGCATTTAATTTTTTCTTTAACTTAGCGATCATCAAAAAGGACCTTCCATAAGGTTTCACTCCATAAACTTCTATCTCAAACCAAGATCACATTCATTTTTTTTTTTTATTTTTTTTTTTTAATATTGATTTATTCGTACCATATGTAATAGAACAAGGCTTTGAGAGGTTTGCTTAAACCTATAAAAGTCCATTTTGCAACAAGTAACATATCAGATAAAACAGCACCCGTATCGACTGTTACGGTAATGCAAAAAGTTTAATGTCCAGTTTGACTAACATGTATACAGATTCTAAAAATTCTGATATACAATTTACATAAGGAGAAAATTTGTTAAGAAGTAAATTGATATCTAATGCTTTGGTTGGCACTATGACAATGTGAAAAAGACCGAATGATAAAACAGCCTTAATTCAAATAAATAAGGGAAAAATACCTAGCAAACAATGTTCACAACACTTAAGTAAAAAATTCACCATTAGAAGTAAACTATTGAGTAAGATATTAATAGCTCAAATAAATTGAATTTTAAACTAAAAGAAAGTGGTTGTTTTTATGCGAAAAGAAAGAGGATTTTTAAATAATAAATGTGGTATAAGTCTCATTTTCAAATATAAGACATTATAGAAATTATGAATTTTAAAAGGAAGGTAAAAAGAATGGAAATTGCAAACACGAATTTTGGTCAATATATGACTAAATCCTGGTCAAAGTTATATATATGACTAAGCTACAATTTAAAAATGGTTCTTGTTTTTTTAATTTAAATAGGTGACCCAGCAATGCTTCACTATTGCTAGACTTGAGTACACATATAGATTAAATAATTCAATTTGAAAGTTTTATTTAGTTAAAATTAGATATTTATATCAATTTTAATTACTGTTTCATTAAATTTCAAGTTCATTGCAATGGTCTTCGATATACGATGTTTTTGGTGATTCCATTCAGCAAACACACAACAAAATTTCTTGGTTCATTTTGGAGATATACGCTAAACAGAGAAAAGTTGCATGTGTGAATCAGTCGTAAGAGGGATGATTTGCAGCTGAGTCTGAGAGGAAAATTACAAGGCTACAAAATCTTAGGTGCCACACATCATCAAAGTTACGGGTGCACAACATATGTGATCAAACGCGAAGACAAAATTTTATTCATTTACAAACCCGAGAAATCCTCCAATCTAACATCCACATTATTACCACGATGGTGAACAACATTAAAATCATTAATGTGTGTAAGCCCCCTTCCGTCTCATGGCTGAGTGAAGTTCTACAGGAGTCTCAACATCCTGTTATGTATATTGACATCAACAGCCACCACACAGATTGGAAGAACACAGAAAACAACCAGGATGCAATCAGGCTAGAGGAATGGGAGGCAGCAAATAACATGAACTTAGTTTTTAACCCGAAAAATACACGTACTTTTAAATCAGGAAAATTGAACACCGAAACCAATCCATATCTATGTTTAGTCTCACGTGACGATCAAAGCTACCCTCTACCAACTACAAGATGAGTCCTACAAGCCTATCCACATAGTCAACACCGACTAGTCTTGATAGAAGTTGGTCTAACAATTCCCACAGTTAGATCTTCACCTTTACCTAGATCGAACTTTGGGAAAGCAAAGTGGGAGGAATTTGCCGGTAACCTGGACAAAAGTCTAAGATGGATACCTCCATCAGCAAAAAATTACAATAGATATTTCAGAGTAACAATAGTGACAGCTAAAAAGTCTATTCCTAGAGGCTTTAGAAAAGAATATATCCTGTACTGGAATGAAACATGCGAAATAATATATGATGATTTCCAACAGAACGCGCGCACAGAAGCAGCCGACAAACTGCTGCAGAGCCCGAAAAATGCCCGTAAAATCAAATGGAATGACACAGTGCAAACCTTGAATTTCAAGAAGTACAGCCGATTAAAGTGTAGCATCCTTAAAAAGCTAGTTGTAACCCTATATAACTCTCAAAGAAAGCATCAGGTCACTCACAACCAAATAGCAAGCCGACTTGCCAACATGTCAAGAGTGAGAGCCGATAAAGATCATACTCGGAAAGTGAAAAAACAACTGCTCCATCTAAAAAGAATGTACTCTGCCTCTACAAACCTCTCATCCCCTGTCACCAATATAGAGGTGGCAAGGGCCATCAAACAAATGAAGAATGGAAAGGCTCCTGGTTTTGACGAATTTTTTTAAAATATTTTTTTACTTTATGCCTTGTCGACGGCTAAGGTCATTACAGGCGGGATGTGACTGGGGACAAGGAACAGGAAGGAATTCGGCCATGGCCTTTTTGAAGGAAGCATCCCGGTATTCGCCTGGAGTGATTTGGGTAAAACCATGGAAAACCCAAATCTGGATGCACAGGCGGGGATTCGAACCCTCATCCTCCCGAATGAGAGGCCAGAAAGTTAACTGCTCACCCACCACCCTAGGTGGGTTTTGACAAAGTTCACCCGGAATTCCTCACCCGCTGTGTAAAACATACCAAAAAATGGTTGGCCCGCTTGTTTACTAATATACTACAGACAATATTCCTTCCTGCGGCGTTTAAACGGGCAACGATCATAGCCATTCTACAGCCTGGAAAAAGCCTTGATGTTCCAGAGAATTTTAGACCTGTTTCACTGCAAGTACTACTTACAAGTTATTTAAACGGAGCATCTATAATAGAATCAGTCCAATTATTTTCAAAAACCTCCCGGTTGAACAGGCAGGTATTAGACCTGTAAGAAATTGCAAGGATCAAGTTCTGGCCTTCGCAACTCACATAGAAGCAGAATTCGAGAGACGATTGAAGACTGGTGCTGTATTTGTTGACCTAACCAGCGAGAGGGCATGGTATACAAACTGCGGAACATTTTGAAGTAAGTGCAAAAAAATCATGTTTCTAATCAATACGATGCTAACTAACCGAACTTTTCTGGTTGTTTCAGATAGAATGATCAGCAAAGTAAGAAGAGTGAATAATGGTCTGCCTCAAGGATCAATTCTTGTCCCACTTCTTTTAAATGCATATATTTCCTGGCACTAGTACAGTCCCATAACACTGAGCAAATTGAAAACAGTTTAACAGCAGAGCACAAAACCCTGAGCAACTATTTTAAGAAATGGCATCTAGTACCCAGTTTTTATTTCCCCCCCCCCTTTTCTTTTTCCCACCTACCTTTTCCTCTCTACTTTTAACATTTTTGATAAATTATTCATCATTTCTCTTGGTAATTTATTCCAATCCCTAAGCCCTTACCTATGAAAGAAAATCTTCCCATACCCTTATATCCAAAATCGAGTGCTAATTTGTGGTCATGGACAACTTTTCCTTTTAATGCAACTCTCCTTATTCTTCCATCAATATCTTTCTACACATCACCAATATACGACTTGTACACTCCCAAAATTCTCTTCACACTCCTCCCGTCTTCCAATGAATCTCATTCCAGCTCTTTTATCATGTTATTTACTGATTGAGTATGGAAATTTAAAGAGACAAATCTACCTGCCATCCTTTACACACACTCCAAATCCCGTATCTGATACCTAAAATGTGGGTACACTACCATATTCAGGCAATGATCTGACCAATGTTTGTAATTCAATTCCCTTACTTCTCTCCACCAAATGAAGAATTTTGAAACCTTTTCCAACTAACTGACCAATGTGTTCTGCTCACTTGAGTTTATCATCAAATATTATTAGTAGGTATTTATATTTCAAGTCTTCAAGAAGCAATTCTTGCCCCACCTTGTAAACAAAATCTTTAGCTTTTTATCTGTGTACTTAATAAGCTAATTCTTTCTTTGCATTTATCTTCATCCCATGTTGCCCTACCCAGCTAGATATCCAGTCCTGATGATCTTGCAGCTGTTTTGATCATGTTATATAGCATTATGTCATCTGAAAACATCCTTACTTCTGATAGTAATCCACCAACACAATCATTCATTAGAACGATGAATAGCAATGGTCCCAATTTCCTATACTGTGGTACTCCCATTTTCACTTTCACTTCTTTTGATACCTTATTTCTTATGCTAACTTTTTGCTTTCTGTCTTTTAAGAATTCTTCTACCCAGAAAATTACTTTTTCATCCTCACCAAAAGTTTTTACCTTTTTTAGCACCATTTTATGCATCACTCTATCATAAGCCTTTGAAAGATCTACTATTTTTTTCAGAATTTGACCCTTAAAGGGCAAAAATGTCAATATTTCTAAAATGCTGTTTTTTTTTTTTTTTTTTTTTTGTTATGAGCCATTTATCTCCCTGGATACCTATCTGAAATCATTTTAAAGTTTAAGATCTCCGCTTTGGTCACATCATATATTAAGATAGGAATTTTTCAAAATTCAAACCTTAAAGGGAAAAAATATCAATATTTCTGCAACGTGTTTTTGTGTCACAAGTAGGGATTGCAATCTAGCAATGATCCCGCATCATTAGACAGTCTGGCGGATCCCGCACAAAATTAAGCGGATCTGCAATCTGCAAAATCCAGCGGAAATGCGTGTCAGTCTGCGTGACTCGCTGCCCCACTCTGACTCTGTCGGATATTTTGCACTGTTTGCCTTTACCCTTCCAGTTGGAATTTGACTCATGTGAACAAGCGTTTGTTTTTGTAAACCTTCATCATTCGTAAGTAAATAAATACACTTTTACGTATTCATCAAAACTTATGTTTTTTTCGAGTACACATTTCTGTAATTTGAGTTATGGTGCGTATTTAGTATGATTTTCTAACTATATAATTATTTTTAAGTGTTGCACACGTTATCTGAACTACACAGTTACAGCTTTTTATTCACGGTTTCATTATTCCCATTTTCTGTATTTGGAAATAAAGTAATTGTGACAATTTCCTAATATGCTGCTGAAAATTTGATTATTCGTTGATATGAAACTAATGTTATCATAATTTTAACGATCGCGTACCTATTTATTTAACAGCTATCAAAAGGAAATTGTATATCCTTCGACTTATTGTCATTTTGGCTGCTGCCTCAATGCGTTTCTTTGACGAAAGCCACCTGCTTACATGTGCCGCTCAGGTTTTCGATTAATCCCTCTCCTCCTTGTTATTATTTTGACTAAAGGTAAAAAAAGTTATAATGAAATTTTCACGGGTGTATTGACGAATTGTGTTGTAGGAACACCATACTTCGACGGCTGCCTCCGCCGTCTTCCTCACGTGTGTTTGCAGTGAAATCCAAAGATACAGACTATGTGGACTTCACTGCAATCATTTGCCGAGAAAGTCTACTTTCTTACTAAAAAATAATAATTTCGACTCTAAAACCGTAGTTACGCCACATAAATAAATCTGAAATACTTGACAGTTTACGTGTTGGTGAGTAGTTTCTTTTAATAACATTGAAACAACTGTAATATCAATCATTGGAATCAGGAGATAATATAATAATGAATCACGCAAAAAAGGCCAAGTCTCGTGCTTGTGCAGTGACAAAAAGTTATGAGATCTTGTTCTGAGCCATGTCTACACTTTACAGAGTATATTTCCTTCACTTTGTGAAATTGAATGCTTTTCTTGGTGTTATGGAACATTTATATAGAATTTAAAAAAAACTCTGGTAACTTGGCCATTAAGCAAACCATATTTTTAAAGTTATGTGATGTATTGTAAGGCACATAATACACAGACGGAAAAAAAAATCCCAACACCAAGAAAAAATTATTGTAGAGTAATGAAATTTGGACAATGCATTTGTCAAATTAACATGTTTAATTGATTAAATTTTCAAGATCACAGGTTAATTTAAGCTCAAGAAAATGCATTTCAAATGTGAAATACTGTTAAATTAATAGCCGGTGTAACCTCCAGAATTTTGAATGCAAGCCTGCAAACGTGAATGCATTGTGTCATACAGGTTTCGAATGTCACTTTGTGGTATGGAGTTCCATGCTTGTTGTACTTGTGCTGTCAATACTGGGACGGTCAGTGCTGGCTGTGGATGATGCTGGAGTTGTCGTCCAATGATATCCCATTCGTGTTCAATTGGAGACAGATCTGGTGATCTCGCAGGCCAAGGTAACATGTCGACACTCTGTAGAGCACGTTGCGAGACAACAGCGGTATGAGGGCGAGCGTTATCCTGTTGAAAAACTCCCCCTTGAATGCTGTTCATGAATGGCAGCACTACAGGTTGAATTACCAGACTGACGTACAAATTTGCAGTCAGTGTGTTTGGTATAACCACAAGAGTGCTCCTGCTGTCATAGGAAATCGGTTACTTCAAGGACAGCTCCGAGCCAGGCGCCCTGTAGCGTGCATTCCACTGACTACAAGCCATCGCCGTTTGCGACTCCAGTGGTGTCAAGCCAGAGCTCATTGGAGGACGGAGTGGAGATCTGTTGTGTTTTCTGATGAAAGCAGGTTCTGCCTTGGTGCCAGTGATGGCCGAGTGTTGGTCAGAAGGAGGCCAGGGGAACGCCTGCAACCAAACTGTCTGCGGCCTAGACACACTGGACCTACACCTGGAGTCATGGTCTGGGGAGCAATTTCCTATGACAGCAGGAGCACTCTTGTGGTTATACCAAACACACTGACTGCAAATTTGTACGTCAGTCTGGTAATTCAACCTGTAGTGCTGCCATTCATGAACAGCATTCAAGGGGGAGTTTTTCAACAGGATAACGCTCGCCCTCATACCGCTGTTGTCTCGCAACGTGCTCTACAGAGTGTCGACATGTTACCTTGGCCTGCGAGATCACCAGATCTGTCTCCAATTGAACACGTATGGGATATCATTGGACGACAACTCCAGCATCATCCACAGCCAGCACTGACCGTCCCAGTATTGACAGCACAAGTACAACAAGCATGGAACTCCATACCACAAAGTGACATTCGAAACCTGTATGACACAATGCATTCACGTTTGCAGGCTTGCATTCAAAATTCTGGAGGTTACACCGGCTATTAATTTAACAGTATTTCACATTTGAAATGCATTTTCTTGAGCTTAAATTAACCTGTGATCTTGAAAATTTAATCAATTAAACATGTTAACTTGACAAATGCATTGTCCAAATTTCATTACTCTACAATAATTTTTTCTTGGTGTTGGGATTTTTTTTTCCGTCTGTGTATGACCTAAGACTCAATATTTTCCATTTTTATTATTTATTTAAAAATTAGTTTAGATTAAAAAACAAAAATGTAAAACCTCGAAATACACTTAAGACACGCTAAAAAGTTTTAATGTCATTTTGCCAATCAAAATATTGTTAACTGTTAATTTTTATCATTTAACATTAAAAATTATTTATTAATTTAATTATTATTTAATTTAATAATGTTTTAAGTAACAATGTTTTAAATATATGCGTTAAAAAACTGTTTGTACCAATCCCGCACAGATCCCGCAGGATTGAAAACACTGCGGGATTGCAATCCTTAGTCACGAGCCATTTATCTCCCTTGATATCTAACCGATAAAGATAAATGAGGTATTATATTGAAGAGTAAGGTCTCCGCCATGGTAACATTATATTTTAAGAAATTAATTTTTCGTAATTCGACCCTTAAAGGGAAACACTGTTAATATTTCTGAAACGCGTCTTTTATCTCCCTGGATATCTAACTAAAATCGATAAATGAAGAAGGATTATGAAGAGCAATGTCTCAGCTTTTGTGACATCATTATTTAAGGCAGATTTTTTTTTTTTTTTTTGAATTCAACCCTTAAAGGGAAAAGATATCACTGGTTCTACAATGCATTATTGTGTTACAATCCATTTCTCTTCCTTCATATCTAACCGATACCGATAAGTGAGGTATCAAATTAAAGATTAAGTTCTCCGCCCTGCTAACATTATACTGTAAGAAAGGTATTTTTCGTTATTTGACCCTTAAAGGGCAAAAATGCGTTTTCTGTGTCTTGAGCCACTAATCTTCTTGGATATATAACCAAAATCGATAAATTAAGTAGGATTATGATGATTAGTGTCGCAGCTTTGGTGACATCATATACTAAGAAAGAATTTTTTTGGAATTCAACCTTTAAAAGGAAAAAGTATCAATGGTTCTTCAATGTATTTTTGTGTCACGAGTCATTTATCTCCATTAACATATAATCGAGACAGATAAATGAGGTATCATTCTAAAGATTAAGGTCTCCGCTATGGTCACATCATTTTATGAATGGAATTTTCTGAATTAAACCCTTTATGGTCAAAAATATCAGTATTTCTAAAATGCGTTTTTTGTGTCTCGAGTCATTTATCTTCCTTGATAATTAAACAAAATTGATACACGAGGTATCATTTTAAAGACTGAGGTCTTCGTAAGGTCTTCGGCTGGTTACACCGTATTTTAAGAAAGTAATTTTTCGAAGTTCAACCCTTAAAAGGCAAAAGTATTAATATTTCTACAACACATTTTTCCGTCACAAGCCATTTAACTCCATTAATATACAACCGAAATCGTTAAATGCGGTATCATTTTAAAGGCCAAGGTCTCCGATTTGGTCACACCATGCTTTATAAAAGGAATTTTTTGGAATTTGACCCTTAAAAGGCAAAAGTGTCATTATTTCTACAACATGATTTTTTTATTTTTTTTACGAGCAATTTATATCCTTCGATACCTAATGGAAATAGATAAATGACAGAATGACAGATTGTTTTAGAGATTAAGATCTCAAATTAGGTAAAATTAAGAAAGAATTTTTTGGAATTTGATGCAAAAGTGGTCACGTGTATCAAACAGGTCAGAGCCAAGTCCCTAGATTGCAGCAGCAGATTTCACAGAGATGACTGTAAACTGTTGTTTTTTATAAAAGTAGTAGCTTCTCGCATATTTTTTTCTGTTATGCAAACATTTTGTTTTGCTTTACAATTCCAATGTAAACATTCTACTCGCAAAGCAACACGTATCACAGAGATGTTGATATTCTGTGTACATTTTGTTCAGGTTGGTTGTATTCTGTTAAGATCAGTGACAGTTTGTCATACAAACACTGTGTTTTAAATTTTCTATTTTGTAATATGTTGTAAGTATTTTACACCTATTATACTAAACAAAAAAAAATATTTGCTAAAAAAAAAGTACTGTTCTACTTTTCATTATATTACAAGCATTCAACCTCACTATTCATCCCCGCGAAATTTCACGCGGATTGTCTAGTCTTGCATATAGCCTGCTTAGATTTGTATGTATATCCTGCCTAAAGCCATGTCATCCACTTGAAAACCATCTCTCAGATACCTCTGATGTGGTCAAATATCAATCTCTCCAATAATTTACCTACCACTGCCGTCAAACTGATTGGTGCATAATTTTCGACCCCATTTGTCATCCCTCCTTACTGGTACTACTATTGCACTTTTCCAGTCCTCTGGTAAGCAGCAAGTATCAAGACTCAAATATCGTTTCAAGGTAAGGTACAATGTCACATCCTGCTAACTACACCAGGACTCTTACACTTTTTTTTAGCTTTCTTAGTTCCTTCATGATATCCTCAAGATGAGTTTCAAATTTCTTGTACGCCGATTTCTAATAGTGGAGATAAGTTCATTCTCCGATTTACACCCTCCCATTCATGAATCATTCCTAATGGTCCACTAAACCAATAACTCCTCAGTAACTTTTTCTCCATCCTTATCTATAATTGTCTCAATATCTTTCCTTCCCCGCAGTTTTCTAATATAGCTATAGAAATTTCTAGAAGCATCTGTCAGTGATTCCCCTGCACCAATAATATTCTGCACTAACCTATCTTTAGCCATCTTCTTTTCTGTTATTAATTCCTTATTTAGTTCTTTCAAATATTCTCTACTGCCTAGCTGTCTCTTAATTCTGTTATGTTCTCTTCTTGTCAACCTTTCTAATTGCCTCACCTCCCTATACATGGGTTTCTGTACTTCTCTTGATTTTCTGTTTTGGAATAAATATTTTTTCACCCTTTTTTATCATATCCTTGAACCATCTGCTGAAACCTTTCCTTAAACATCTTTTCAGTTTCGAATTTTGTGTCTTTTTATAACTGTACTTATTTCCCCCTTCAATCCTGGCCACGGGTTTACTGAATCCTCTAATATCCACCTGAACTGCTTCATGATCACTTATTCCTTCAGTTACTTTGTACCCCACAAGGTTATTATTGGGCTATATTAGGAAAACATCCAACATGTTTGGCCCCCTTGTGTTCTGCTCAACAACTTGTGTAAAGCCTCCTTCCATAACTGAAGAATTTGTAAATCTCTGTTCCCTTGTGCTATTAATTTTATTTCCTACCAAAATGACACCTGGTAAATTTAAATTCTTACCCATAATGAACATACTACTCTCACTTCTGAACTCTTGAATATGAATTTAGTTTCTTCCACTAGGTTAAACAGCAAACATCATTATTTTTTCTTTTTTATTACCTCAGAACTCCACCCCAAGTAAGAAATGGTCACGATACATACACACAAGTGATCTGTAGTAGTCTTTGCAAACCAGTGTGAATACCCCTCCACCAATTGCTCTTTTATTTCTGCAGTCTCTCCCAAAGACCAACCCCTCCTCCATGTGGTGACAGATGGTCAATGGCATAAAGTAGGGGATTGCCTGTGGGGACCTAGTGTGCCGTAGGACCAATAATGGTTGCTGTGAAAGCCCTACAGGAAATGGTGAAGCTGCAACAGGTCTATGAGACCGGTAGTGAATAAAAGCTTGCATGCGAAACAAAAACAAGCCTCAGAAAGGACGGATCAAAGAACAAAAGACAAGGCTTTGGAAATAGTTTATGAATTGGATCTTTGAATATACGGACATTAAATGGGAAAATGGAGGAAATTGTGGAGTTGATGGATATTTTGGGGTTGGGTGAGACAAAATTGGAAAGGAAAGGGCAGGAGGGAACTGAGGAAAGGTTTCCCAACTGTACTGGAATGGAAATGAGTAGGGGAGGAGAAATGGAGTAGGGGTAGTTGTGAGAGAGGGGCTGAAGAAGGAAGAGGAAGAGATACGTGACAGAATCATGAAGATTAAGGTAATGGTTAAAGGAAGAAGCCTGGATGTACTGCAAATATACGCCCCACAAGTAGCTGTCCAATCCAAGAGAAGGAGGAATTTGAAAAGGAGCTGCAGAGACAGTTGCATGGGCAAAATATTATCATGTATCCTTTAATACGCTTACAAAAGCAACATAAAAACTTTGCTCCCTATGAAGTTTGTTTCCCAACCACTAAGATCTTGCTTGCTGGGATATAGAAGGAAGTAATGGGGACAGAAGGATGGGGTGGCAGAAATGAAGAAGGGGGAAGGCTAGTGGATTTCTGCAAACAAAATGGATTGAAAATAGGAAAATCATTGAACAAAAAGCAAGAGAGCCACAAGGTAATCTGGTAGTGATTGGCCACTTTTGACTAACCCAGATCTTATCATTCTACCCGTATCTATGGGAAAAAGTAAAGTGGTGAGCCCTTGTGATTGGCAGCTTGTCTGAAATGAAGGTTTGAATGATTGCTCCGGCTGCTAGTTGGTTTTGAAATGGCATGTAAAACCTTGGCTATCTATGCTAGTTGACAGGATGGGGGGGGGGGGTATCAACCATATTCTTACCCACACCTCCTTCCCAAAATCCATAAGCCCGGCAACCCAGGATGCCCCATTGTTGCAGCTTATGGATCTCCTACTGAACAAATCTCTGCTTTGGTGAGACCTTGGAGGGTTCCGCCTTTGTTTCATTCATGTGGCGGGTCGAGATGTGACCACATCTTTCCCCCTGCCATATGTCTCACCTCTCACATGATTAAGGCTCATACCGAAATATTGTGCAAATTTGTTTGTTTTTGTGTTTTTTGCGTGTTATTCTCCCCTGCCTGCCTTCATCTGTGGTAAGTGACGGGTATTTTTTCCCTATCCTATCTAATTCTTAGTGCCCAACGGCAGTTTCTTTGTTTCCATTATCCATAAAGTGCTAGATGTGCATTAAAGTCACACACATAATAAAATGGAATATAGAGAACTGGTGTCAACCAACCAATTCCCACCTAAGGCACTGCATTTTTGCCAGACCCATACGCAGTCATTAGAATCCCACTCATTTGAATTTAATGTCTGTAAGGAGCTACAATTTAATACTACAGGTAATAATCAGTATTTACTGCCTCCATTTTCACGAATGCTCTTTCCAGGCAGTGAAATTGTCACCGATGGGTTAGTAGCAACATCAACAAAGACTATCAGTTACATTCAGTTCAGGATTATTAAGGTTTTTTGTAACACATCTGATGATCAGTTACCATTTAAAAATATAAATTACAACTGTTTTAATGGTTTAGTGTTCAGTGAAAAGTTCTTCCAAGTAAAAATTCTCCAAATTTCTCTATCTCCAAATCTGTCCTCTGTTTAACAATCAAAAAATACATGTTGATTATACATTACATTTTCCTATTTTCTAAGTATTATTTAATTTTTTACTATTTGTTATTTAATTTCCTTATAAATGGAACAATTTACATCTGGACACAGCCACATTCAGCTTTAAATTTTCTACAAATTCAAGTTGATACACAAATATACCTTTCACTCCTACACCAAATATTATCGCTAACAATATTGGCTCTCACTATTATTGTGTAATTAAAGAACTCGCTTTATTTCATTTTTGGTAAGATTTGTCAGCTTAAAAGTGTCAATACATATGAGCTCACATCCAAATAATGTCTGATTCTATTTCAACAGGAAATAATGTAACATATTTACTGTAAAATTGTGCAATTTGAAGTACCTGAAAACCTCAAATATCTCCTGAAGATGTGGTCCCAATAGAGCAGGTATCATTGGAAGGAGAACAATTACAACCAGCAAAGCACTCATCAGTGGAAGAATATCAGTCTCTACCTACATAAAAAAAGAGCAGCATTTAATACTAGAATGTAAGATATACCTTTAATTTTACAAATATATACAGTACAGACATGAGGTTATTTGTGAAATTACTTGAAATATAAGCAGAAGTATTATAATTAGAAGTAATAAGTAACAAATTTAATTCATGAAAGAAAACTAATGCAAAGTGAACTCAGGTTGCAAATTATGCAGTTATAACCACAACTCAGTATTGTCAACACCAAATACTATTAAACTGCACTGTAGAGATATTTTGTTTAAGCTATGTCATTATTTTCAACAACCTTCATTTACTTAAGTAACAAATATAAAAAATAATTTTATTAAGGAATTTCCATTCACCAAACAACTATTGCAGCTCTCAACAGCAACTACCACCAACATTCATCACAAGCAGTTCACACTAAATATTTTTTGCCATAATTTTGTTTCAGGTGGAAAGTAGAACAACTATTATAAAGAAAAATGTATGTTCTTAAAATTATATATGAATCATTAACACCAAAGACATACAAAGTAGAAATGGATGCCTTAGGGAACTTTCTTCTTGAGTAAATTTCCTAAAAATACATCAAATTTATATTAGTAATATACATGGTTTTCACCTTCAGTAGTTTCAAAATATCCTTAAAAAGAGAATGGTTTGTTATTTTATAGACCCATGTTGGATGGCGCTTGATGATATGACCAAGTAAAGTCAATGCTTGCAATTTTGAAGACCCCTTCATTGATTCTGATATCCTAGAAAATAATTGACACAGTGAATAACTATCAAGATTTCTACGTTTTTAAAGACTTAATATCAGACAGACTTCAGAGGAAAAGAAATACTCACTTGTCAAAAATATGTTTATCATGAGGCTCACGGACTCCTGCAAGAATTTCCACTGATCGTAAAGAGTTTGTGCTAAAATAGTAGTCAAATAAGCCATTCACCATGTAAGATTCTTTGGCTGAAAATATAAAGAAATTAAAGGTGTAAAAGCATTTTTTTGTAACAAATAATTATCACATATTCACATTTACTGTAAATAACCTGGCTCTAAATCTAATACAATCAGAATTGCAACTATACTGCTCTGGGATTAATTTGAGGGAACAGAATGCGAAAAAAATATGTGGTTGGCTAAAAGAAGCAGGAAGAAAATAAAGCCTAATTCTGTAACTTCACACTTTCCATTAATGTTTGCTAGTTCAGAATCTTTTTTTTTTTTTTTTTTTTTTTTTTTTTTTAACTGCTTAACATCTCTTAACAGCAAGGTCTTTAGAAACAGGAAAGTATGGGGGGGGAGGGGGGGGCCTTTTGAAGGAAGCCTCCCGGCATTTTGCCTGGAGTGATTTGGGAAACCATGGAAAACCCTAATCTGGATGCCCGGACGGGGATACGAACCACCGTCCTCCCAGTTCAGAAATTGAAGTGTTTGATACTTCAGTATCATCTGATGCAGGTAATGTCACTTTTAATGTTCCTGTAGTCAATCTGCTCTACTACTAAGTTCTAAAAAATGTGACCAGTAATCCAAATATTGAATCCATTTATAATATTTTAAGATATATCATCTGAAGCACTACTTTATTTGCCTCTCCTACTCTACATTTGAGATGCAAGTCCCAAAAAAATCTGAGATACAAGTCCCAAAAGTATGAATGATCAATGATAACAGATAAAACAAAGAAAGAGGTGAGAAGACAACATATGACAATTATCGATATTGGTATCAAAACTGAGTTATAAATACCATTTCAAATTAACATGGAAAATGGTAAATAAACCAAACACTCACCAAAGTTAAAGGAAGGAAGATGGCAGCAACAAAAAACCTAACACCCATATTGCCTGAAAATAGATACATCTGACAGAAATCACACAGGTGCCCACAGTCAATGCAGCCACAAGAATGATGATATTTGACCTTTACAGACACAGTAGAGATGGTGGGGGAGATAAAAACAATATCAGTGGAACATTGCCATATGTGGACAAGAAATTAATTATAAGAAACTGTATGAGTGTATAAGATGAAAAATGTAAATCAAAAGAATAATTTTTTAAGTAATTAAGATATTTATTTATAAATGGTGTATAATAACAATGAAATAATAGATGCCAAATAGTGAGAAGGAATTACAAATTATGATAGGGAAATGAACCTCCACTTACCGCAGATGATTGTTGTGTGGCGCAAACACATAAAACAAACAAAAATACAAATGACATAGGAATTTTCGATGTTTAGCCCTTTGCCGACCGGAGAACATTGTGGATGGTGCGTCTTTTACGCAGGAACCTGGTGGTGTAAATTCAAACAGAGAACAGGAAGAGGGATCAGTGATTTAAAGTTGATACCAGAGTGTAGTAAAATATGAAAATGAAGTCTGGTGGTCAAAAAGAGCAAAATAATATAACAAAATCATATCAACGTAGGCAAAATATATATGTAATAGAAAGGGAAAATATACCTAACACTCACCAAAGTTGAAGGGAGGAGGGCAGCAGCAACACAAAACAACACAAAAACAAAGAAAATACAATATTTCAGGCGAAAAAACATTTTTCATGTTAACAGAGCTAGGTGGCTGGGTTTACGCAAGACTTGCGTTCGACGCAGCCACTCATAGAACGCAATAGACCGTCGGAGGTGGGGGCGGGGGGCAATGATAATATAACCGCAAGTATAAGAAAGATTAAAATGGTTGAAAAAATAATAATAGTTATAAAAAATATAAATAAAAACATAATTGAAAAATTTTGAAAAATATATGAATCTATTGTGATGGGTGTATAGGGGTGAGGATGGAAGATATTAACAGAAATTAAGGCCTGGGGGATGTCTAGTCTGCAGGATGTGTTGATATGCCAATTCCCACTTGTGGAATTCAGATTGGGAAATAGTGTCTGGAAATACTCTAATGCAGGGATGGCCAAACCGCGGCCCGCGGGCCGCTTGTGGCCCGCGGTAGGTCATTTTGTGGCCCGCGGAGCTATATCATTACATACGTAAGCTTGGATTTTCAATGGTGATATCTACACTAAGTTAAGCTGATATTCAACGAAGATCATCGCTCGATTGATCTTGCAGGGATGGATAGTGCGGGTGTACAACTGAGCATTATCACAACTTATGTACCTGTAACTTTCAGCGCGTTAGTGGTTCGCCTGTCATTCTTGGATCGCTTGCGTCGGTTATTGCAGTTAATGTTTCTACCCATAGATGGAAGTACACTATTTGCTTTGATTGTTGTATTTGTTTCGAAATGCATTGTCTATATTCCATGTATCTGCTGTACTGTAGTATTTGTGGCGTGATGTCGTGATCGACTTTTAAGAACTAGTTTCTGTTTTATATAAGTCGTGTGTATGTAAGTATTACTGTTGTTAAAAATACGTGAGATTTATGTTGTTGCATCTTTACCGATTATGTTCCAGTTATTGTGATTATTAAACGTTGTGGTTTTAGTAGTTTCTACAAAATACAAGCACTTGACTTTTATTCATTTCTCTTTCTAGTTCAATGAAATAATGGCGTGAACTAGTAAAGAAAAGCTGCAGATGAATTGAGAAATTTTCAGGACAAGTGGACTATTAGCTATTTTTTGTAGAATTTAAAACAAAACCCATATGCTTAATATGCAAAGAATCTGTTTGTGTATTGAAAAACTATAATATGAAACGGCGTTATGAAACTAAACATCTAAATAAGTTTGATGAGTACCAAGGACAATTTCGATTAGACCAGGTAAAGATGAGCGGTAGAGAAATTACCACCGGAACGTGCGCTCTATTGCAATTTAATTAAATATTATTATTGTTATTAAAAAGAAAACTTTCTGCACAGCAACAGATATTCACTAGCACTGCTGCAGAGTCAACATGCCACGTAAAAGCGAGCTATGCAATAGCTTCAATATTAGCCAAGAAATCGAAGCCATATTCAGATGGTGAAATGGTGAAGGAATGATTGGAGAGCATCGTTGAAATTATGTGTCCAGAAAAGAAAAAGGAATTTTCAAAAATAAGCCTTTCTCGTCAAACTATTACCAGACGCGTGGAAGACATTGGGAAACGTATTGAAGATAATTTGAAAAGCAGAGCGCCTGATTTCGTATATTATTGGATGAAAGTACAGATCTAAAAGATACTGCCAAGTAGCGATTTTCGTAAGAGGTGTTGATACCCAGTTAAACAAAACAGAAGAATTAGCGGCTCTATATCCACTTAAGAACACTACAACTGCACGCGATTTGTTAGTCAGTTACAGCAACATTAAATCGTTTTTCGTTAAAACTGACGACGGATGGAGCTCCCGCAGTGGTTGGAAAACATGAAGGTTTAGTAAAACTGATTGAAAATGAAGCCAGCAAACTTGATAATACCTCATTATTAAATTTTCATAGCATTATTCCTCAAGAGAATTTGTGTGCCAAGTCTTTAAAAATGGATCATGTCATGAGCATGGTTATCAATTCCATGAATTCCTCAAGCATTTGGATTCTGTCTATAATGACCTTACATTTTATACTGAAGTAAGATGGTTGTTCCGTGCAAAAATGTTCAAAAAATTGTATGATTTGAAGGAAGAGATACAATCATTTTATGTCAGAAATTTGAAAAGTATCCAAGAGTTTGAAGACGTGGCTTGGGTTTGTGACTTCGCGTTTCTAGTCGAGGTAACTAACCATTTAAATGACCTGAACATTCGTCTGCAATGCAAAGACCAATTGGCTAATAATATGTTTGATGTTGTCGCCGCGTTTCAAATGAAACTTGGGCTATGGGAACAATAGTTGAAAAATAAAAATTTCACTAATTTTTCCAAGCTACCATTGCAAGCAGACGTGAGACAGGCGTTGGCGATTAAGTACAGATCATTGAACCTTTAGATTGAAAACCGATATCAAGATTTCAAAAATCATCATATTCTTTTATATGCATTTTCAACGCCATTCTCCGTTGATATAAGTTCACTGCCAGGAAATTTTAAAATGGAATATTGTGAATTGTAGTGTGACGCACAGCTTGAGGAGAAAGTCCACCAGGTTGGTTTGGAAGAATTTTACAGAAAATATCTGGACAAGGAGAAATATCCTGTATTTTACAAACATGCTTTGCGGATGATTTCGCTATATGGAAACACTTATGTGTGTGAACAGCTTTTCAGCCGGATGAACAGTATCGAGTCACAACACAGAACACGAATCATTGATGTTCATTAGGAGAACTTTATGCGTGTAGCCACAAGTTTTTTCGATATCAATATTGATACCCTTAGTTCTGCCAAACAATGTCAAAAGTCGCATTAAGATAATTGTATATTTAATACTTCATTAAATATCCATATTCCGTTTTAAGTGTTTTTTTTCCCTTCATAAAATTATTAAATTATTTTTTTCCATGAAAGTAACGCATGCTGCCCGGCAGAGAGTTGTAGTTCCGAAATTTGGCCCTGCTGCTGAAAAGGTTGGCCACCTATGCTCTAATGGCTCTGACTGTGAAGCAGTTATTAAGGTGTTGAGGGTACTGGCACGGTGAGCAACAGGGGTTTTCACCCAAATTATTGTTTTTTCTTTGTTTTTGTGTTGTTTTGTGTTGTTGCTGCCCTCCTCCCTTCAACTTTGGGGAGTGTTGGGTGTATTTTCTCTTTCTTTTCCATGTAAATATTGCCTCACGGCCTTTCTTTCCTTTCATTGTAACTGAATTTATGAAGTTAAACATCACCATTAGAGGTGGTTCAATTTACGTAGTGGGGATGGAGACATGGATATTTTTATTTTTTTTAACTGCTTTACGTCATTCAACAGCGAGGTCTTTAGAGACGGGAAAGGATGGGGGCAAGGAATGGGAAGGGATTCGGCCTTGGCCTTTTTAAGGAAGCATCCCGGCACTTGCCTGGAGTGATTTGGGAAACCATGGAAAACCCAAATCTGGATGCCCGGACAGGGATTCGAACCGCCGTCCTCCCGAATGCGAGGCCAGAACACTATCTGTTACACCACCACGCTTGGTGGAGACATGGAGAGGATAGAGAGAGGGAGGAAGGGAGTGATTATTATCATAACCTTCATCCATCTCCAGTTTTCCGGGTGCAGTGTAAGATTGCTCGCCATCTTTGTCTGTCTCAGTATATCTTTTCATGGACTCTACACCAAACTACACTTCTCCTGCATGTCCAGTTTTGTCATGTCAAATGATCTGGTGCTGGGCTGTCCTCTAGGTCAACTTCAGTTCTTTTTTCCAGCTATATCTTTGCTACTCTCGTTTGTTCCATTTGTTTGATATGTCCCAGTCACCACACTCTTGCTTTTGCAAAAAAATTTATGAAGGGTTTGCTCTCTTTTCAGATAATTTCATTCCTGAATTTATCTTTTTTGGTGTACTGTACCATTGATACTATGAACTTCATTACTAATGCCTGGAGAGTCTGCTGTCATCTCTACTGGTAGTAGTGCACACTTCTAGGCTGTATGTTTCGAAGGGCAAGACGTATGTATAATACAGTGGCAGTTTGGCTTTAATTTGGGATATGTTTGTCCCACAGAAGCTGCCTAATTTGATGACAGAACTGGGCTCCTTGTAAGATTCTTCAGTAGATAGGAGGAGGGTGAAGAGAGCGGTGGGCATATTCAGGGCATATGTTGATGATGATACGGAAAGATACTGGTAGAAGAATTAGGAGTAATGCACAGAAGGGGAAAGGTTAACATGACTACAAGCTGGCACTCAATTCAAGCATAGGGGAGTAAGAATTTTTTTTAAATATAGTTAAAGGAATCAGGTATTACAATAATTTAACAGGGAAGTGATTATTAATTTAGCAAAAATGCTGAAAGAATTGAAAATAATAAAGGGTCAAAGTATATGGGGGCAGGGAGAATTTACACTCTAGGGATTTAAGATAATTTAAAAAAATTAAGAATAAGTAAATAGGTGAGTAGTAAAATTGCCATCCTATGAAAAAATATGTCATGGTGAAATTTCAATGCGACATTATTCATTGCCATTGCTCACTATTGAGTTATTGCTTCACACATTACGTAAATACAAACTCTGACCGTATAATGGCGTAGCTTCACTGGTACCGGATTGTCAGATTAAAATATTGTTAGCAGATCTAAAATTCCTTTAACTAAACTACTGCCATCTCATACTTAGGGAAAGATTGCAATTTCCACTCAATAAAGATGTGTTCACAAAATTGAAAGTTCATGATTATTTATGAATATGTTTCATTATGTCCACACACACACACACACACACACAAACACACACACAAAATCAGTTTAACAAATGTCACAAACTGGGAAATACATATTCATATCAGAAAATATCTAGGCAAAAATAAATAAATAAAAGATAAACTAATATTGTTACAAAATTGCATTTTCATTAAGAATCATGAAATTATAAGTCCTGTCAAGGGTTGACACAGACACCTAAAAGTAGAGTTCACTTAGCCCGATTCATTTTATAACCAAGCAATCAAGAAAAATGCCTAGAGACACGTAGGTTAGGGTGTCCCTCATTTTTCGAAGTTAAAATTTTGTAATGCCTAGGTCATATTTTTTTTTCATTTTACCCTAAGACACTCGCAAACAAATTTTTACGCCATTCGGAGAGCTGTAACGCGTGCCAACTTGCAATAAGTTATGCAATAGTAGTGGCGTGTGCGCACGTTAATAGTTATTTGCGATTACAGTTATTGAATAGGTATCTTGTATTGTTTTGTTCTAATAGATAATTTTATGATTACAAATTGAAGAGGGAAACTACCAAATTGCAAGAGTTCTATCAATTTCATTTTTTTAATATCCGCGAAAGGAAATTGACTGCAAGTGAAAGCCCTAATGTCACTTTACATGAGTTAATTATATTCTGGATAATATTATGGAGACAGTTGAAAAAGAATGCAAGCATATCTCTGGTTGTTTGTAAGCAAAGGGAAGAAGATTTCAAACATTAACTGGATAATGCTTATGGTATGGCACACACTTATGCCCTCAAAAGTATGTAAACAAAGGAGGATGAGGAGGATAAAATCATCTTACAGCAACAGAGATAGCCAAAGAGACGAGGTTGCTTGGTGTATGTGTAAAACTAGCTGAAAAAGAAGAAAGGCTAAAACAAATGAAAACGGATGAAAACAAATGTACAGGAAAATACTTCAATATATGTGGTCCAGAGGGCAGTCAAGTTCTTCAGCATCCTATGATTTGTTCCTGCTATCTGAAGAACTCAACGACACATCTTCTAGCTCTGGAGAACAACCAGAAGAGCATTTAACAAACCCACCCAAAATAATTCAATCAGGAACTGTAATGTCTTTTATCTGAACAACACAGCTGTTAGAGCTGTAAAATTAATTCACGAGTTTCATGGATTAATTACAGCTGATCAAGAATGGAAATAATTTTCATGGAAAAACACAGAAAATTGTACCTGCACCATACAAAAAGATATCCTAAAAAGAAAATATTCCTCATAATAATAATACGTTTGTCTTACTAAACAATTAAGCATTATTTTTTGTTATCTGGATTTCATTGTTAACCCACAATTAGACAAAATTTTAATGACTTACTCACGTATCAAGCAATAGTCAAAATAAGCATTTTTCATAAATTTTCAGATCTACTCGGCATGGGTTAACGTCATTGTAGGACGTTAAAATTTCTTATGTGAGTAATCTACAGTGATTTAAAAAGAATTAGAGGGTATGCATTTAAATTTTCGAAAAACCTATTTTCGCTCTTATAAGGAACACCCTAACGTAGGTATATTACAACCTTACTTCCACAATCTTTAAAGCTTAATTTACATAGGGAAATACATAAATACACGTAAAAGGAAAAAACTTTATACCAAATTCATTTTCACACAAATTCCATACCACGAGACAGCGACAACTTGCTTCTACTGAACCATTTTTCTCAATACTTCCACAACTTAAATTCTTTCTTAAAAGGTATAAGCGATTTTAATTTAAACAACCTAATGTTACTCACAGCCCAAAACATTTGTACTCTAGACTTTTAGACAAAAAACTGAGTTTTTAATAACTAGTTAAGCAGTCATAATCAGTAAGAACATCTAGCAAAACATAAGACAGCTTAAAAAATAAGTACAAGTTGCTTTATCTCTTCACTTCAAAATTATGGTAATGGAACTAATGTTTTATTAATGTCAAACCAATATTCCACCTATCACTATATGCTATTTGAGATGTGACTGCAGGTTGAAACCTGAAACAGCTCAGCAATTAATCACTCATTCACACAACACACATGTTCCCACCTACTTAATCAGCTACGAAGTCTTCCCAACCTCGATTCATCCTCATCTTAAAGAGTACTTTAATAGGCCTAATACAAGGCTAATCCAGTGACAGCATGGTGCCTATCCTGGTCAACAGTAGATTGCACGGAATGCTACCTACTCATCTTAAATACTTGCCGTCCAAATGACAACCTAGAGAATACTAAAAGACCCACATGGCTGCCTTCTTTCTCACTCACTTCAGCCAATCACATGTACTCCTTTCGCCACGCGCTCTCCCTCAACCTATCAGAAATTTTGTATGTAATTTGCATATCAAAGATTACATCACTTCTATCCTTTGCTTGTTAGTTTAATTTCCTCATCACCTGGACCAAAGCAATTTGTAGTTTAGCTGGCGTTTCAAATCCTGCATTATAAATTTCATTAACTGTATGACTAGATTCTAAATTTCTGTGCTCAAAATTCTTGCAGAACATTAAGAAGAAATTCTCTAAGAATACAATTTTCTTAGCAACAAAAACCAAATTTCTGAGATGTGATTAACAGAGCTTCACCATTATTTAATCTTTTACACATGATATACCAGTGTGTCTTTCAAAACCCAACAATATGGTTGGAACCCACTTATTCATTCCTAATTGTACGAAGATGGGAAAAGAAAGGATAAATGATAAAGTGTTGGACATGCACATCAATCATATGATTACACTGCTTTCGTGTAAAATTATATGCTGCTTAACTTTCCATTAACATTCGAATTACCCAATACACATGGTGATGATAGATATTGAGAAACATCTGTTAAGGAAGACAAAAGATTAATAGAAAGAAATAAGTACTGTAAAAACAAGGTAAATCAGAACACTTTTCAACTTCTAAGATGAAAAAAATGTTTAAGTTTTTAATTTTTATTATGAATTTGGACCAAAGACTTAGGTCTTACTTTCTTATAAGAAGTTTGAGTGAAATAATAATTCTTTAAGTTTTTTTCCTATGAGGTACTGCAAGAGCCTGCAGGTAGGGATGAATCAGAACACATTATAATGGCCCTCAAACCCAATGCCCCGTTTACACAATGCGAGTTGACCGGAAAAAGTGTACTGTCTTGCTGCACGCGCAGCACTGGATAGTTCACTCTCCTCATGTAAACAGGTACCAGACAGACAGTTGACTGAGGATAGTGGACTCAGTTCATGAACAACTTTTGGCGTGCAAGTTCAACAATCAAGATGGCGACAACTAACAAGTCGCGTAAGCGGAGTGAAGCAGAGGCACTAAAATCTTTAGAACTGCATGAAAGTGAGGAAATTCTGTGACATTTTAAGAATAAAAATTATAAGAACAAGGATTTTAGAGACCTGCTATTAAAAAATTGCTTCATACCAGTGTCATTTTTTAAGTATTGGAAAAAATATTTCACAATAGCTCTTCAAATTGAGATACAGTTAGTCTTAAATGATGTATCTCTATATTTTCACTTGCAACTTTATTTTTTTAAAAAAGGCGCTGAGGCATTTAAAGCATTTCTTTTTAATATCCACTCTTTTAACGTTTTTCTACGTTTTATTTTATTAGTCTTCATATCATTCAACATTATAATCAACAAATTGGCTATGATGATAATTCCTTTCTGTAATATGGACATACTATTTTCAATAAGATTACACTGTAGGAGTAGAGAACTGTCCTCACAGTGGACAGTGCACTGTCTTCTAATTATTACTAGCATGCTAGTTCACTCTCTTACCCCCACCACCGACGGTCCAGTCAACTCACATCGTGTAAATGCGACCCAAACCTTCAATGAAATGTTATTTTAAGAATTGTGTATAGCAAGCTGGGAGATGATTATGGCTTTGTAAATTTTTTGTGTAATTAATTGTGAATTTGTGTAAATGAACATTTTATCAATAGGAACTAAGAAAATGCTATTTAATATGTTCAAAGACAGTATTATGCAAGAAACATTCATTAAAAGTTTGTAATTCTAAGTGTTGAGGTGATGTTTGGAGGACAATTCTGAGTTGTTTGAACCAATTAATGTTGTTTATTTTGTGTGTAGATACTTGTAAATATCTTTAATTTTCATTTTTGTGTGTTTTATGCTGTCTGTGAATAAGTTTTTTATTCCAATTGTTTTAATGATTGTTAGCTACATTGTCACCATTTGAGAAACATCCTGCAACTTTTTCTGTGTTATTCTGGAATTTTCTGTAACGTCTATATAAAGCAAGTGGCAGTGATGAGTTTGTAGTAAGTGAGTCATTCATGGGAAGTGGGCGAACTTAGTTGCTGGATCATTTGTTTACATTTGCACTTAATATCTTTGGATGAAGTTTATGTATTGAAAGAAAAATAAACAAGTGGAAAGTGATTGCTCAGACTAATTATTTCATACAACAAAATACTTATTATGTCGACCATTAATAGACATGGTATTTCACGATATTTGTAAGATAACAAATGTCAAATACCAAAAGAATCTGTGGATAAAGTGGGATTTGTGAAAGGAATATACCAGTTTAAGTCCGGCATTGACGACGAACTACTGAAGCAGAAAGAGATAAGAGTCATAGCACGGTTTGGAGATCTTGGAGAAAGATCCAGCCGGCGAGTTTTCAGAACCAGTGACTGATTGGGAGTGGCAGTGAGCACTGGAAGCACCTGTGATGTCGCGGCAGCAAAGTGGAGAAATTTTACAGCCCAGTATACAAGTTTTCTGGGCGTGAAAACGGCGTGTTTCGATAGTCAACACCGGAGGTGTAGTGATTTTGTCTGTGAAGAGTTGTGATTAAGTGGTTAGAATTTGTGAAAAAGTGTGGTTTTTTGGAGGAAGATTTCTACAAGGAAACTGAATATTTAATGAGAGATTATTTTTGTATGCAGTTATTTCTTGTTCAGTTGTTTCTTTACTTTGAGAATTGTGTAGTTATTTAAGTAAATCACACCGCAATTTCAGTCATTTTGATCCTGGGATATTAGTTCAAGATTTGAAATATTTGCCAGAAAATTTATATATTTACAGGAAATCTGATTATAATTATTTTGTCAACAATGTTAGGCGTCGTAAAAAATAATTTAAATTTGATATTGAATAAAGTTGTAAATCTGCTAAAAGATCAGTGGAATTGAAGGTTAAATTTGCTGAATCTTTTAAAATCTGTGCTAAAATTTTGTGAAAGGGATTAATACGGGAATGTTTGATCGAGAAAGATTAAGGGAAAGATTGAATGAGACTGATTAAAATAGTAATCTAAATAGGGTGATTAGAGAATGTACCAATCAACTAGTAGAGCAGATGACAGGAATTTGAAAAATTTGCAGATATTGAACTTATGAGTAGTGTTGAGTTGGAACTGTCTAGAATTAAGGAGGAAATGTATCTTGTGTATGATAAGGTAATTAAGTACAGTAGAACTCCAATTATCCGAACTCCAACTATCCGAATCGCTGAATATCCGAATCGCTTTTTTAACTCATCCCACTGAAGAATTGTTGAAAAGAGGGAATGGCCAGTTTAAAACAATCTTTTTACCACCAAAAGCCACAAGTTTGTTGCAATCAATGAACCAGTCCATTATCGAAACCATGAAACACCATCACAGAAGGCAACTTTTAAGGAAACTTTTGGTGAAGCACGAAATGAAGAAGGTGTGTTGGCGAACCACAAAAAAAAATAAAGTTGTAAGATTGCCCTTACATGGTGGTGGAAGCTTGGAACCTAGTTAAGGCAGTCCCATTAAGACATGCATGAAACAATTTGAAAGGCATCCCAACTGAACAAGAGAAGGAAAAGGAGAAAAAGGAAAAAGAAGCTCAAGAAAAGGAGAGGGAACAGACATGAGAAGATGGGGATGACATGTCACTTGAGGAATTGTGAAACATTCTTTTGAAAATTCCTGGATGTTGAGAAGTTAATCCTGAAGATATAGGAGAGTGGGTGGTGTGTGATTCATCAGACCCTGGGTATGAAATTCTAAATGATGATGAACTTATTGAAAGTGTGAGAGAAGAAAGTATCAAGGAGGATGAAGCACACACGGTACCATCAGCTAGCCAAGCATTTGCCGGCCTTGAAACTGCATTGAAGTGGATGGAGTGTCAGCCCAAGTGTGACCACATGCAACTTACCACTTTCAAGTGGATGCGCGACTTGGCTGCCTTAAAATGGATGAATACAGTCAAACAGCTTACTTTGACCGAGACGTTCAGCAAGCAATGACTTATTTACAGTACGGTACATACATACTGTACTAATGTACAGCACTTGCAAGTTAAAAAAAATAGTTTTTTCTCCCATTTTCAACAAAAATAAAGTAATAAATTAAAATAGATCCTTTTTCAGAAAAAATCCAATCATCCGAATTTTTGATTATCCTAATGGTGTCCAGTCCCAATTGATTCAGATAATTGCAGTTCTACTGTACATTGAAGAATTGGGTAATGATGGACATTAAGCAAGAAGGCAAGTAGGTGAGGATTTTTTGACATGGATTAGAGATTTTGCAGTAGGAATTGGTTTGGATAAAACTGATGTATTACCTAAAATTGAAGATAATGTACACTCAGATAGATATAATTCAAGTGTAAATGTTCCTGACAAGCAGTATGCTCTAATAATAATAGTAATAAGATTGATCAAGAGATAGTATTCATAATAATGACCAAGTAGTTGATTTGAGTGTAAAGGAAGTAGTCTCTGATAGTAATGCATCAGTAGTATCTCCAGAATGTGACAAAGTTGTAACTCCAGGATATGACGAGGACATTATGAATATAAAATAGTAAATTTTCTTGATGAGGGTGTAGTAATGAGGGAGGTAATTAATGTTGTTGATGGTACCAGGGTCAAGGATAGCGTAGAGCAGAACGATGACCATCATAGTTCCATGACACTCCCTACAGTAGATAAGAATAATACGTTCTGCATAGAAAATTTATGGGATGGTCATAGTTTAGTTACCAAAAACAATGGAGAGTTAGTAGCTCTGAATACAGTATGAAACTGGTGTGCTCCTGCATGTCATAGTTGGGATTATGTTTGCTTGTATAGGTGGCAAGACAGTTTATAAAAGTGCTGAAATTGAAGAGTTTCTAATCTTGAAGATGAGGTTGCTACTGTGGTATCCATAGTAGATTCAGATGAGGAGGAGAGCCATGAGGTAGGTTGTTTGTCCTCTGAACAAAAAGGCTTCCGTACCGATTCCTAAGTTAACAAAATGTACAAAATTTGACCAAGCTAACACAATGTTTAGTACACACTTTGATGTAAGCTATTGTAGTTTAGGGATAACTGAAGAAAAGGATAATTATGTATGTTGCAGAAGAAGTCTATGAGTCAATTAGGAAAAGTGTAGATACAGATTAAGACAATTTGTCAGGTATGCAGAGAAAGTATCAGTTAATAGAAATTGGAAGTAATGAAAGACAGAATTGCAGTAGTGATTATTATAAATCTGTGTTGTTAATTATCTCAGTAATGTTTCGGTGACAAACAGTTCATGAAAACAAAATCATGTGATCTGTCAGCTGTTCTGTTCATATGTCAAAGTCGCTGTTCGTGATCATTCAGTGTTTAACTCTCTTCCAGGGCATTATAATGCTCAGTAGATATAAAAGTTTGGTACTAGATGTTCCTGAAAAAGTAGAAGAAAACCAGATGGTTCAGAAAAATAAATTTATGTAGTTTTGGGTTTTCAGGGAAATCCTGAAAACCACTGTAAAATTTAGGCAGAGGCGGCCTTAGGGGCGGCAAGCATGGCAATCGTCTGGGGCCTCGTGGAACAACCCGAGTACAATTTATATATGTATATATAAAAGTAAGATTGTTCATATCAAAATTAATTAATTTATGAGTGAATAATGTTTTTTGAATTTTACTGTAAAACATGATAGACAAACACATTCCTATTTAAATCTCATGCCTCACACATCATAAAACTCACTTGAATGCTCAGTTTTGTCACTTTCATCGTGTTTACGATTTATACTCAGGAAATTCCTGTGTTTCATCTAGTTCAACTGTTGTCACCTTATGCTTATTTTGTTAGCAGCTGTAAGTTCGGGGCTCACTTGACTGATACTGAGACCGTATCGTCACCACACTGACAGCAGACCAAGGTTCACACTTGTCCCGAGCTCAAACGAGTGAAGGACGTGTTCCTACTCAGCTACCTTTCGAGTTTTCACGTCGTCGTTTCACGGTATCAGTGATCGCAAATTTTCATAAAAGTGAGTTGGGGGTACCTACAATACTCTATTATAGAAGTATTATTCTTTATTTTGTGTATGCATACTTTATATTCTACGAAAATATTAAAGTATGTTAAATAGTTTCTTTACCTGACTCACTGGTTGATCTTTTACGTACAAAAATAGTATTCAAATTCAATCTTCACAAACCATCATCAAAATTTTTTTGCACACTTTACTGGATTGAAAGATTCTTGCGTTCCTGAATGCAATCACAATAAATATATCAAATGTTAATCACTTCGCACTTGACATGTTACTTCTGCTTGCGGTTACTTTCGATTAATTCAATATTTTTTATTAATAAAGAATGAGATCATTATATATTTAAATACAGACCGTAAATATGCCATATAGTAATTTCACGTGGTCTCAAAGACCTAGTCACAGAGTTTTTTACCGGTTGCACAGTACACCTCTCTCGTAGCCACCTAACTGACTCTGGTAATTATTCCAGTAAAAAGTTATCAACAGTTTAAGATGGAATTCCAACCTAGGAGTGTGCTACCATTTCACATGAACAAATCAACGCTTTGCCAGAGGTAAAATTCTATTTTAAGGCATGTATAGATTGCAACCGACAATGGGATTTTAGCCGGGGATCTTTTGTACCCCAATCGCATTCTGAGCCATCTGAGACATTAGGTTAAATTCGTGGGTAGTGAAAATACGTTTTCAAACATAATAAATTAAATGTAATCTTTTTCTGCACAATGTATTTTGTTTCTGCTATTCCAAAACATAAAAAAATAGAGAACTACCTTTGTCACAGTATCTGATGGATGATGAAATGAAATTTTATGAAAGCTTTAGAATGACGCAATCTACATTTTATTATCAGCTGATGAACATGGAGAAGAGGTTGAAGAAAAGACTTTTTTTAAGGTAATCTATAACACAAAAATAACATTTGCCCATAAAGGACCAAAAATTTCCTCTCTGCCTCCATATGCTTCTCCACATTAGCTAGCCCCACACTGGACTACATCATTAAAAAGTAAATCAAACTAATGATAGCGGTGCATCAGCCGCCGATATGTAGTGTAGTTTGAACTAACTTCAATCGAGTGAGTGCCAATAATAAGAAAAGTGTCATTGCAGTGACTGTGCGGACCAGTATGTCTCTAGAGTGGTCCAAACTGTATGCATTGCAAAATCATTTGTATGGCATATTTCTTTCAGTAGGTAAATCAACATTAAATGATAATAGGTTTTAGTGAATCTTACGTTATTAACAGTGCTTATAGTAAAGAGCAAATTATTTAAAAAAAAAAAAAACTGTTTAAAACTACCTGTAAGTTGTTTCTGAGTTATTTTTATGTGCAAAACAAGATTTATGAAACAAGTTAGTGTGATCGAGATGCCAATGGGAAAGTAGGGTAGCACAAAAAGCAAACAAGCTGGCAAAAGAAAGCAGATGCTTTAAATGAAGATTTTAATCTTAGGAAAAGCCGCAAACATTATTTTTAAATCCCTGAGTATATCTTTTAAACCATTTATATACCTTAGTCTCTCATCATTAATAATTTGTTTTATGTTTTGCAAATTTATTAATCTTGTAATTTAATATTTTAAAATTTGTAATTTATTTATTTATAACTTTTGCATTTCTCGTCAATCACCAGAAATACACCTACTTTCAATTCACATACTTTGCACAAAGGAAAAAGGCATTGCGAAGATCTGCCGTTTGAAGCCTCGCAGCAGTTAAGGCCACCGCTGGTTGTAGGTATCTTTACCAATGTTTTGGGGAGGGGTGCACTAATGTTTGCTATTTTTATGTGAATTAGTTTTTGGAGTGCCTGTTTTGGGGAGGGGTCACCTCATGTATAAATGAGATTATGTCAATAAAATGTACCAATACGACTAGTTTATGCGCTCCAGATAAGAGGGTAAGAATAAAGATATAAAAGGTAATGATTCAGATGTCTAAAGCAACTCGAAACAGTTTTGTTTAGTAACTTTTGGGGTTTTCATGATGTTAGGATTGGCTGCCCTATGACCACAGCCGATATTCAGATATTGTAAAAAATTTGCCCTAAAGCCCATCAAAAATGATCGTTTGAATGGAGTGCTCTGGCAATCATTTTTTTTTATTTCAGTTGCGTAACTAAATAGAATTGTTATAAAATAAAGCTCAATGTAATTCCTCGTCCCTTATGCTGTAGCAACAGTGGTCTGCTTGGTCCAGATTACATTCAAGCCTAACCAGAAACTCCGCTAATATTGCTTCTGTAAAACCAAACCTGCAATCACACGTGAATTAGAACATTCCCTGTATCACATGTTAATGTTATAATACATAGCAATATAAATTTGATTCAAAATCTTCAAACGTTCTTATATTTTTATTTTTTGTTATTCATGATGCAATGTTTTAACGGCCGATACAGCTTGCGTGTGGCTGAAATAATGTTCCCAGTAACATGAACTCAGTGAAAAATACTAAAAACAAATCTTAACTACTTACATTAAGCCATGTAATATAAGTTTCAAGTGTGGTGTAGGCCACATGGAGAGCGTTCAGTATGGTTCTAATTTCATTCAAATCAAGTAAAAAGTATCAAATAATAATTAATATGCTGATTTAAATGAAATACTTTGTTTCAATGTTCTGGCAATTCATTTATTTGCAGTTGCTTAATTAAACAGAAGTGTTATAATATAAAGTTCAATGTAATTCCTTGTACCTTGCGCTTAACCAAAACTTTCAGTTGTCAACCTAGTCCAGGTGTCATTTCAACCTTACCACAAACTACGCTAAAATTGCAGCCAGAAAAACAATGCTTCAATCACACGCACATTAATACATGGTGATATAAACTTGATCAAATATCTTCAGCGATTCTTACACCTTCCTTTTTTGATATTCGTGATTCATAGTGACACTACAACATTCCAATGGCTGACAGAGTTACATGCCGCTGAAATATGGTATCAGTAAAAGCAATGGAAATTGAAAATAAAACTAATATCTTACATCATTCCACGTAATATTAGTTTTAATAGTAGTCTATGCTGTATGCATCGCAATCAGCGTGGAACTACTTTAGTTTAAACAAAATAATGATTTAAGTAACAGAACACTCATTTATTTATTGTACATATTTATATTGCAGTTTACACAGTGACACAGATCGAAGTTCTACTGAATGAATGATATCAGAATTAGGGAACCAATTAAAAATAAATAAGGAATCCTAAAAACTTATGCTATAGCGTGTAATATTGGTTTTATTCCTGGTCCAGGTTTCAATCAGCATGATAAATACGGAACTACTTCCATCTGTATAACTTCAGTAACTCGAGCTTATGAAAGAAGCTTAAATTATTTATTAAAAAAAAATATTGTGATTTAGTCTGCAAAAAATGTGTCAGTTGTCTGATCTTATCTGCATTTCAACATAACTTCTACTAACATTGCTGTTCAAAAGTCATTGATGCTATTACCCACATACAAATACATTCATTGTATTGCGATCTAAATTTGACCGACTGGAAATATTTATATGTATCTGATATAGCTACATCAGTAATAGAAACAAGTCATGATTAATATATTAATTTAAACGCAGTACATACCTTTATTTCAGTCTTTCAGCAAGCATTTCCTCAAGTATATTATAACAGTGACTTGAAATATCTAATATTGGATATAATTAAACTAAGGAAAAAGGAAACTGCTTTAGGCAATATAATTACAAGTTTCCTTGTAATTATATTGGATATAAATATTTTGTAAGCTAGTCAAAAATGATGTGTTGAATGCAGTATTTTAGCAATTTGTTTCTTCGCTGACTAAGTACAATTTTCACTAAATAACATTCATTGTCTTGAAAATGATGTAATGTAGATATTTGTTAGCTTACTGTAACAACGGTATTGCTGTCCAAAGTGTACAAGAAAAATCTACAACAAACTAATTTTAGTACAGAAAAAGCAATTAATAATTAATCTGTCGATTTCAAGGAATGCGCACTTTTTTTCAGTGTTCTGACAGTTAATTTATTCGCAGATGCATAGCTAAATAGAACTGTTATTAAATAACGCGCATAACCTCTAACTTCTCCATTAGTTGTTTGTTGTGCAAACGAGGCGTGAAGCGTGACGTCATAGTCCAACATCATGTGACAGATAACAAAACTTACTTGTAAGAAAACAATTTGGTTTGTAAATGTGAACATTTTTTGTAACTGGAATAAGAGTTGTAAGTGGTGTATAGAAGTTGTACGTAATGAAGTATTGAGCATCTGGACTGTATAATTGTAATAAGTACTACTAGAAAACCCATGCGAAAATTTCGGGAAAAAAATACAATGATGGGTGAGGTTGAATGCTTGTTATATAATGAAAAGTAGAACCACACTTTTGTAGCATGTATTTATTTGTTTAGTGTAATAGGTATGAATCAGGAATCTTTAAAAAACACTGTATGTACGACAAACTGTCACTGACCTTAACAGATTACAAACAACCTCAATAAAATGCACAAAGCATATCAACATCTCCGTGACATGTGTTGCTGTGCAAATAGAATGTTTACATTGGAATTCTATAGCAAAACAAAAATGTTTCCGTAATAGGAAAAAAAAGCTACTTATTGTATAAAAAACAGTTTATTGACATATCTGTGATAGCTGCTGCTGCTGCTGCTGCTATCTCGGGACTTGGCTCTGAACCACCTCTTTAAGCATCAAACTCCAAAAAATTCTTTCTGAATTTATGATTTTACCTAATTGGAGACCTTAATCTTAAAAACGATATGTCATTTATCTATTTTGGTTAAATACCGAAGGAGACAGATGGCTCGTAATAATAATAAAAAATATGCTGTAGTAATAATATTGATGCTTTTGCCCTTTAAGGGTCAAATTTCAAAAAGTTCCTTTTATAAAATACAGTATAACCGAACCAGACACTTTGGTCTTTAAAATGATACCTGATTTATCAATTTCAATTAGGCATCAAGCAAGGTAAAAAAAAAAAATAGAAATGATTATATTTTTGCACCTTAAGGGTTGAATTTGGAGAAAGTACTTTCTTAAAATATGATATGCCAAAACGGATACTTTAAAATCATACCTTATTTATCGATTTCGGTTAGGTATCAAGGGAGATAAATGGCTCGTGACAGAAAAAGACGTAGAAATATTAATACTTTTGCCCTTTAGGGGTCGAGTTTTGAAAAATTCCTTTCTTAAAATATGGCGTAACGAAACCGAAGACCTCAGTCTTTAAATTGATACCTCGTTTATCAATTGTGTTTAATTATCAAGGAATATAAATGACTCAAGACAAAAAAAGTGCATTTTAGAAATATTGATATTTTTGCCCTTGAAGGGTTAAATTCAGAAAAATCCCTTTCTTAAAATATGACGTGACCACAGTGGAGACCTTAATCTTAAGAATGATACCTCATTTATCTACTTCGGTTAGATATAAATGGTTCGTGACACAAACACGCATTGAAGAAACATTGATACTTTTTATCCTTTAAGGCTTGAAATTCAAAAAATTTCTTTCCTAATATATGATTTCACCAAAGCAGAGTCATTACTCTTCATAATCCTACTTCACATATCGATTTCGGTTAGGTATCTAAAGAGATACATGGCTCGAGGCACAAAAAATGCATTTTAGAAATATTGATATTTTTGCCCTTCAAGGGTTAAATTCAAAAAAGTCCCTTTCTTGAAATAAGATGTGACCACAGCGGAGACCTTAATCTTTATAATTAAACCTCATTTACCTATTTCAGTTAGATATTAATGGAGATAAATGGCTAGTGACACAAAAATGCTTTGTAGAACAATTGATACTTTTTCCTTTTAAGGGTCAAATTCCAAAAAATTACTTTTTTAAAATATGATTAGACCAAATGGGAGACCTTAATTTCTAAAATAATACCTCAATTCACGATTTTGATTAGATATCAAGGGAGATAAATAGCTTGTGACCAAAAAAAATACGTTATGGAAATAATGGTAATTTTGCCCTTTAAGGGTCGAATTATGAAAAATTCTTTTCTTAAAATGTAATGTGACCATGGCGGAGACCTTAATCTTTAGAAAACCTCATTTATCTTTTTCGGTTAGATATTAATTGAGATCAAATACTTGTGACACAAAAACGCGTTGTAAAACCATTGATACTTTTTTCCTTTAAGGGCGTAATTCCAAAAAAAAAATCTTTCTTAATATATAATATCACCAAAGCTAAGACATAATACTACTTTATTTTTCGATTTTGGTTAGATACCCAGGAGATAAATGACCCGAGACACAAAAAACACATTTTAGAAATTAACTTTTTTTCCCTTTAAGGGTCAAATTACGAAAAATTTATTTCTTAAACTATAATATGACCACGGCGGAGACCTTAAACTTTAATGTGATACCTCATGTATCTATATCAGTTAAGTATCAAGGGAGATAAATGCCTCATGACACAAAAACGCATTGCAGAAATATTGATACTATTGCCCTTTAAGGATCGAATTCCGAAAAATTCTATTCTTAAAATATGTGACCAAAGTGGAGACCATAAACTTTAAAATGACACCTCATTCATTGATTTTGGTTAAGTAGTGAGGAAGATGATGGCTTGTGAGGGAAAAAACACCTTATACAAATAATATATATGATGATACATGTATGCTGACCTTATGTGTTCATACAATTTATCTAACTTCATGAAAGAGTCAGAAATTTTAAATATGCAAAATCAACAAATCCTGGGAGGGGTTATAACGGCCTTCAAACCAAAACCTTCAATGAAATGTTATTTTAAGAATTGTGTATAGCAAGCTTGGAGTTGTTTAACTATGGCTTATATATTTTTTGTTTAATTAATTGTGAATTTGTGCAAATGAACATTGTTTTATGGAGAGAAACTATGTAAATGCTATTTAATATGTTCAAGAATAGCATTATGAATGAAACATTGATTAAAAGTTCGTAATTTTAAGTGCTGAGGTGAGCCACGGTGTTTAGAGGACTTTCTGAGTGGTTTCATTTCCGTGTTTTATGCTGGTTGTGAAGGATTTTGTATTAATTCCGATTGCTTTTATGCAAGTTTAATTGGTAGCTGCATTGTCGCAGATTGAGAAACATCATACAGCTTTCTCAGTGTAATTCTGGAATTTTCTGCAACGTCTATACAAAAAGAGTGGCAGAGTTAGTTTATTTCTGAAGCGAGATAGTTGTCAATCAGTAGTTTGTGGGAAGTCTATTAGCTTAACTGCTGTAATTTTTGTTTATGTTTGTACCTAATATCTTTGGATTGAGTCTGTCTTGAAAGAAAAGCGATTCTTTGAGTAATTATTTCATACAGCCAAATACTTATGAACCCTGAAAGCCCTGTGTTTTCCCCTCTTCCCTTCCAGTTCAGACATGAAATGTTCTTTGGGGATTTTAGCAAAAAATATCAAGCACAGATCACTGGTGTTTGTGAGTGGTAGTATCATACATTCACTGATCATTTACAACGTTGGCCCAATTTCGATAATTGTGGGGGTGTGGGAGATATGGTGGTTCAAAGTGGTCAATCAAGGAATTTTTTTTTTTTGTATTTTGACAAAAGACATATGTGTCCATTTATTTCACTTTGCTGCCACAACTACATAGCACAGATCATTGGTGTTTGTGTTTGGTAGCAACAACAAGTTTCCCATCATGCAATCTGGTGGCTAGAAGTCACAATAGGGGTGTGAAAGCTATGACGGTTGATATTTGTCGATCTGGGACACCTTTGTATTGTGTGGGAGTGGCCTTGAGTCGCCCATAGTGCACTATGGTGGTTAGATGTCAGTAGCTATAGTGTCAAGGGAGATATAGTGGTTGATAGTGGTCGACGTAAGGTATTTTTCTATTTCTACCAAAGACGTGTGTGTCCCTATATTTCAACTTGCAGTCAACCACCGAGTGAAGACTACGGGCGTTTGTGTGTAGTAGTTGTCTGGAGTCTTTCATCTTGCAGGACCGGATTAACCACGTAGCAGGAGGTAGCAAATGCTACGGGCCTCGCGCCTTCTGGGGGGCCTCGCATATCCTGGGGAGACTCGCATCTTCTGGGGAGACTCGCGCTGCCTAGGGGGCCCGCGCGCTTGCTAGATGGGTGACCTCTTTTTTTTGCGCCTGCTAGGGGGGCTCCCGCGCCTAGACTAGATGGGTGACCTTTTTTTTTTTTTAGCTCTACAATTTTTCCCAAAAATCTTGGGCCTTTTATTCACCACATTTGCTACGGGCCCCGCGTTGTCTTAATCTGGCCCTCTCATCTTGCACTATGGTGATTGCCTGTCGGTAGCTGTGAGGGTGTGGGAGATGTGATGGTTGAAATTGGTCAACGGAGAGAGTTTTCACATTTCAACCAAAGACATGTGTGTCCCTATTTTTTACTTTGCAGCCTTAAATACCCTGTGCAAATCACTGATGTTTGTGTGTGGTATTAGCCTCGAGTCTCCCATCGTGCACTATGATGGTTACATGTCGGTAGCAGTCAATCAAAATTCTTTACAAACACAAACGAAGTCGTGGGCATCAGCTAGTTTTAAACTAAAAACAAAACTTTTCTGGATGAATTGTGGTAGGTAGTTTCACCTGTTAACACTTCCCCCCTTAATTTGTTATATTTTTAAACAAATTGCTAGTTAAATCTCTTCACAAGATAGGTTCAATGGCAGAATGATATGGTGATGGCTTCTCTGTCATTTTATCCTGACTCCTTGATTTTTGGGACACCTTTTACCTAACTTACAGCTTTGTGCATCGAATTCCAGCAATAATTTTCTAAGTCCATGAGTGTGAAGTCGTGGGTCCGCCATAAGAGTGGGCGTGCACTGCACGCGGCCAGCACATCCAGAGGAGCGGCAAACCGACTGTCACCGCTCCGATAGCTGGCCATTCCAGTGTCGCCAGGAGCTAAAAACGTCACCGTGAAATAAATTTTGGATGCCCATCAAACACTAATTTGCTGCGCCATGAGGCAGAGAGTAGGTAGTAGTAGCTGAACAGGGGAGCGGCATCATCGGTAGTGCACGACAGCGCTCAAAAAACTAGCAACAGGACTGGTAACAGCTAGTTTAGCATATTATTAAAACAAAAAGAAGTCTTGATATTCTAAGAAGGTTTTATTTTCCTGACAATGTGTAGAAGGAAAAATGCCTCCTCATCCATCTCAGAAAATTAGCATGTTTGAGGGATCCTTTTGTAGAAAATTCCCACATAACCCTTATCTTATGGGTACAAAAATAGAGACTATGCATTCCACATTATTTTTGTATACTTTAGCCGCGAGGAAGTATTCTTGAGAGAAAGTATTAGAAATCTGATGGCTTTCTGGAGTTTGAAACTCAAAGTCCTCCTCAGTGGTTGTGGACAGTTTAAACTCTCTATGACTGTCTTGTATTGAATAATCCGAGACATGTTTTGGTGATTATTCTTTTACAATTCTTCTTTATCACTCCTTTTTTTCATCTTTATTGAGTCTTTAGGCTTCCAGTTGATCGAACATTTGGTTTTTTAAATCACACTGTAAACCATAATTCTATGACACAACTCCAGAAAATTGCGTTTGACGAGTTTTAACAAGAAGTGAAAACTAATGTGGCCTTTTCCTGTACAATCATTTGTCATTTGATAAACTATTACTTTTTATCCTGTGTCAATATAAATAGGTTTTTAGTTACATACAATGTTATGCAGAAGATGCTTTTTTTATGTTGTGTTAACAACTCTTGTAGACAAATCAGCAGCATAGCCAACAGCATAAAGTCTAATTTCCCAATCTGTTATAATTTTAGCTATCTGACAATAACTTGGAGAAGAAAAATTCCCCAAAATATTTCTGAGTATTTTCTTTTTAAACAATCATGAAGTTTCATTCCTATTCACCCCACTGTTCCGATTGACCTCATTTTACGGTAGCTAAATAATAGTTTGTAATTATATGATAAATCAACCAAGAACAACAGTCAATTTGTACCAACGATGAAATGTTTCATAATAATCGTATTGTGAGAGCTCAAAATTATTAACTTTATTTAAAGTTGAATTTATTAAGTAAGGTGCAGGCCGAGCTGCTGACCGCTCGCCGGTTGTTTGCAGCCGCGGAATTCACTGACGTGAATCAGCAATTTCCGAACTTCGCTGACGAGAATCCGAGGTTACGAGGCCGGTCGGCATGGTTCGCGAACTCTCTTGGCTTGGAAACATCATAGTATTCACATCGGCTCCCGCACGGTTCCCCACTGCCTAACTTTAACTTTGTCGTCTGCTTGGGAAAATTACCATTAATTGGAAGCAAAGTGGACCCGCTCCTCAGCCATATCTTGTGTAACATTGTGGCCAATAAATAGAAGTTAAATGTTCGCGACGATAATTCTTTTTCGCAAGACTTCCTCACATTCCAACCAGTTCTGCGACTGGTAGATTAAATAGCAGTGGTGTAAGGCGAGGCAGAAAAATTCTGGGAACAGCAAAGGATGTCATGGTAATGATTCGCTGCAGGTTGGTGAACCCATCCCCACGCGCCACAGTCAATCAGCCTCCTTGACAGTATACTATAATATTGCCCAAATAGATCACGAAATTAAAATTGCTGGTAATAGTATAATGCGAAAAGCTAAAAATACTAGTAAATGTATCACATACAAAATAATTTTTGTTTTAATTCCTTATTAAATGTTATCGCATTGAATTTCTTCAGATTTGCAGTCACTATTGAAAAAATAGGAGGTAGGATAAAGGGGAAGACAGGTTTTAAAGAACGTTTGCCGTTCATATCTCATAAAATAAAGAACTAAATAAAAATGTTCCCCATTAACATTGACTGCATTTTTTAATATGTATTCAACAATACCACAGTTTATGTATTGCATTATAGGACTACTGTTGACCATATATGGATAATGTTATGAAAGCTAGCTGTGTAATTTCATCAAAAATGATGGAAAAGAAGTAGATTTTAGAGACTGTGACATTCAGATGGAAGCACAGATCAATGGATGTATATGGTGAAATTATAAGGACTCTATTTTTGTCATTTTTGCTACAGAGCTCTAAAGAAATACTAAATAAGTACTCAAATCATCAAAAATCAGAATCTAGTATACCAAACACACTTACCATACATTTTCAACAACAAATTGTTTCTTTTTGAAGCTTTTAATATGTCACTAAAATTTGAAACCGTTTCTTAGAAATTATTTCTTTTTAAGAAATTCTTCATGTAGAAACAACACAAAACTGAAGTAGACAGCCTTTAAAGACACTATTACTGACCGAATTTGTTTGAAAAATAATTACATCAGTGGCATTTTAAAACTTCAAGCGAACAAGAAAACTCAATTGAATATGAAAAAAATATGAAATATTGAATATCTTTACATAAATCATTGAGTAATGATTCATACAGAATCAGTAAATTAATTCAGATAACTATAACTACTTACTTGAATTGAAGATATCATGAATAGTTTTCTTAACTTCTTCCACCACCTTCGGATGATTGGATTCAAGTTTATTAAATAATTCAATGATATCTGCCATATTTTCTGCATTTATTAGTTTTATAAGATGAAGCTAATATAGGAAGAAATCTGTCACCATATAAATGTTCTGGTGGGGGCAGTCTTTGTATGAGGCATGGTACTGTTGGGAAATAGCCTGTAGAAAAGCAAAAACAAAAAATTATAGATTCATAAAAAATCTCTAAGTGGTAACATATTCTTGACACATCTCATAAATAATAAATTTATTCAAACTCCTATATTAGTACCTGCTTTTACGACTAGTGCAGACATTATCTATTGAAACAAGAACCTCTTTTACACTGCTACAAACAAAAACAAAAAACAAAAAATACACCTCCAATTTCATCAAGAACAATTGGTTCAAAAAAATGCAAAACAAACAATGCATGTGGATTCAACAAATTTCCTAAAACAGATGAACGAGACAAAGTACTTTTTTTTTTCTTTCTGCAGGTAAGCTGGTGCCTTTGAAGAAAATTTTCTCAGTCTCGAACACAAATATAGTATGTATGGGGCACTGCTTCAGAATGCAAAGAATACAGCTGAGAAAAAATTATACAAACTTGAACAGCGGAAGAGGAAATGATTAACAATGATACCCACTTTATTAATTATGCTCTAAGTTATGAGATCTATTATAATTATTAACAATCTCCCTGTTATAGTCAAACTTCAAAAAAATTGTTGGATTTAGGGAAAAGGGTCAAAATCCAAATAATCACATACTTTTTTTGAAATTAAAATCAAGCTACTACCATTTAATTTAATTGTGATGAAGCGCAGCTGCAGTGGTAATTTCCCTACTCACATATTTTCCCTTTCTTTGACGTGCCTAACTTTGCCCTATAGGAATTTCAACTTAAAATTCGTTTAGCTTTTTTGGTAAACTATTCATCATTTCTCTTGGTAATTGTATCCAATCACCAACACCACAACTACGAAAGAAAATTTTCCAATACCCTTACGCAAGAAAATGAGCGACAGCTCGTGGTCATGGTCATTATTTCCCAACCAGGCACCTGTCATAATTCTTCCAAAAATATCGTTCCACCCTCATCACCAATGTGCGCATTGCACACTCCCACCACTCTCTCACCCTCTTCCTGTCTTCCAATGAATCCCATTCCAGCTCCTTGATCTTTTTTTTACCTGTGACTTAACACCTCATCGACGGCTAAGGTCATTAGAGGCGGGAGGGGACTGGGGACAAGAAACAGGAAGGAATTTGGCCATGGCCTTTTTGAAGGAAGCATCCCGGCATTCACCCGGAGTGATTTGGCGAAACCATGGAAAACCCAAATCTGGATGCCCGGTTAGAGATTCGAACCTGTGTCCTCCTGAGAACGTTAACCGTTCACCCACCACGCTTGGTAGCTCCTTTATCATTTAAGATACTAATTGTGTTCTGCAGTAATTTCCAGAGAAAAATCTGGTTGCCCTTCTTTGCACCCTCTCCAACTCCTGTATTTGATACCTCTAATGTGGGTCCCAAACAACACCACCATATTCCAGCAATGGTTTTACTTCTTTGCTACATCCTCACAACACTAACACGTGAAGGATTCTGAAATCTTTTCCTATCTCTTGTCCAATGAGTCCTGTCCAGTTGAGTTTACTATCAAATGTTATGCCAGGTTTTTACACTTCAAGACTTCAACAAACAATTCCCTTCCCACGCTGTAATATCAATCAACCTTCAGGCTTTTATCTGTGTACTTAAACTGACTCTTCTTGGCATTTATCTTCATTCCATGTTGAACTACCCATTTCAATATTCTGTGAAGGCCATCTACAAACAATCTAAATACTATAATGAGTCGCGTCCCCACTGCGAGGTGGTGTGCACGGATCGAGGGAGGGCTATTTTTCGGCGAACTGCAACCGCGAGCCCGTTCATCAAGCCACCCGCTGCGCTGTTGACAATAACAACAGCGACAAGGCCAGCCTACAAACAATAGTGACATGACACCTGCATATTCTTTTATGTTGTTCCATGGAATGCTGCCCCCGAGGCTGGAGGAGAGAAGACGCACTTGTGGAATGTGTATCGAGGTGGGAAGACGGGCTGGAGACTACCGCCATCCTCAGTGGGCCTGAGATTCGCTTCACGCCACCGGCAGTGTCAACAGTGTGCGGACACAATAATGTGCCTCTAAAAGTACGACTTATTGCAACATATAAAGGGGCTGAAAAATACCCCTGAGTAGCTACCCTGATGAGCTAGACACTTGTTTGAAAGAACCAACTGAGCTAACCATCTGTAAAACTGCTTACCTGTCAGATTTTGGTGTCATTTAGTTGGTTAAATAAATTCAATGGTTTTTTTTAACCATTTTTTTATGTTATTGTAACCCCTGAGACGTGCGAGGCTCAATATTAATATGTTAATAGAGTAAAGACAAGTAGTTTTAATTGCTGATGCCATACAGTGCACCTAACAAGTTTTGAGTAGAGTCACCACCAAGAGATTATTACAATATTGACAGTAAACCATCTACAAAATCATTCATTAAATTAAAGAAAAGCAATGGTCCCAATACATTTTCCTGTGGCATTCACTTCTACTTCTTTGATACTGAAATTTCTTACCCCATCTTTATACTTTCTATCATTTAAGAATAATTCTACAAAGTAAATCACTTCCTCATCCAATCCAATTATTTTTTTTCTTTTTATCACCATTTTATGGCTCACTCTTTCAAAAGCCATTCAAAGATCTAGCGGTAAACGTAACTTTGACCTCGCTTGTCTATTTCATCCATAACTTGTATAATGCCTACTTAGTGAGATGCACATGAATATCCTTGCCTGAAACCATGTTGTCGACCTGCAAACCTCTTACATTTCTCAGACATTTCTGATGTGACTCATATCAATCTCTCCCTTAATTTACCTACCACTAATGTTAAACTGACAATTCTATGTTACACCTCCTTTATGGACCAATACTACTACTGCACTTTTCCAGTGAGTAGCAAATATCTAGATTCAATTTAAATAATGTTTCAAAATAAGGTATAATGTCACATCCTGCTAACTTTAAGACATCCTTAGTAATATTATCTAAACTAGCCCCTTCATGTTTAAGTTTCCTTAGTTGCTTCAAATTGTTTAGTATGCTCATTTGTGCAGATAAGCTTTTTCTCTGAATTACACCATTCCATTCCTGAATCGTAGTCCCTTATGGTCTCATTAAACCAGCTACTTAATATCGTTGCCTATTACAAATCCTCAGTAACTTCTTCTGCATCCTTACCCACAATTGTCTGAATCTCTTCCCTTCCCTGAAATTTTCTAACATAGCGATAAAAATTTCCAGATACATCCATCAGTAAGTAGTACCACTGCACCAATAATATTCTTCACAAACCCATCTTTAGCCTTCTTCTTTGCTATAATTAATTCCTTGTTTAGTTGTTTCAGGTATTCCCTACTGCCTTGCTATTTTAGGAATAGTTCAATGTATTTTTTAAAAGAAAACTTACTGTAGAATACAAGATATACAAAAAAAATTATATATACAACTGCTGTGAATTGATGCATATTGGGTGCACTGTACAAGTATCGTAAAAAGAAAATTATTAACTTGAAACCCATTTTTAAGTAGCTTCAGGAGATAAAAATTATAATTTCACCAATTTTAAGTTGGTTTTTTTTTTTTTTTTTTTTTTTAAAAAAAATAGGTAAAGTCAGAACCATTATTGCACCATAAACTTATGAACACCTATACCGAACAGCACAATCACCAAACACCCAAAAGCTGTTATCACTGAAAAAATTCTTTTTGCACCTTTTTCAATTTCTCCAAGTCACTAAATTCTATAATTTACGGCACACAGATTACTATTTCTTTAAGATTGGCTGAAAATGATTGTAATGAGAAATCCAATGATTGTATTGAGAAAACTAATGATTGTAATGAAAAAACTTGTTTATGCACACTATTTTCAAAACTAGAAACATTTTTTCACAAACACAGAGAAGATGTGCCACAGTAACAGAGGACACAGATCTGAGGAAGACTTAGGTTTACATACGGACAACTACACTGGCAGTTGCAGTTAACGCTTAGTTTTTCAAAGCCTCTAAGATGATTTGATTGGTGTCCTTCAAATGCTAAGATACCTTGCAATTTCAAAAAGCAAAATTACATATAATTAAGAATTTTTGTAATTAATGAAGGACAGACAAATTCAATCCAACACTTACCAAGGTTGATGGCAATTGGGAACAACCAACACAAAAAATACGATCACATTTGACACAATATTTCAGAGTTGAACCTTAATCTTAAAAGTAGATGTGATCACATCTACACTACATTGTGAACTTAATCACTAAGCATGTGTTGGTGAGATCACATTCAAAATCATTAAATATCTCCTTTACTTGCAAGAATAAGGTTCAACACCGAAACATTTTTACAAGTGTTCATCTTTTTTGTGTTCGTCACTCCCAGCCACCATTATCTGTAGTATGTAATGGGTTGAATTTCCTAATTCTTCCTTAGCTTCATTGCCTTAAAGCATTTTTCTGTTCATTATTATTTCTTAGATTAATTTTTGGCACTTTAAGGGAATTAAAATAGATTTAAACATCTTAAGAAGTTCTGATTAGCGAAAATGAGCATTAACATTATTTCACAGAAAGGTTGCTCACACGTACAACCGGATAGCTATCCCAAAATCTACTCCATTAGGCTATATAGCTTTTATTCAAGAACACACTACAGTAAATACCTTGTAACAACTGAATTGCTGCTGTCAGAAAGTGCACGAGTCAACTTTTCTAAATTTTACAGGCTAGACAAAAACCTGCCTACATTACTTCCAAAAACAGGAATAAACAAGTTTCTGGCATATTTCGAAAGATATGCACAGAATCAACAATGAGACCTTAAACATAATTTGTCAAAAATTTAGGAATTTATGCAAATTTTAAAATTTTGGTTTCATGCCTTTTAACGAGGCAATAATAGTAAAACTAGAAATAATCACTGAAACATCCAATCCAAACTAACAGTAATACTTTTTTTATTATTGAGAATGATAAACATAACAATTATTCTAAAATCAAATTATAAAGAACTATGACAGTTACGCAAAATGGTAAGCTCTAAATAAATGCAAATAGCAAAACCTGCAAAAAAGAAAAGAATAACAAACACAGGGATTTCAGAAGGTAGCGTTTGTAAATTATTTCAACAGTAAAATTATTTATTTAAAAAAAAGGGGGGGGGGGATCATGTTTAGTGGCATTCCTCACCGGAGCTAATATTTTGACCAGTGCAACAATCTGTTGTGGAATAACAGCTATTGTACTTTGATGTAGGGAAGAGTTTGCCTTATGTTGGCCATCTTGCTAGACTTTAAGGGGATTTTTCCAGTAAAGGCTTTCACTGCAGGCAACCTGTGCGTTTTGTTTTACTAAGTAGAATTTTTGTGTGTGGCTCGTACACTTTCCCTATCTCAGCAGTTCAATTAGTAATGTTCTCTTGGCGATATAAATAAGAAAAGAAAGGGAAATTAACCCACCACATACCAAAGTGGACGGCTGCGATGAGAGGGAACACTTTGCTGACAAAGAACTACACAATATTTCGGCATCTGCCTTGTTCACTAGTAGAAAAACGTGTTACCTAACGGGGAACGTTCGTTGTGTACACACGTATCGAGCCTAATGGCCCGTTTTTCTACTAGTGAACAAGGCAAATGCCGAAATATTGTGTAGTTGTTTGTAGGCATAAGTGTTCCCTCTCATCGCAGCTGTCCACTTTGGTGGGTTAATTTCCCTTTCTTTTCTTATTTAATGTTATCTTGGATAATTCAATAACCTAGGCGGTTCAGAAACTCATTCACTTCTAAACTGTATGCTACTCAAACAGATGGTTCATCTAAAGCAAGTGAATTGGCACACAAGCAAGATGGATCAACAATTTCAATTTTAACAGTATCTATTCCCAATTCACTAGTCATGTTTATTCTATGAACTGCTTTTGAACTGTTACAGAAAATACAAGTGACAACTAGAAATATTGTATAAATACTTAAGTTCATATACTGTGATGTAAAAGAGCTAAAAATAAATATTGTGTTTTTTAATACACAAAAGGATTGCATATTTTGAAGGAAGTAATTGATATTATGAAATTTTTACGTTTCATTCTAGTTTTATTAATGCAAAACAATTACATTAATATCCTACTTGAAGTAATTATTAAATGAAAAGTAAGTATTTGTAAAAGGTTACAAGTCCTTATACTACCATTTTTTTTTTCTTTCAAAACTTCTTTTGCCACTTTTCCTCTTGTGTATTTTGCAGTGATTGTTTCTCTGAAACCCACAGCAGTAGTTGGCTACCATGCTGATATCCTTAATATTGCTTCTTGATTTCCTTTATATCAAGGAGAAATCTTTTGTTCTGCTCACTGCTAACTGCACCTACATTTTCTGTAAAATAGTCCAGCTGCAAATGGAGAAAAATGAACCTTTAAGCTCATATCACACTCTAAAACTTGGAAGTTTTTAAACATTTCTTCTACAATAGATTTGTAGATTAGGTCCCTCTCGATTCCAAGAAAGCTAGTGACAACTAGTATGAAAGATTTTTCCAAGTTTGTTTTGTTTGCTTCCATTTTAGTCTCAAAATTTTAATCTTTTTAAGTTTTCTGATTTCTAGTCCTATAAGTTTGCTTCACATAAACCTGGGGACTAGTTACAAAGGTATCTGAAAGTGTCCTCTTGGTAGTGCCTTCAAAAATTATTTCATTAGCCTTAATATATACGAAGTAATGAAGGTAACATTTTTTTTTTTTTTTTAACCAAAAAGACTCAATATTTCTGACTCCATGATCTTCATGACTGGACAATCCTTCTTATTTTAAGATAATTTTCTGTCTTAGGTGTAGCAATCACAAAGAAAATGGAAATATTGTGTACCCACTCTTGACCAAGCAGCATAATAACAACAGATAGCCACAAACTGTCCATTTGTGGTTTGAACCAAGATTCTCATATCTTTCATTCAAGTGATCTGTATTCCTGACAAGTCAGAAGCATATTTGTCTCATTTATGCAATAGAGCTGTTTTGATACTTTTTTAAATGTACTTTGTTAAGTTTATAACTTTGAAACTTATCACAAGGCCTCGAATATCAGTACAAGATCATCCACGAGAGAGAAACAAAATGAAGACTTACTAATTTGGTTAAATACGAGGCGTATTTTTTAAGTAAGTACTGTTTTTTCACACCGTGGCTGCAGCGCCATGGTCGGCGTTCCGCGCATGCGCTCTTGGTACCTGCATCTCTTGCCTACGCACTGACGCCATTACAGTCTAAGTCTTCCTTATTCACGTTGTTCACTGAGTGTTTAAGATGCCTCCGATGATTGTGAGTCCTGCCGACTGTGAAGTATGGGCTGTTATAAGATTTCTTTGTGCTAAAGGCCTAAAACCGATCGATATTCATCGTGAGATCTGTGCAGTTTACGGACAAAACATTATGAGTGATGGAATGGTAAGAAAGTGGGTGAGAGCATTTAAAGATGGCCACACAAATGTGCATGATGAACAATGGAGTGGGCATCCTTTGGTCGTTAATGAAAGTTTGGTGCAGAAAGTGGACAATAAGGTGAGAGAAAACAGACGATTTACGATTTCCTCTATGTGTGATGACTTTCCTAATGTTTCTCGTAGTGTTTTGTATGGCATTGTGACCGAGCACTTGAATTACCGAAAATTGTGCTCACTTTGGGAACTGAAAATGTTAACGGACGTGCACAAAACCAAATGTTTAGGCAGTGCATTGATATTCCTTGAGCGGTACCACAACGATGGTGATGATTTCTTAAGGCAAATTATTACGGGCGATGAGACATGGGTGGCCTACGCCACACCTGAATAAAAGCAACAGTCCATGGAATGGCAGCATTCAGATTCACCCAAAAAAGTGAAGTTCAAGCAAACTATTTCTGCCTGGAAAATCATGTGCAGTTTTTTGGGACAGAAAAGGAGTATTGCTTGTGGAATTTCTGCCTCATGATGAGACAATCAATGCAGCAGCTTATTGTGAGACATTGAACAGTCTGCGCCGTTCAATCCACAACAAAAGACATGGCAAGTTGAGCAAGGGCATCGTTTTGCTGCATGACAATGCCCGTCCACATGTGGCTAATCAGACCAAAGATCTCATCACATCTTTTCAATGGGAAACTCTAGATCATCCTCCGTACAGCCCTGATCTGGTGCCCAGCGACTACTATCTGTTCCTGCACTTGAAGAAACACCTGGGCGGTCAGCGTCTTGAAGACGATATCGAAGTCAAAACAGTTGTGATGCGGTGGATAACAAGTCAGGCGGCAGACTTCTATGAGGAGGGTTTTCAAAAACTGGTACTACGTTATGACAGGTGCCTCAATATTGAAGGGAATTGTGTAGAAAAGTAGAGTAAGGTACAGGCTTTCATGTAAAAATAAAATTATTAAGATATATTTGCACGTCTTTTTTAAATTTCAAAACGGTACTTACTTAAAAAAACATGCCTCGTATTAGATAGTGTACTTGTGGTCCCTGTGATAATGGAAGTTTTCTATTAGTGTATGGAGTTATGACCTTTATGTCAGAACCAAAAAGTAATGTTGACAACACCAGTTCAATGAGAGTAGGATCTCTGAAGTCAACAACTGATTAATTTTTTGAGAGGTTAAAAAATAAAATTTTCAGTTTATTTAAAAGGGATTGTATGATTAGGAAGTCAGTTATCATGTAACTAAAAAAAGAAGATTTTTGTTAACTTCAGTAAGATTCATACATGCAGAATTAATAATAATCAAACACTCTTTAGTTACTCTGAAACCAAGAAAATGGAGTTGTCAAATTTTTATTTTAACCAGAAACCTAAAACTTATGAAAAATTCTTAGAAAGATCTAAGTTTATGACCAAATCATTAAACTCAGAGTGGATAAAAAAAAAAAGGTTCATCAATACCAGTGTCGTCATTTTGTAGACTGATACTGTTTTAGCTATTCTTGGTTCATACTTTTAATTGATAAGTTTGATCCGGTTTCTCCTGTAATTTGGAAGCAGCAATCTTAATAATTTAGTTCTTATCCAATTTCACTAATTTAGCCAGCCATAAATTTCCCCTATATATAGTCCATAATACTCCTAAATGTACACAATTTGTAAAATTATCCTGTGATTAATGATGAAACTGTACAGACATTTTTCTTTATGCTTAAAGGAATCAGCATGCAAAAAACACCCTTACTTTATGAGAACTTTTCTCATTGCAGATCTGTACTTTCATCTTACAAGTTATAACTTGTTAACTATTGTAAGCACCAATCAATGCATCAAGAAAATGTAAGGTTACCATTGATTAATTTTGGTACTTACTCCTTGTTTAAATATGATATTCTCTGTCATTACATCTATATAGCCTTTGAAGTAAAAACTGTATAGTTAAAAACTACTACCACCACCATCAAGGATTATGATATTAGATCCATTAAGAAAATTAACTTCTCCACTATTTTAAATGAGCATCCCTGTCTCTGCAATTCTGTTGAATGATACTGTTTTAGCTATTCTTGATGCACATCATCATCTTTGAAATATCGTGGAAGCATGTACCGTGCGAACATGTGTATTTAAATTTAATTTAATTGCAATGGAGCACACGCTCTGGTGGCAATTTCCCTACACACCCAACTTCCACCTATCCTGCACCCACCTACATTTGCCCTCTACAAATTTTAACTTCAAATTCTTTTAACATTTTCGGTAAGATATACATCATTTCCCTTGGTAACTCAATCCCAGACACATTTACCTTAAAAAGAAAATCTTCCCACACCCTTGTGCCTGATATCGAGTGCCAGCTTGTGGTCATGGTCATCTTTTACCTTCCATGAACTACTTTTCATACCTACAGCAATATCTATCCATGCCTCATCGCCAGTATACACCCTGTACACTCCCATGACCCTCCTCATCCTCCTCCTGTCTTGCAATGAATCCCATTCCAGCTCCTTTATCATATCTGTCACTGATTGCATTCTGCGATAATTTCCAGAAACAATCTAGCAGCCCTTTTTTGCACCCTCTCTAATTCCTGATACACAAAATGTGGGTCCCATACTACACTACCATATTCGAGCAATGATCTGACCAAAGTTTTGTAACCCAATTCCTTGACTTCTCTTGTACATCCCCTCATCACTCTCTCCAACAAGTGCAGAACTTTGAAACCTTTACCTACCACTTGTCCCATGTGTCCTGCCCAGTTAAGCTTGTTATTAATAAATATAGTTAATTGTTAGTTTTTGTTACAATAGTAATCTCAAACTCTAAATTCTAATACTTTCTTGTAGTGTGAGTGTTAGTGTTTTAATTAGTGCAAAAAAAAATTATTTGTGTTTTAGTGCTGTTATCTGTTCGGTGTTTATTTTCTGTGTTTGTCTACATTTTAGAACACTAAGCTTAAGTTCAGTTTTTTGTTATAGAGCGTTAATATCATTTACATTAGTTTTTGGTATTTGTATTATCAGTCATCTTTTCCATAGGACTTGTTAAATCCGTAAATTGTAGATTCAGTGTTCCGTGGCTTTTGTTTATATCCGAGTTTAACGTCTAGTATCAATATTCTTGTTTTAGCATAACAGAATTTCATATTAAGTTTGTTTTGACTGCATTAGTTTTGTTTTGCAATAAATTGTGAAGTTATTAAGTAATAGCGAACCATTTTTTTTTTTAAATAGAAAATCAGTACAGTGTAAACATTTTTTTTTTTTTTTTTTTTTTTTTTTTTTTTTTTTTTTTTTTTTTTTTTTTTACATTTGATGTTAGGTCAGAATCAAAGTTCTAGGGTGCTAAATTTCATTTTAATTGTTTAAAAAGTTCTTTTGATATCATTTGTTTCTTTTTGTTGTAAGTCTTGTAGTTGATAAGTGTTTTAATTCACATTTCGGAAAAGTTTCAAGTGATTTACATAGTATTTGTTTAGCATTTTTCATAGAAGCCTACTTTTACTTTTTTTTGGTAACTGAGAAGCAAGTAGTTAATTAAAAGTAAATGTTTTAAAGTTTTTTTTCTCCTAAGTTCTTAAGTTTTTAAAGTAGTTTAAAAAGTAAACGTTTTAAAGTTTTTATTCTCCTAAGTTATTAGGTTTTTCTGAAAGTATCATAATGGATACTAAGTGTGGAAATTGCTGAAGACCAGTAAGAGATGCAGCGTTGTTAATAATAGTGACTCTTGTGTCAGTATTGCGTGGAACTGTCACTCCTGCAGAATTAAGGATCAGGAGCAGCAGATTCTGAAGCTACAGTCAGATCTGGCATTTGCAGAGAGGGACTTAAAGGCCCTAAAGGCAGAAAACTCAGTTCTTAGGCAGAACAGTGAGTGGAGGGAAGTCAGCTCTGGAAGGAGAGGTAGGAGACACTGTCTGTCTAATGGTTTCCAACTGGAGACATCCAATGTGTTTCAGCTATTGGAGGATCTAGATGGTGACTTCGAGGACCGTGAAGTTGGACTGAACAATCTGGGATCTTGTAAAGTAAAAGGGAGAACTTTTCAGGGATTATCTAATGATAGGAAGGTACTATTACTTGGAAGCAGTCATGGAAGGGGAATCAGTGAGATGGTTCAGTCTGAATCGGGGCCAGATTATGAAGTCTGCAGTATTTTCAAACCAAATGCCGATCTTGGAAGTGTTGTAGCAAATTGAAAGACTTATGGAAAGATTTCTCAAAGGAGGATTGTATTGTAATTGTAGGGGGACCAGGAAATAGCCTTGATAAGGACCTCAATTATTCAATTCAGTAAGACATTGCTAACACTTCCAGGAACACACGTCAGACTAATGTGGGATTTGTAGGTTTTCTTGAGCGTTATGATAAACCCTGGATGTGGCATAACATTAGGTGTACAAATGCATCGTTGGAAAGGGTTCTGTGGCAGCCAGCAAATTCACACAGATGTGGCCTGAATTGGTAGGGACAGTTATACTCGCCATGGACTCCATCGGAATTTCAGAAGTAAAAGGAATTTCACTTCTTATTGCTGATGACATCAGGGGATGCCAGGTGAGTGAAAGAGGTAAGTGGTGTTAAGTTGCGGCCTTTTTTTAGGGCAAATAAAATAAATGTATTAAGATGTCTAAAAGAAATTAACTTCTCTCCTGATCAAAACTTATTGAAATTAGAAATTCCATCTGACATACCAGTATGTACTAATAAAGTAAACAATTTAAATTCATTGAATCAAAGTGTTCAAACCACTATTCTCCATCAAAATATAAGGAGAATATTTAGTAAAACTGATGACATTACCTTATGCCTAGAAGAGATTCAAAATTCCGGAAATTTCAATGTAGATGTTTTGTGCATATCTGACCATCATTGTCTGACACAGGAATATCTCAGCTGTCCATCCCAAATTGTAAACTAAGTTCTCATTTCTGTAGGTGTAAAATGGGGAAAGGGGGAGTTGCCATTTTTGTTAAAAATATTATTCAATGCAACAGTGTATGTGTAAGTAAGTATTGTATAGAACAACATATTGAATGTTGTGTTACGAAACTAGAATATGGTAAGGAAGAGCTCATAGTTATAGCAATTTACAGGGCCCCATCAGGAAATTTTAGACTGTTTTTTTTATCCAGTTAGAGTCTTTGCTACTATGTTTCAAAAATAACAAACAAATAGTTTTATGTGGAGATTTTAATGTTGACTTTCTCAATCACAGCAATGAGACGCTAGATATGGAAGCCTTGATGTTGTCTTTAAACTTAAAGGCACTTCTAAATTTCCCTACTAGAATACAAAATAATAGCAGGACTGCAATTGATAATTTTTTATGGATATTTCTCAGTACAGTAATAAAAACAACATACTTCCAGTAATAAATGGTATATCAGATCATGATACCCATCTGTTATGTATCAAGTCCAGAAACACTATTAAACAGATAAAGATAAGATGGGTATATAGAAGAAATATAAACAACATAAAGCATTTCATAGATTCCTTAGATAATGAACAATGGTCAGAAGTGTACAACCCACAAGGTATTAATGAAAAGTTTGATTCCTTTCTCAATATATTTTTTTCGAAGGAAGTTTAAAAAAAAAGGAAAGTTGTCAATACACCAAACAATGAACTGGATGGATAAAAATAGGTATTAGAGTATCTTGTTAAAAAAGGGGGGGGGGAACTGTACTTAAAAGTAAGAGAATCAGGTAACTATCACTGAAAGCTCACTATAAACTTTATTCTAAAATACTAAGAAATGTAATAAGAAAGGCCAAGGTATATATCAGAGAAAATAGAGAATTCAGGCAATAAGATGAAAACTATATGGAATATAATAAAAACTGAAACAGGAAAATCTGTAAATCACTCTAATGACATAAAAATAGAACAAAATGGATCTGTTCATAGTGAAGGAGGGGAAAATTGTGAAATATTTAACAAATATTTTACTTCAGTTGTAGAGAAATTAGGCATAGAAAAGCAATCCTCACAAAGTGCCCTAAGGCTTCTTCAGGCTGCTTTCCCAAATATATTTGTGGAAATGCAATTGCCACCAGTAAAAGTCTCAGAAATAAATAAACTCATGAAACAATTAAAACCTAAAAATTCTTCCAGCTTTGACAATATTTCAAGCAAATTACTGAAAAGGTGTTCAGATTGTATCAATCATGTACTTGCCAACATTTGTAATGAATCCTTAATGCAAGGTGTGTTTCCAAATAGACTAAAATTTGAAGTTGTAAAAACGTTGTTTAAAAAAGGAGAAGCAGCATGTGTATGTAACTATCGTCCCGTTTCATTACTTTCAGGATTATCAGAGATTTTTGAAAAAGTTATGTTACACAAAATAATATCCTCACTAAATCACAATTTGGGTTCCAAAAACGATCATCTATAGAGATGGCAATATATTCATTTTTAAACAACACATTTGAGGAAATGAATAATAAAATGAGCCCTGTAGGAATATTATGTGATCTTGTAAAAGCATTTGAATGTTTAAGTCATGAATTACTTTTAAAGAAAATGGAATACTATGGAATTTATGGAACCGCAGGTAAATGGTTTAAATCATAAATGGAAAGTTGAATGCAAAAGTTTCCATTTTTGATTCTAAAATAAATAAAGATGCTTCATCAGATTGGGAGAAAATAAAACATGGAATTCCACAAGGTTCTGTCCTAGGAGCTTGTTATATATCTATTATCTTACCTAAACCATTCAGCAGAAGGCCTATTACATATTGTGCACATAACGAATAACTTTTATAATCACGTTCAATAGTAAAGCACGTTTCGTGTCAGAACATAACCTTGGTATATGTTCATTATCTTGCTAAAACCATTTAGAAGGGGCAAATCTCATACAATTGTATAGTAAAGAACTTTTATAATAATTTTCTTAACTAGAAAGCACTTTTTAAATTAGTTCTAAAAACATTTTTGTAAAAGACAAAATACTCAAGTAAGGTTGTTTTTCAGTCATGATGAATTTTGTTGCGTTCATTCCTACTAAGAAAGCAGAGAATGACATTTATATCAAGGTGGTTTTTAAGTGCTTTTACAATGTATGTAAGGAGGTATTCCAAACCAAAATAATTCGATATTTTAAAATAAAAGATCTAGGAAGATAGAAGTAGGCTCAAATGAGAGAGAAAAATTCATTTAATAACAATCATATAACAGTTCAGATGTAACTTGAAATTTAAAATAAGAAGAACATAGTTTTAGCACCAATGTGTGATGGCATTACCATGTGCGACTTTTCGAAATTAATAGCTCTTAAACGAGAATAATTACGAGAAACTTTGTCACGACCAAAAAGATTGGGAATAAATTACACTATAAAATATTAAAATTTTGGGAAAATCCGAGTAAAATTAGTGTTCCAAAGAAGTGGGGGGACTTCGGTAATTTACCAAAGTTTAGTGTTTCCCCGTGGGAATTTACCATTGTTCCATGGCAATTCAGCAATAGTTAAACCTAGCCTATAAAAAGCCGAACAGCGCAGGCAGTCGGAGATAGTTTCCAAACAGTTTTTAAGCAGGTAGTTTTGAAGTAGCAGTATGCGTTGATCCACGAGGGTAAATTTCAAAATGTAACTACTGAAAGTTCAACTATCTCACCTCGGAACAAGTTCATGGACTTACTCATGCACTTTATGGAAACTCGGTGAAAGAACTTTTTTACGTTAGTTTAAGAAGTCAACAGAAGCAGTGTGTGAGAACTATCTTGAAGCTCACTCTAATTTTGGGGTCGCAAATAGAAAATATGTTTGCAAGAGTGAATGTTTCATCAGTGTTGTGCCTTGAAGGATAACCTGCATCTTCTTATGTGATTCGAAGTTCGATATTGCCTTAAATGTTTTAAGTGTAATCTGATACCAGTGTTAACTTCAGCAAACTTTCAGAATATATTTCAAATTTGTAACTACAAGTGACTTTCTTTTATTTATGTATGACCTGTTAGCTATTACAGGGTAAACTAATAGCTTGGCGACCGGTTTAAAGAACTACTGAATCTTTGAAGAAAAAAAAAGTATCAGTTATACAGGCAACACGATCAAGTTAATGCAAATGTTGCATAACCCCAATGCACGTTTACACATTACAACCTCTCCTCTTTTCGTTGTACATCAATTACCTTCCTGGAAACATATCTGGCAAAGTTAATGGTGTTTTATGTGCAGATGACACTAACCTGACTGTGAGGAAAACACCAAACAGCAATCTAGAATTTAATGTAAATGAAGTGCTTAGTGAAGTAGCAAATTGGTTTAAGGCAAATTCATTAAAACTAGAAGACCCGTGCGAAAATTTCGCGAATAAAATGCGATGAATAGTGAGGTTGAATATAATGTCACCAAGTTCAGTCATTACTCTTCATACTCCTACTTCATTTATCGATTTTGGTTAGAAATCCAGGGAGATAAATGGCCCGAAACACAAAAAACGTATTTTAGAAATATTGACATTTTTGCGCTTTATGGGTCGAATTACGAAAAATACCTTTCTTAGAATATAATGTTACCACGGCGGAAACCTTAGTCTTTAATACGATATGTCATTTATCTACATCGATTAGATATCAAGGGAAATATAAGTCTCGTGACACAAAAATCGGTTATAGAAAAATTTATACTTTTTTCCTTTAACGGTTGAATTCCAAAAACATTCTCTCTTAAAATATGATGTCACAAAGCTGTGACATTACTCCTCATAATCCTACCTCATTTATCGATTTTGGTTAGATATCCAGGGAGATAAATGGCTCGAGATACAAAAAACGCATTTTAGAAAAAGTGACATTTTTGCCCTATAAGGGTCGAATTACGAAAAATTCCTTTCTTAAAATATAATGTTACCATGGCGCAGACCTTATTCTTTAATATGATACCTCATTTATCTATATCGGCTAGATATTAAGGGAGATAAATCGCTCGTGACACAAAAATGCGTTATAGAAAAATTTATACTTTTTCTCTTTAAGGGTTGAATTCCAAACACATTCTTTCTTAAAATATGATGTCACAAAGCTGAGACATTACTCCTCATAATCCTACTTCATTTATCGATTTTGGTTAGATATCCAGGGAGATAAATGGCTCGAGATACAAAAAACGCATTTTAGAAAAAGTGACATTTTAGCCCTTTAAGGGTCGAATTACGAAAAATTCCTTTCTTAAAATATAATGTTACCATGGCGGAGACCTTATTCTTTAATATGATACCTCATTTATCTATATCGGTTAGATATTAAGGGAGATAAATCGCTCGTGACACAAAAACGCATTGCAAAAATATTGATACTTTTGCCCTTTAAGGGTCGAATTCCGAAAACTTTCTGGCTTAATATATGACGTCACTAAAGCGGAGATCTTAATCTTTAAAACGATACTTCATAAAACGGTTTCAGATAGGTAACCAGGGAGATAACTGACTCGTAACACAGAAAACAGCATTTTAGAAAAATTTACATTTTTGCCCTTTAAGGGTCGAATTCCGAAAACTTTCTTGCTTAAAATACGATTTAACCAAAGTGGAGACCATAAGCTTTTAAATGACACCTCATTCATTGATTTCGGTTAAGTATGAAGGAAGATATAGGCTTGTGACAAAAAAATACCTTATAGAAATAATATATATGATTAAATTTTGAAAAAAAAATTATATCAGGTTTAAAACAAAAAATTATGCACAGCCAGATTTATATTTAGGGTATATTACACCTCCCATCCCCCATGAAAACTGATGCAACTGCTCTCGTTGCAGCAATTTTGTTGCTGTGGATCTGACGTTCTTACTTTTTCTTTTTATGGCTACATTAGTCAAAGCATGTTATATATATAAAAAAGTATTACAATTATCATACATCTCTTTTTCTCAGTAACATTCTTCAAAATGTTTCTTTAACAATTTCTTTTAATTCTAATTCCAATTACAAACATTCTTTTATATTGCACTTACAATAATTTCATTGATTACATGGGCTAAATTTACCATATTACTTGCTTTGATTACATTTCTTATTTTGATTAACTTCATTACATGTATTACATTGAGTAAATTTCTTATATTTATTACATAAACCATAGGTGTCAAACTCAATTTTGCAGAGGGCCGTATATTAAATTTAGAATGTGTAGGCGGGCCAGATTCAAATAAAAAAAATGTACTGAATTATTATAACATTTTATTTATTTAATTGTATAGTATATAATATTCGGTTCTTTCTGTGTCACATTGTGATAGCCGGCCTTATTGATAAGGCCCGGGGGCAGGATGCGGCCCGCGGGCTGTATCTTTGACATCACTGACATAAACGATATTCATTATGCTGATTACATTCTTTTGAAACTGTTTATATTTAGTTAAAATACAATACAATCATTTTTAAACATTAATTTTCATATGAGATATAAGTCTTTCTCGGCGTATCTTCGATATAAATTCTTCTCGGGTTTGCCAGATACAACAGACCTGATGATGGCGGCAGTGAAAGTCGCCGAAAGCTCGACAGTAGAAAATGTGATTCGGCGGCAAACCCGAGAAGAATTTATATTAATTTTCATTTCAAAATTACATTACAAATATCATAGTTTATCTTTTGTCGCATCGTTTTGCGATCATTTTGTTTTCCCATGGAATAAATGCAATGGCAATGGTTTCCTCATTAATTTTATTTCCTCTAGTGAAAATTTTTCTTTCCTCCTCTGCAATAGAATTTGACCTTCGACTACCAGAGTGTCTAGAATCTCTACAATTATTTACAATAGTTGTAAGGGGGCGTCCATTAAAGACTTGAGGTATTTTTCCGGAATTACAGCCGCCTCCCCCCCCCCCCCTCTGGTGAGACTTCGTGAGATTTGGTCAGACCCCCTCCCCCCCTCCTATTTCACCTCACATAATTAATGTGACGCACCTAACACAAACTTGATCCATAAATTTCCTTGTGGATCTAAAACATTTCCTACATCTGCAATAGTGACAACAACAAAAAATTATGAGGATAATAACAGCTATGCAACCTGTATAGTTTGTGAAAAATATACCAAAAGTAAAAGGTTCTTTAGCCTCTGTTTCCTGTTTCTCTACTTCCATTTCTAAATATTTTATGACCTGCTAATTAAAGATCATCTAATTACATTGGCACGCATTCCAGTGGTAGCTTCATTTGTAATAATTGTGACACATTTTGCTTCTTATTTACAATACAGCAGTAAATATATCTACCTACATTCAGAATAATGTCCTCCCTCAAAACTGTCATACACACATAACCTAACCAAGACTGTTTAGAATGGGGCCTGTTACATAACATTTGTATAGTAAAGGACTTTTATAACCACATATCTGCAACTTTTAAAATTGCGTTTCCGTAAAGACTTTGGACCACAAAAATTGTAAAATCTACATTTAACCGACCATGAACTAAACATACAAAAATTTGTAAACAGAATATTTAATTGAAATCCAACACAGTTACTCCATATTATTTGTTCACAAATACACACAAGACAATCCCTGCAGTTGGTATCTTAGCATTAACACTGTCAAAGACTAAACATAAAAGTGTTGATTTTGTAGTTCTCTTCCATTGATTTAAACTCTCATTGTTTTTACCACACTTCACAGGATTAGCCAATTGATTTCAATACCACACACTATACAAAATGCAAAATTTTCCCCTTTTCTTGATTTTAAGATGCTCGGAAATTCTACAAATTCATTTAATGTCTGGTAATTCTATTTCTTAGTGTTATTCATGGTTAGATCAAAGTTACACATTCTACACAAATACACCACACATGGGCCTATCCGGAAGTGAAAGAAAACTATAGTCAAACGATTGTTGATTCGACTTTCAGAAATAATGATGTAAAATCAAACAGATTAATTAATTATTGACTACAGTAAAATATAACCTATCTTGGTGTAATATTATAGTAAAATGAAAAAAGCTTCAAAACGCACATAAAACAGCACTTACAGCCATGAAAGAAATCAAAAACTTACCACAATTGGCCATAAAAACTGCAATAACCCTCTTCCATATAAATATCTCATCTAAGCGATCGAATTTTAGTTTGCAAATTCATAAAATAACACAGTTAATATGTGCAATTGTAAAATACAGCACCTTTCCAATAAATTTTATGGGAAAACTGGAAAAGTTGGCAGGTACGTAACCATTTTCTTAATAGTAAAGAGCACTTTTCAGCTCTGAACATATATCCATTATCTTGCCGTAGAGTAGGAGGTCCATTACATATAATTCATATAAATAATAATTTTTATAATCATTTTATTAATAATAAAACACTTTTCAAATAAAATTCTAACCGTTCCCCCCCCCCCAAAAAAAAAACCCAGGACAGGCTAAAAGTGAAAATTTTATATTAATCACATTCGTTACCTCCATATTCACTAGTAAAGCTTACAATTACGTTTAATTTGAGGTGTAATAAGTCTCGGCTTAAAATTTTCTTTACAGATTTCCCAATTTCAACGCTTAATTTGCCATGCAGTTGGAAGGAACAAAGGAAAAAGCACACAATTTAAAATTGTCAATAAATGAAAAAGAATTATTCCAAATTTCAATAACACAGTTTGTTGTCAGCATAGATAGATGCATTTTGAATAAGGTTTGAGTAAAATAAGTAATTTACAAATAAATTTTTGAGTCAGGTAAATAATTTGAACTTTTTAAATAAAAGAGCTAAGAAGACAAAAGTAGGCTTAAATGAGAGAGAAAAATCCATTCAATAATAACAATTTTAAGAGGAAGAAAAAGCAAGAGTGAGCCAGAGAATGAAAGAGTACTGACGATGGAGGAAGGAAACTCAGAAGAGGAAATAAAGTTGTGTAGTCGTAGTCCATAAATGGCTGAAACGAAAAGTAAAAAAAATAATAATAATATAACAGTTTGAAGGTTACTTGAAATTTAAAGAAAGAAAAATGAAATTTTAGTATTGAAACTTGGTGACACCAGCATGTGTGAATTTTAGGAATTAATAACTCTTAAATGAGGATAATTACAAGGCAATTTGTAATAACTTAAAAGATTAGTTACCAACAATGCCATACTCTCTGAAAATAATGGATGTGCACCATTGCGGAGTAATGCAGATTGCTGTTGGTTTATCTACCACCATAAATAAATTACGAGTAACTTCCAAAATAAGCAGAGGAGCGAAGTAAAATTTAAGGTTTAGTTAAACTTGCTGATCGCTATGCACTAAAAAATTATCAGGCATATAGCTTCATCTGGAGCAAAGCAAGTAAACCACAAATATGTGCCACAATTTTTCATGTTTGGGATTATAATTAAATAAATATGGGGAAAAACTCCAATATTAGATTTTTCTTATGATTTAGGGATGAAACAAGTAATGTGTACCAAATTACTTGTTTCTAGGATTACTGGAAGTACAGTGGAATTTTGATGTCGGGGTGTCGTGGTCGAAATAAAATTTTGAATTTCGATAACTTCTAAAGTAAGAAAAGGAAAGAAGGAAAATTTAACACATTAGTTAAACTTAGTAAGCACACTCTACAATGTAAAACTGAGCTATATAAAGCTATTTGGGTGAAAAGCGATTTCACGTTGGGGGTAGGTAAGATAGAAATTTACGAGTTTCAGATGTCTTATAATATGTGGGTAAAATTTTATCTGCGCGCCAAATTTCAGCTTTCTATGGCTACCTTAGAGTTATGATGATCACCAGTCAGTGAGTGAGTGACAAAATCGCTGAAGTTTGCATCCGAATAACATCAGAACTTAGAACAGTAACGAAATAAAATTTAGTATGTTTGCTAAGATTGCTGATATCTATGCATAACAGAAATTTGAGACATGTAGCATGAATACGTCCCAAGAAATTGAGATTCAAAAATGGCTCGAATCACTTCGAGAAAAGGGTAGGCAGTGCCGCCGTTGAGTCGACTCAATTTTCAATGAAGTGACTTTTTCATTTGACTGTAAAACCTACCACCTGTTAGCTGTTATGGGTTAAATTAATAGCTTGGCAACCGATTTTCAAGAAAACCAACAACTAACAAATTTGATCGAAGTAGTACAAACAGTACCAGTAATGGTCACAGCTTACAAAGAATGTTGCAAGACAACCCCCAGCAACAACAACGTAACAAAACATTACTACTTATTATGTAAACAGTATGAATGAAAACTTTTGTTCCATAACCCTTGCACTGAGTATAGTATTTTATATTACCCAAACCTTGTAACAACATCTGTGGGAGCTCCTCCTCTACACTGAACTGCTATATCTTCTTTCAAGATCAAGTACAGCCATTCATTACCCCCAAGATGTGTCCACAGGCTTTGATTCAAATGAATAACTGCTCACATTCTTAAGTGGACAGCAGAATGAATGTTTGTTAACATATTCAGTTAGTTTGATCCAACAAGTTAAACTCCAATTTATCTGAATCTAGTTTTGCATAGTGACGTTTAGCATCATCAATAAGTAAAAATTCTTTCTCAGGCTGAATGCACACAACTTCTTGGTAAAATCCTTATTTTCATAGGCAATGGAATTACCTCATACATATTAAAAACAATGTTATCTATCAATGGAACATGAATTACATACCCAAGAATGTTACCCACTAAGAATATGTCTAATTGCTAAGGAAGTAAATATCCATAAGATTCAGTAAGCAGAACAGGGAACTTTAAATCTCATATAAGTTTCACATAATTAACAATCTGAACAATATTGATTATGAGTGGTTCAAGAATTCCTTTTTGTGCATCCACGATGGCAGTGATTCATAATCTTTCAGTTTCCTCACAAATCAAAGCGAGTTGCACCAAATGCTCATTTATACCTAACAATGTGGCCATACGCTGTATAGTCATCTCATTGTTTTGTACGTAGTCTAGAACATGGTGTTCAATCTTTTTCAAACCTTTCGCGAGAATTTTCTCATTCTGAACTACACTGGACATTGTACTATTGTATGGTTTTTACTACTGCTATTTGCTCTTTAGTTAATTGTTGTAATTGCATTTGTCTGTCCTCCATGTAGTCTATTTTCAATTCAAAGCATGTTGCAACAACTAAACTTAAAATTCCAAAAGGTACTATACCAATTTCGCCAACAAAGTCGAAAAGACCTCGCTTCTTTCGAGATTCATGCCTTGTAAACTGTGAAATTAAACTCTCAACATCTTTACTTTTGGCTATGTGTCTATGTGTTTATCAATTCTAACAGATTCTACATTACTTATGTTCAAATGAAAAAATCTATTGACATCTGAGCATATGTTTCTGCTTGTACAAGCTTTTTCATGATATATTCTAACTTCACATAGTTCAATGTTGTGCTGTAAAGTCTGACCTTACCCGAATTATCATAATATAACCCTGGTGAAGAACTGATCTTCTCTATATGGAAATTTTCCCATGCTTCCTGTTATAACTAATAAAAGGCCTCACACAATCTTCATTGGAACCATCACTGCAGTTAAAAAAATCCTTTTAGTCTACTGGCGTGTACTTTCATAATTTTGATCCATTTAGTTTTTTGTTCCATTCGTTCGTAAAACTTCATACGGTCGTCAGATGTCTTCGAACGACATCATTTCAGATTCATCATGTAGTAAAACTTAGTCACCTGGCTTAAACAATTTCTCGTTCTGTCAAAAACAAAATTATTTATTTATTTACTTTTTTTATAAGTGTTCCCTGGCTATTTCCTGCAAGGATTGCAATTTCCCTTTAGTTATCTGACAGTCATCATAACAATAAACAATATCTGATTGTTCTTTTTGCAGTACACCTGAAATATTGGTTTTCCTACCAAACAGAAGTTGATGACTACTGTGAGGTGTCATATTAAATATGAATATGGCATATTGTACCCACTCGTCCCAATTTCTTTGGTCTTTCGCAATAAAGTGTTGCAAGCAGTGACATAGCTAGGTTAACAAGGGCCCCGGTACAAAAAAATATTTTGGGCTCTCAGGCCAGACTTTTTTTTTTTTTAGCTCTACCAAGTCTTGTGCTTTAAGGGGGCCCCAGTGCACATCACCACCTAGCCCTCGATAGCTACACTCCTGGTTGCAAGTACACTGCTAACGTTCTATGACTACATGCAAGGGTTCCATTACTTTCTTGGCGATAAACTATAATTTTGACTTTTTGGATTTTTAATATTTTGCATATCTTTTTAAAAACATTAGTCATAAAATTGGCTCCTTAGTCTGACAAAATAATGGACAGAGTACCGTATATAGGTATTATTTTTTCTATAAATTTTCTAGCAACAGTGTTTGATCAAATGGTACCGCTAAGGTGAATTTTGATAATTCGTCTTGAAAAATTAATATGTAACGATTTCCCTCATCAGTAATACTTAAAAAGACAGACTGTATCAATATAACATTTTACAAAAACAAATTCAGGAGTAAGAGGTATTTCTAATACCATTTTGGTCGTATTCTGGGTGATTTTATTCTTTTGACATGTTTCACACTTTATGTAATTTTCTACATCTCGTTTCATTCCTTATTATATGTATTCTTTTATTTTTGTATAATTTATAGTCATGCCTTGATGTCCTCCTACTGGTGAACTATAACATTCTTTAAAAATTTGCTCCTTTTCCTCTAGAGTAAGTTCGTCTAGTACTTCTTCAAAATTTTGATCAACTCTTTCGCTCTCTTGATCCCTTGAATCTCTCCTATTGAACTTAGAGCGTCGGCACTTATATTTAATTTTCCCTTTTTGTAAACCACCAACGTACTCATACTCGTCGAGTCTGAGTCTCAATCTGAGAAATCTAGAGCTGGTATCTTTCACATTAAATATCCAAGTGAGTGGTTTATGGTCAGTCACAATTGTGAATTTTCTTCCATATAAATAAGGTCTAAACTGCTTAACTGCCAATACTGTAACCAACAATTCTTTTTCCATGGTTAAACAATTTTGTTCTGCGGTTATTTAAGTCCTAGATGCATAAGCTATTAGCAAATCTATTCCTATGGATTCTCTCTGTGATAACATTGCTCTGATTGCAAATTTACTTGTGGCTGTGGTAATAATGAAAGGTAATCCTAAATCTGGATAGTTAGTGATGTTGCATACACAATTATATCAAGATAAATGAAACCTTTAATGCCTTGTAAACCTATTAAAATATTATTCAATAGTCTTTGGAAACAACCTGGTGCATCTTTCAATCCCATTGGCATTCTCTTATATTCACAATGATTAAAATTAGAACTAACTGCTGTCTTTTTCATGCATTAATATACGATAGTATCCACTGGCTAAGTCGAGAGTCGAGAAATACTTCTATTTCCCAAGACGATATAAAATGTCCGAGATATTTGGAAGAGAAAATGCATCTCCTACTGTGATAATCTAAGTTTTCTATAATCTACAACAACTTTCCATTAGCATCTAATTTCTTTGGAATAAGCATAAAGGGGAATTCAAAGCACTTTTACTTGTTATCATATGTCTTCCTCTAGCATTTTATCAATGTGCTCCTGTAAAATTGCAAACTGTGCTTCCGTTATTCTATGTGGCTTGCTATTAACAATTTTTCCTTGAGCTTATGGTAATATTGGTATTTCATAGTTAATGACAACTGTGTGTGTAAGTTTGCCTACTGGTAAAAATCTTATATATATAGACGTGTGTTTCCCTATATTTCACATTTCAGCCACTACTATCTAGCACAGATCGCTGGTGTTTGTGTGTGGTAGTAAACTGGAGTTTCTTATCATACACAATGTTGGCCGAATGCCGATAGCTGTGGGAGTGTGGGTTGACATGGTGGTTAAAAGTGTTCGATGGAGGGAATTTTCATATTTCGACCAAAAGACTTGTGTGTACCTATACTTCTCTTTCCTGCCACAACTACATAGCACAGACCACTGGTGTTTGTGTGTGGTAGTAGCATTGAATCTCCCATCATGCACTATGGTGGTTACATGTTGGTAGCTATCAACCAAAATTCTTTACAATCACGAAAGAAGTCGTGGGCATCAGCTGGTATGTCATTAAATTATGAGCAAATCTTAAGTAGTTCTGATTTATCCTCTGGATTTAATTGATCTGTTCTCAACTGTTTCCCAAGTTCAGTAACATGTGAACTAAACTGTTCCTTAGGCTTTTTCGTAAGTGTTCTGACTCTGTATGCGTTTTCCACTGACCCATCTGGAATGGCTTCTACTTTAATACAACGAAGACAAACTTCCTCTTCAGAAGTATTAGTTACACTAAATAAACATACTCGTTATCAATTCTGTTTTATAAACGGTCCCATCCTGTAAATCTGGTTTGCATTCAACTTAAAGCCTGACAATTCTTTCTTCACATGGGCCCACCTTTACATTTCTATGTGACTAACTGAGGTTCCTCTTCTGCAAACATTGTAACAGTTCCATTTTGTACACTTAATGACTTGTTTTCATAGTCAAACAATTTGTTTTATGAAAAAGTCTCTCCCAATTAAACCATTGTATGGGATGTCCAGTTCCGTATCCACCACCTGAAATATGTGGTCAATCTTACTCTTACCAATCATTGAAGTTAATTTTAGCATTCCGAATGTCGTAATGGCTTCTTTAGCAATACCTTTTACGCAAATATCATAATTTTTTTAAATTGCACATTTTCTTTTAGCATCCCTTAAGAACGAGACTAATTTGAGCTCCTATATCCACTAATAACCTGATTTTATTTTGTTTGCATTAATTACAGGGTAAATTAATTACAGTATGTGAAAGTTTAGAGCAAGAAAATCTCCGTAAAGGTCACAATGAAATTTATACCTCAGCTACTTTAGCGGATGATGTGACACCAGACGAAGTAATTAAAGCGATTAACGCCATGTCGCAGAAAAAGACACCTGGACCATCCGGAATCGCTGCTGAAGTGCTCCAGGCATTAGTGGTCCAGTTGACTTCACCACTCTGCATACTGTTTAATAAATGCCTTCAGCAAGGCAGGGTTCCAAATATCTGGAAGCAGAGTGAAGTGGTGATCCTAAAGAAGGGGAACGACAAGGATCCATTAAATCCTAAATCCTATTGGCTGATCTGTCTGCTAAATGTGCTTGGAAAAGTGCAGGAAAAAATTTTAGTATGGAAACTACAGGAACACAGGAAAAAGTATGGTATGAGTGTACATCAGTTTGGTTTCAGAGCGGGTAGGTCGACCAACGATGCCATAAATAAGGCCGTAATTCTAGTGAAAAGTAGTAATAGCAAGTATGTAATAGCTATCGCCGTCGACATTGCTGGAGCATTCGATAACTTATGGTGGCCGGCTCTTTTTAGCCGGCTCTTTTTAGCCGCCTGCGTGAAATAGGAATTACTAGTAACCTCTATGGAATGTTACGCGACTACTGTAAAAACTGATTTGCCAATCTGAGATGTCCACGAGTGACTATAGAGAAAAAATTAACTAAAGGCTGTCCGCAAGGATCAGTGTGTGGACCAGTGTTCTGGGACATAACATTCGAAATGGCCATAGAAAGCATGACTGGGCAAGAAGGACTCCTGGGGCTTGTTGCCTTCGCGGATGACCTTCTACTGCTGATACAAGGCGGAACAAGGGACGAAGTAGAGACTAGAAGCAGAATGGCATTAAGACATTTACAAAACTGGTGCTCCAAAGTGAAATTAACCCTTGCACCACACAAGACTCAATTCATGGTTCTCAGTGGCCGCCCCAAGCGAAATCCAATAATAAAAGTTAACGACGTCTCCATAAAAAGAGTTAGAACTTGTAAATACCTGGGAGTCACGCTAGACGAGCGACTAAATTTTACTGACCATATAACGGAGGTGTGCAGTCGTGCCAAAATAGTGATGAACAAACTGATCAGTATTGGGCAAAGAAGATTTCATCTTCCAACGTCCATAATAAGGAGGTATCACGACAGTATATTATCCTCGATTGTGGGATATGCTGCTAGCAGTTGGGCGCATAAGTTACCACAAGTTAAACCTCGCCAGGCACTAAGAAGCGTACAAAGAAGCATATAGCACAACAGCAACCGACTCTCTGCTGGTTGCGTTGGGCGTTTGGCCACTTGACCTAGAAGTTAGAAAGAGAGGGGCACACTATTGGCTACGAACCGGTGACGCCGAAAAAGTAGAACAAATTTTAGGAAGACCGGTTACAGAAGCACGGGAGATAAAAACAGTCTTGATGGAAGAATGGCAACAACAGTGGTCACGTAGTACGACTGGCAGGAGAACCTACAATATTTGGCCAACAATTCAAGAGAGATTAAACCTTCGTCACCTAGATCCGTCAACCGGACTTGTTCATTACATCACTGGACACGGGCCATATCCCAGCCTACTACATAAAAGAGGACTAAAAGACACAAGCTTGTGTGAGTGCGGGGAAGAGGGTACACCCGAACACATCGTCTGGGATTGCACACAAATGGCAGAAGCCAGAAACGAAGGATTTCATGAACTAAGAAACATGAAAACGCAAACTAGACGAAGTGACGCAAAATATATCCAAATTGCAAAAGGAGAGATTCATGCAAAGTTTAGCGACAGCAAGAGGAAGGCCAAGTCAAGCCGACTATGACGTCACAGAGTAACACCCGAGAGCTGCCACAAGCAAATGCATGTCTAAGCACTCAATCAGGGAATCATATATTGTGCTGAAAACGCAACCAGCTGGTCTGCGGAGAGGAGTGCTTAAACCATATTAAAGACTTTAAATGGACCATTTCGCAGCAACACCACTGGAGATTCTACCTACAAACAAGAACTTGCTGAAGCAACACATATAAAAGTATATAGTGTATGTATAAGTTCTTTGCTAGTGCTCACATGAACTATAGTCCGATGCATAAAACTTGGTCTGACATTGCAATAACACAAATAATAGATAATAGTTGCAGTCTCGAGCCGCTTCTGAAGTAAAACATTGTTATCTCTTAAAATATGTAAAAATGTTAATAGTTAGTTAAGAGTAAAAGTTGTAAATTATGTAGCCAATAATCTTAAAATAGGAATTTGTTCAAATATTGAAAATAACAAATACCGGCAGTAGATGTTAAACTAATCTAGTTCACCTGTGAAACGAACAACCTACTAGCCGGATATTAAAGACTCCTTACTTCTGCAATTACATATATATCATTGAAAATTAGTTCTCACAACCAGTGTTGGAGGTGGCCAGTCTCCCGATGGGCGGCCTTCTCGGTCACTTTGGCTGCCAGAGAGACTGAGAACGTGCGCTATTCCGGAAGATTTGGAATTCGGATTACCGCACCGATACCAATGCTGGAAAATGCTTTCTCAGATGGTAGAGTAGTAGATAGTAGTAATAGTTTAGTAATAGTAGTAGTGGTAGACATACGAAGTGACATAGTGAAATATTAAAAATTCTAACCATAAAGTGGACAGGAAACTGCAGACACCATACAAAACTAGAAAACTATAATAAATCAATTATGACAAAATGCAGCAAGTTTAGAAAGTTATAATATATGTTAACAGCGGAACAATTGTATGTATCGTGCCAACAAGAAAAGACTGTACAGATATTGCCAAAGCCATGCATAACAAAAATTGAAATTATTCATTGTGAAATTATCTGTTGAAATATCAAATGCAAAACTGTTGTGTTAAATTAAGGCCTATTTTAGTTTCTAGATACTAGGCTGTAAAAATGTGTGCTAAAAAAAAAATAAAATAATAATTACTTCATTATTTACTTAGCATTTTACGACCATTTCTAGATCCATAAGGTTGTGGACTAACTGCCAAAGTTCGTCCGCTAGCAGTTTAACACCTGGCTTCCCACCAGATTATTTGCAGCCTTCCCATGACATTCTTTTGCATAGTGCCCTTTTCCTTGACACTTAAAACCTGGGTAAAATTCCTTGTGCTAAATTTACTTTCTATGTGCCTTCGGCACTTTTTACAAAAACCTTCAATTACAGGAACTCTCCTAATCTTATTCTCCCTCATTGTTTTGAAGTGTGACCTACTTTTCCACAATTATAACACTTAATTACTCTATCCATAACCTTCCTTTGTTCAACATATCACTAGCTTCTCTCACTCATCGACAAAATCATGCTCACTCATTCAATTGCCTCCAGCAGGCTTCTACTGTCACCACGGCTCGTATCGATCATTTAAATAAGATCATTCACAAGCCCCTGGATGAAACAAGCCCTGCCCAATAAATATAAAAGGTTCACTGACCCCAGTAACATCTCATCACAACAGCTAACAGCTAGACAATTTAATTTAATTTAATTTGCAATGGAGCAATATTTCACTATGTCACTTCGTATGTCTACCACTACTACTATTACTAAACTATTACTACTATCTACTACTCTACCCGTCTACGGGGAAGATGGGGGTGTAGGGAAATTGCCACCAAATAGCAATAAAAAATGTAATGTAAATGAAGTGCTATAGTGATGTGGCAAATTTGATTAAGGCCAATTCATTGAAATTAAATTTTGAAAAAAACACATTATACTTGGTTTAAAACAAAAAATTATGGAGAGCCAGATTTACAAGTAAGCTATAAAAATAACACATTATTAGAAACAAAGACAACAAAATTCCCTGATATTGAAATAGATGAGAAACTCTGTTGGCACAAACATATCACTTCACTACTGAAGAAATTTAATTTAATTAAATTTAATTGCAATGGAGCACAGGCTCCGGTGGCAATTTCCCTACACACCCATCTTCCCCCTATCCTGCACCTACCTACATTTGCCCTCTACAAATTTTATATTTAAATTCTTTCAATGTTTTCAGTAAATTATTCACCATTTCTCTTGGTAACTCATTCTAATCCCTGACACCCTTACCTAAAAAAGAGAATCTTCCCACACCCTTGTGCCTGAAATCGAGTGCCAGCTTGTGGTCATGGTCATCTTTTCCCTTCCATGCAGATCGCACTGCGATGCAACGGTGCGTGTGGCTGGGGGTAGTGTCGATGATAGACTCTACCTCGACTAGCTACTGTGTTTTATAACCAGCCAGAACAAACATGCCTTGCTGACACATACAGCATCCGTTGCTAAGCTCTGTAGCACTTCCTCTTATGGTTAGTTATTTGACAGAGGACTATGACTCATTGGTTCCTTAGATACAAAGGATCGATTCTAACAGCACTTGTCATGACGGATAAGCTTCTTTGAGGTTACTTAAAGTCTTCGTCTGTTATTCCAACAGCTGCTATCTGGTAATTAGTAAGCCTGCAATGGATCACAATAATGAATCCTTTATCTGGAGCATGACATCGTGGTCACCTTGCCTGTTGCCAAGAGCTAGACTAACTTTATGAACTCTTTACTTTAAAGAAGTTCATTATTATATTGAATATTCCTTTAGGGTATATTACATGTAAATTTACATATCAGCTTGTTTGAAGAGAAATGACAGTTTGAAATAAAGTCTCAGACTAGTACAGACATATTTGTTTTTCTCTTGGTAGTTAAAAAATAGAAATCTTTCCCATTTTTGTGATGATAATTTGAATTGTGGGAGGCTGAAGTTCTTGCTGAAATTTAGGTTGTATTGCAGCCGCCAGTCGTATTTAATATAAGCTGCTCCTTCGAATATACCATTGTCTGCAAGCACTTAAAGTCATCTTGCAGACTTGAGGGAGTGGACTATTGCAATTGTGGTAATAGGAATAGTGTTAACAGAACTTGCTGTAGAAACTGTCACAATTTTCAAAACCAAGAATAAACTAAATATGTGAAGTCACATGTCCATATGAGCCATTGAGGAAAACATTTAAGATACAAGCAACACAGTACTCCAATTATCCGAATTCTGACTATCCGAATCGCTGAGTACCCGAATAGCTTTTTTAATTAAAACCAGATGTTCAGCAAGAAATGACTTATTTAGAGTGTGGAACGTACAAACTGTACTAATGTACAGCACTTGTAAGTACGCTCAACATGTAAACGTGTTGCCTTTTCATTTGATTAATTAAAAGTCTTTTTCTTTAAAAATAGTTTTTCTCCCATTTTCAAAATACATACAGTAATTAATTAAATAGACCCTTTTTCAGATAAATCCAATTATCCGAATTTTGATTATCCGAATGGGGTCCGGTCCCAATTGATTCGGATAATTGGAGTTCCACTGCACTACCACATGGGTTTAAGAGATTTAACAGAGTGTAAAATTAAAGATAAACATTAATAAAATACTATTACATGGGTTTAAGCGTAACAAATTACAGAGAGTGAACTGGCACATAATACCGCAAATCATTTTTATGGAATCCACATATTCTAGGTACGTGAAGCCTTTTTTCAGGACAGTACCACAATGACTAGTAGCACTACTTCAGGATTTTCTTTAATAGATTCAGGGCAAGATTGGTATGAAGGAAATAAATAGTACAGCAGTTGGTTAAATGTGATGAATCATTTCCGGAATGCACTGCTTGAGACATCATAAATAAAACTGAGGATGGAGGGGGGAAAGCATATGAGTGACTGCTACATGCAGCTAGTCACACACTAAGAATGTTCTCACATTGATAAGGTGGCTGCTAATAATACTACCTAGCTCTTGCAGGTAGTGCCACTGATGGAGTGTTTGGTTGTGACCTTGGAATCTTCATCAGAGTTACTATGTTTCGTTCACACTGTAATAGAACAGGCATAATGCCTTTTAGTGTAATTTATTTAATTTCATAGAACTAACAGTGTTAATATAAGCTCTCTGACGAGGCATAGTATGAGTATCACTGACACGAGTAATGGCGCATGAATTGTACTGAAGTATTAATCTGGATTAAAAATAACGTTAATATTTACGATTTTTTCCTACCTTCGATTGTACAGAAACCTGCAATCTGAGGAGATGACGTGTTTGAAAACTTGCTTCTGTAGCAAGGAGTAAGTTTAACGATAAAATAAATAAGTTTCAAATGTGCACCGATTTCTTGTGTGTCAACTGCAATATTATACAGACAAGAAAATGAATTTAAAATAGCTACATGGCGATACCGTGACAGGCCAGTGTGTTTTGAAGTGGGATTAATTAATAGCGTAATTAACCACGGACACATACTGAAACAAAAGGTAGGAAAAGTGAATTACATAAAGTAACGATAATTAACAAGCGAGCAGCCATTACCACCGGAACGCGACAACCGAAGTGAGTCGACGATTCCCGAGGAGAGCCGATCCGCTCACTATTATCCAGAACGGCGTATAGGTAACACCAGCCGCGGGAGCGACTCGACCAACGGGGAGAACCAGCTTTATTTACGGGAGACTGCAAGGGGCGGCGTTGCAGAGCGGGACGCAGTCCGAGAATTTAGCAGTTCTTCTCTTCGAAAGGAAAGTGCCAAATTTTTTTATCTTTGTAAGAAACACGAAATTTGCATTGAGAAAAAAAATTAATTTTCATAAAGAAAAAAAAAGTTAAATTATTTTCTTCACGATTAAAAGTCAGTTTGAGCTGATATTGAAAAAAAATAATTAGCTTCAATCTTCCTGGGGAATTTTATTAATTAATAGTTGTTACCTTGTTTGCATTTCATTGCATGTAATAGCGTGCACCTTGTTTAACAATAACTGTAATTAGTGTTGGAGCAGAATTTATCTGTTTGCATTTTAATTTTTTGTTTGCTTGCTGGTTCGGTGGATATTTTTTTCTTTGCAATCAAAATATTGTACGATGGTATTGAAAGTGTTGACAACATGGCTGCAGAAGAGAGTGAAATTGTGGAGGGGATGGCAGCAATAGGAAGTGAGTTCTTGAATGAATCAGGTCCTGAGTTCACAGATAGGTCAGTTCATGCTATCTTGGTACAGTTGCAATCTTTTCAAAGTTCAGTGAATTACAACTTACAGTCCATGAGGGCCGAACTTGGGGGTCGATTGCAATCACTTGAGAGTACAATGGGGAATTTAAATACGTTGGTAGAAGAGAAAGTCCGACAATTAGAGGATGTCAAAATAGAATTAGGACAACAGAAGGTTGATTGTAAGGAACAAGATGAACGACTAGCGGAACTGCTAACTAGGTTGGAGCATAGTGTGAGTAGGGAGACAATACTGTTACGACAGGATAATTTGAAGCCCCTTGATGACTCACAGGAGGGACCCCGAGTACCAGTAAAACATAAGAACATTGTTTTGGTCCAGGAAGCAACCCCTATATCGTGTGATACCTTGTTTGTTACTTCTCATCCTAGTGCTCAAATTAAATGAGTTAGTGTTCAATCAATTTCAAACAATCCTTGTCCAACAACAGGTATTCATAGAAGTAATATTCCTACTATTTCTCTGGAGAAGAACAAGTTGGCTATGTCTACAGCTATTTTCAAACGTCGCAAACCCACTTTTGTCACTAAGTTTGCAGACCAAATTCTTAATTTGATGTTTCCTTTCGGTACATACCCCGTTTTCCCCTCTCACCACATTACTAAAGCATTGGCCAATGATATTACCATTGGTTGCGAACTTTTGGTGCATGTTGAACATTTCCGCAGTACAAGCTCAGATGGTCATACTGCAGTTTTTTCAATGAATCTAATGAAAGGTTTCATTCTCAAACATTCACTTGAGCCTTTTGAAAAGTGTAATACCACAATGCAAAGCAGGAAACGTAGGAGGAAAAGAAAGGTTAGGAGGGAAAAACCAGGAGTACATGTTAAGAAAAAAGAAATAATCCTATCCTGGTCCAAAAGTAAGCTGGACTTGTTTGATGAGGGCATCAACATACTTAAATTCAAATACAAACATTCTTCCTTTTAGCATAAGGGATTCGCATTATTCATGTACTACATTTTAGTTGTATTTTAAGGAACCTATGTTGGACACTGTGAGTTTCACAGAATTGAAGTTTGAAATGTATCTTCAATATAATGGTTTTGTACATACTTTGGTTCTTTCTTTACCGAGCGTGGTGGTGTAACGGATAGCGTTCTGGCCTCGCATTCGGGAGGACGGCGGTTCGAATCCCCGTCCGGGCATCCAGATTTGGGTTTTCCATGGTTTCCCCAAATCGCTCTAGGTGAATGCCGGGATGCTTCCTTCAAAAGGCCATGGCCGAATTCCTTCCCATTCCTTGCCCCCATCCTTTCCCGTCTCTAAAGACCACGTTGTTAAAAAGGGACGTTAAACTGTTACAAAAAAAAAAAAAAAAAAGGTTCTTTCTTAAGTCTTGTTTCTTGTAAGTTTGTTTAGTTTTAATGTTTCTCCGTAGGCCTTTTCTTTGTTTAAGATAAATCACAAGGAAACTTGGTGTAGACAGGGTAGTTTAGGCAATAAATGTTTTGAGTTGCATTAAGCAACGGATATCGAGAATCAGTATTACTAGATCATGTAGGGGTATGAATATTGTGTGGGACCGTATGGGTTTTAAAATACTGAGACTGAGAATGGTCTTCAACTTACTTGTTCATAAGTATTCCACAGAACTAGCAGGTGCTGGTCTTTCCGTAAGAATAGGTGGATCATGACCTAGTATGTACACTTTGCACTGTGATATTTAAGATTTAGGGAATAATCTTCAAATTATATTTTCAGGTCCAGAAAGAACGCTGTGTTTTCAATGTGGTTTCTCTAAAACCTTATAAAAGTATCGAATTGAATGGGAGTGCGGGGTCAAGCACTGATTGAAAGTGCATTTGTATACACACAAATCCTCCACGTTTCTCACTTTCCTGAGGCCATTAGAGTCCAAAAGGAGGTATTTTGTTTTAACTTATGACTCGATATAGGCAAAGATAATAGGACCAATTGGAAGAAAATAATAACAATAACTCATGTCATGTTGTGTTTCGTAGGTGAAATGTTAATCGTTGTAGCCCTGTGGCAAGGTGTGCATTTGGGTTTTGGGGGACAATGAAAAGAAAAAAAAGACTATGAAGATCAATATCAACCTTTGTTCAAAGAGTGGTATTTGATTGTCTTCTTCTTTGTTTTTTTGTTTGTTTTAATGTTACATTGTATTTCTTTCTCCATTTGTATGCGACTTCAAGGTTTGTGCAATAATGTTAAAAATTGTTGTTATTAACAGAAGAGTAGTCGAGCGGCTGTCAGACAAAACTTTTGTATTTCATGAGTCATTTAATATTGTCTGATATGTATAATCATCTCAATCTTAGTTTAAGGGTTACCTGGCGACGGAAGTCGGGGCTTTGTAAATGCCAACTTCCACCTGGTTCCATCGGTGGGAGTGTAATAGAACAGGCATAATGCCTTTTAGTGTAATTTATTTCATTTTATAGAACTAACAGTGTTAATATAAGCTCTCCGACGAGGCATAGTATGAGTATCGCTGACACGAGTGATGGCGCATGAATTGTATTGAAGTATTAATCTGGATTAAAAATAACGTTAATATTTACGATTTTTTCCTACCTTTGATTGTACAGAAACCTGCAATCTGAGGAGATGAGTGTTTGAAAAATTGCTTCTGTAGCGAGGAGTAAGTTTAACGATAAAATAAATAAGTTTCAAATGTGCACTGATTTCTTGTGTGTGCAACTGCAATATTATACAGACAAGAAAATAAATTTAAAATAGCTACAACATCTTTCAGCAAAGAGCACCAAGTGTCATAACTCACTATCATCATTGAAATTATTCCTGTTCCTTAAAATTTCTAAAGCCACCTTCACTTGCCTTGACCAACAACTTCAAGACAGCTGTTGTTAAAACAGTATATAATCGTGGTTTTGATAAGAACACACGCATTAAGGAAGCCATTGTAAAACTGGATTGAAGAATGTATGGATGTGACAATATACAAGGGGAAGTTAAAAAAATGGTCTTTACTGTTAAGAAAGCTAAGAACATTACAAAGGCAAATTTCCTGTTATATGCTCCGAAAGACGGAAGAAGTATTCTGTCATTCACATGAAGTATTTGGGAGTTGTTTCGTCGAAGAACGATGACTCCAGCCAGAATAATATTTCTGTTGGTAGTAGCCACAAAGCTTTAGCAGCCAGTAAAGTTTGGTCAAGTGTAAAATAATTGCATCAATGTGAAAATAAGCAATTCTGCACAAATTTCAGAGTAAAAAAGTTGTTGGTATGACAAGTATGGTCTCCTCTACTTTTGTTACTTTGATCTTATCTGTGTTATTCTTTTAAATTCCTCCTCTCTCTGTCTTTCTAGATCTTTCACCCAATCAACCATCACTAAGCAATGACTCCTCAGTTGCTTTCTGAACACATATTCTGAACTTTTTTTAATGTTAATGCTGAAAGCAACTTCCTTTTGGTAATGTAAGGACCTGGTTATTTATTCTCTGAAACTTTAGCTGTATACATTTTAATTATTTTAAGGTCCCAAAACACACTAAAATGCTGCCTGTAGATAAGAGTAACCTGTATTGCAGTCATCACTATTATCAGATTAGTCGAGGAAGTGCCTAAATCTATTATACCATCTACAAACAAAGAAGGGTAGTGAAAGTAAACCAATCATTTACCAAATATGAAGTAGGAAGAGCAGTGACAATTTAAGAAGGGAGCAAAAATATTGATAATGTATTTTTTTAAAGTTTTTTTTGTGGCCATTACGGCTCAGCAAAATAATAAAGAGTTGTTGGTTCGCATGGAGGTAAGACAGTGGGATGTCTGATGTCCAAAGATATGTTGGTAAGTATATTCCCATCTAGATAGTATGGAAACTTCTGTGGAGACTAAACAGCTCTCACTGTATAAGAGCTGTTATAAGTTATGTAAACTGGCATGGGCTGGAACTTTATTTAGGATACTGGTGTGACGTCTATGCCTATGGCCCTTCATACCCAGCCAGTTGGTTTCTTGTGAGGACTGAATATGAACTAGCTCAATGAAGTCATGTTAGATGATATATGAGGTGTATTGCCGTTGCAAATCTAACAAGGGAAAAGCTTCATCCATAGAAAGATTGTAGTAGGTAGGTACAACTGGATGCAAATGTTACTCTGAGATATAGTGAAAGGGAGGATCCATGTGTTGGTTTGGGAGAATCAGTAGTTAGGTACTTAAAACCAAGATGTTTCTCAGTTTGGGTGGTCTGCAGTGAAAAGGATTTGGGGAAGAATGAAATGCTTTTTGGGAAATGAATGTAGGGAGGCATCACTATGACCATGAAGATGAGAATGGGACAGCAGAATGGACTGAAATTAATAACCATACTCTAATCCAAGAAGCAAAGCCATCTTCAGCATTCAACAGTGCTCTGTGGCGGCGTGGTTTCAACCCTGACCAAGTATTCAGTAGTAGCAGTATCAACCACCAATACGTTAAAATTGTCTGTTCCCCAATACCTAACTCGCAGCATAGACCAATAATGTGTCAAACACAGTTAGACCACAGGAAGTACCTTCACAAAGACAAATTGGTCGGAATTCTCACAGTTGTTGGATGCCAAAGTGGTTTCTAAAGAACAAACATCATAATACTAGGACATCTTCACCACAGCTATTAAGAGATGTTTCAGAATGGCTATCCCTCATGGATGTCGAACATTTTATATCCCTGGTTTCACATCAGATTAAGCTGCTTCACTCATGGACCACAGCAATTTATTTAAAGAGGATCCTTTTGGTGAAGCAACAGTGGGAGCAGGAAGTAAACTCATTTCCACTATAAGAGAGACAAAATGGAATAAATGGATTAAAACTGTTGAAGACTTAGATTTTGCAAGAGACAGCCATAAAACATGAAGACTTCTGAAGCATCTAAACAATGATCCAACTAAAATCAAAGTGGATCATAATATCATCGACATCCAAATAGTGCACCAGCTACTACCAAATGGGAAAGCTACCCACATATCCAAAATGCCCAAACTGTGAAAAGAAAACCAATAGGTGAGTAACGACCTGACAACAGCATTCAGCATGACTAGCTATCTACTAACAATCATCACCTGACCAGGAATGACTGCTACTTTGACACAGGCACAGTGCATGTAGTATCAGTGAGCGTGTTTACAAGGTGTGGTAGATAAGTAATGAGACTCAGTCTAGAAAAACAAATTTATTGATCCTATTTGTACAAAACGTTAATATTCTTCAAAGTACTCGCCTTGGGCGTCGACACAACGTTGCCAGCGCGTTTTCCAAGCTTCATAGGCCCCACTGTAGTCCATTTGAGTTATCCCAGTTAGTGCCTTCGTGACAGCACGTTGGATGTTCGGAATATCGTCGAAACAATGACCCTTCAGGCATCTTTTGACCTTCGGAAATAGGAAGAAATCAGGAGGACTCAAGTCAGGGCTGTATGGTGGCTGTGGCAGAACTTCAACTCAAATTCGGGTCAAGTAGGAGGTCACGAGGAACGCTGTGTGTACCGAAGCGTTGTCGTGGTGGAGACGCCAGCATTGAGCAAAGTCCTGTCGCTTCCGTTTGACGGCTCTGTGCAATCGCTGAAGGACTTCTTTGTAGAATTCGGCATTGACAGTCTTCCCCTGAGGGACAAACTCTTTGTGAATTAACCCCCGCTTGTCGAAAAACACAATCAGCATTGTCTTGATGCGGGACTTTGACATTCTTGCTTTCTTCGGCCGCAGGGATGCCGGTGTGTGCCACTCCGAGCTCTGGGCTTTCGTCTCCGGGTCGTACTGGAATGTCCACAATTCGTCGCCTGTTACTACGTTGTCTAAAAAGTCTGGATTATTTTCCAATTCATTCAACATCTCACGGCAAACATCCACTCGTCGTTGCTTTTGTTCGGCGGTGAGCACTCGGGGAACCAATTTTACGCAAACTTTCCTCATCATCAAATCTTGCGTAACAATTTGGTGAACCGTAAATTTATTCATGGAGACCTCATCGGCGATCATTTTGAGACTTAAACGACGGTCGGAGTCCAGGAGTTCTCTCATTTTGGCCACCGTTTTCATCCACACGACTCGTTGAAGGGCGTCCAGATCATTCCATGTCTTCAACGGATTCCCTCCCGTTTTTAAATTCATTAAACCACCGGAACACTTGAGCTCTTGATAGGGAGTCTTCTTTGTAGGCCTCCGTAATCATAGCAAAAGTTTCCGAAGCAGTTTTGCCCAAGCGAAAGCAAAATTTGATTGCATACCGCTGTTCTATCGAGCAATCCATCTTCAGCATTTTCACAAGTGTCACGGGCACACAAACAACGTAATACGCGAAGCTCGACCCTCACTGCACCAGAGCTCCGACGCGACTGCGAACCGGTTCTATTGTTAGCTCAGATCCTCCACCACGTGATGTACAGGTGGAGACCGCCCTGCGAGCGACTGGGGCGCCGCGCGGCGGCCAGTCTCATTACTTATCTACCACACCCTGTAGCTCGTGCAAGGCACTGTGATGGCCAATAAGTATTGTACACTGGTTGCAGACCACGTACACCCCTTCATGACGACCAATTTTCACAACGGCAGAAGCATTTTTTCAACAAGATAATGTGCCCTGTCACAAGACCAGGAGTGTGATGGAGTGGATTGAGGAACACAGTGGTGAGTTGCAATTGATGTGCTGGCCCCCCAACTCATCAGATCTGAACCCAATCGAACAAATCTCGGAAGTGATTGAAGATGGTGTCAGACCTCATCGACCCCTCCCCTTCTCCAGAATTTGCTGGAATTAGGTGACTTGTGTGTGCAGATGTGGTGTCAACATCCTCCAGCAACCTACCAAGGCCTTATTGATTCCATGCCAAGACTCGTCCTGCTGATATCCATGCCAAAGGTAGACATACCGGCTTTTCATTTAAGGAATAGAGAAGCCATTCATAGGGTAAAGGTAATATGATTTGGAGTCGAGCTGGAATATCGAAAAAATATCAAGGAGTGTCCCTTGACAGAACACACTGCATAATTTCAAAGCTGATTCCACTAAGAATCTCCTTAGAAAACTGTGTGGATCACAATGCAGTAGTCAACCTGAAACCATCCAAACTTTTACCTTAGCATAGTGTTATTCAGAGTCTTGTATGGTACAACTCACATGCCAAACAGATGAACACAGCTCTCAACAACACCTGCAGAATCATAAAAGGCTGTTTAAAATCCACTCCAGTCGAATGGCTCAAAAGCCTCGCAGAAATAGCACCACTTTCAGTTTGAAGAGAAATAGCAGCAAACAAGGAAGGAAAGAAAGTGACTCATGAAAGAACTCATCCATTAAATGGGCATTTACCACAAAGGCAAAGACAGAAGTCCTGGAAAAGTTTCGTAAGGACATCAAAGGAACTTGCTACCACAACTGTAAAAGCAAGGTTACAATTGTCGAAAGCTAGGTCTCTCTTCTCCCTTGGCTCAGGAAGAATGTCTGAAACTTTACCATCTGGCTGTGACAACGGATGGCTGATATGCAAATCTCTAGATAGGCCAAGATCAGGAGTGGGCAGATCCAAGTTGATAATATCAAGCGAACAGAGGCATGATGGTTCGTGATCGTATACCAAAATGTTCATATCAAGGAAGGTAGTGTGTGTGTGTGTGTGTGTGTGTGTTTGTGTGTGTGTGTGTGTGTGTGTAAGAATATCCAGATGGATTTAATGGAATGACTATTGTTCAGATAACATGTGACCAAGCTTGTTCTCACCATGGATTCAGATAATCAACATATATGACTATACAAGTGGCTGAAGAGGAAAGTGCTACACAAACAAAATGTTTTTTCCAGATGGCCATGGCACCATGAAAGTACCAATGCTGTGTACCTGATAATGTAGTTGAGGGCTGTAGAAAAAATTTGAGAAAGAATGAAGTGAGGCAAATATGTGGGAAAGAATGTACTGGGGGGGAGGGGGGGAGACAGGGTGGATCATGTTTCTATTAACTGTTCCAGGGAACCAATGACCTAACACTGCAGAATGTTTGTATACAGTGAAGTTACATACATGGAAACAAGGAAGGACTCTGGAGATAGAGGGAAGGGACTGTCGACTTGCACTCAAGCTGGAGCGTGCTGTTTTTGATGTATGAAGAAAGGGTCAGAACAGAAACCTGTAGATGTCAACCCACCAGTGCCGAAATACAGACAGATGTTGATCCATAAGATGCTACTATAAACCCACCTGAACTGCAAGCCTAGTGAATCTTAAGTTCAAGTATTCTATGGAATAAGGAGAGAAACAATTTGTGATGAATTTGTAAGGAAACCTGAAAAACAAGGAAAGTAGGTACTTCCTGGCAAATGGAATGGTGAGTGGATAAGTCAGATGGTGATGTCTAACCTAATGATGAAGTAGGTTAGAAGTCAGATGAGACTATTATTAACCAATCTTGTATGTCTTCTCCACGTACGTCATCAAGAAAATACTCTGATCACAAACCAGAAATGCTCTGCATTAGCCAAATATTAGCAGCAGAAAAGTCATTGCCTCTTTCAGAAAGTCAAAGACCAAACAAAAAGGGTATTGTAAATTGATTCTAAGCATCCGGTATTATTGAAATTGGTTAATGCTGAACTGAGTCTTCAAATCATGAATCCGCTGTTGTATACTTCATTTGCTGACGACAATCAAACAGTGTATGGTCACCATATCGAGTACAGCAGCTGCCACTTGATATTAGCAAACAAAATGCTAAACCATTAACTATGAGATAGTATGACAGTCAGTAATGATTCAATCTTTATTCAGGATAAGACACAGATGTAAATAAATACCTCTTATCTCCATAAGACAAATCAATTCCCATAATTTTGTGCCAGGCATCAAATAATTTTAAAGGGGTCATAAATATGTTTCGTAACCTCTTCCTACCTTCTTTAATTATTACACTAGCTTTTGATCATGTAATCTGAAATTCTGCAAGGTTTACAAGGGAACATGCTCCCTTGAACCACCTACATTCCCTAATGATAGCTGAAACTAATCATTTAGCAAAATAATGTAGATTGCCTTAATGTCGCATGGCCCACCAATCACACAGTCCCACTTTGGCAGACAAGCAATAGATAAATGCTCTTCTTCTCTTCCTTGTGTCGATGAGAGTTCCAAATACAAGGTAGTTTTTTTATTTTTATTTTTTTTTGCCAATCCAATGGCTTTGTGGCCTAGTCACTGGCTGATTGAAGATCAAACTCAGTAAAATGGCGCAGCCGAATGGAGCACTTGACCGGTGGATCACAGGAAACCCATTGTTCAAACTATTTTTTCTATTGTTACACGCGAGTTCATGAAAAATAAACCTTTGTTCCTAGTTACTTGGTTTGTCTACTTTGAAAATAAATAACTATTTTGCCTGTGTAAGTTAGTGTGAAAATTGACTTTTGTCCCTCTAGATGTGGAAAATATCACACTGTGCAATGGTGAAACCCCCAAGCCCCCTTTTCTTGAATTTCTGAAAATACAGCTTTTGCCTGAATAACTTCCATAATATTTTCAAGATGAGGAACCACTATCACCTGTTCTTCTCCCCCACAACTGATCAAAACAAAATGAGAAGTACATTTTAAATGTGCCTAAACTACAATAGAAATCGCTGAAATGTTTCTTTATGAAGGATAGAAGTAGCAACCAGTTAAATAGTATTCATTAATAAAAATAGTTATGTTACAAAAATTGCTCGTTTTTATGCCTTTTATTTCAAATAATAAAAAAGCATACAAACGGTTTAAAGTAATTAAATTGTTCCTTGCTGTCATTTTTTACTTACTACGCCGATGTACAGAAAGTGAATCACGACCTGACCTGAAAAATGCTAAATAATATTAAATATAAGTATTCAGGATAAATTGGTGACAATAAAAGTTACAGATAGCAATACTTTCTATGAAATGAGACAAAAATCAGGTTTCACTTTATGAAGAAAAACAGCAAATGTTCAGCAAAAATCTCATATTTTCAAGACTTCAACCTTGATGAGGCACGGGTTACAGTTATCCAATTGAGCTTAAACTTGCCTATTGGCAACTTCCCATGAAGAAAAATTCCCCCCCCCCCTCCCCCAAATACCTTGTGACCATCTTAGTCAGCATCCACAAGCAGTTTTTTTTTTTTTTTTTTACTTATTGCTTTATGCCTCATCAACGGCTAAGGTCATTAGAGGTGGTATGGGACTGGGGATAAGGAACGGGAAGGAATTAGGTCCTGGCCTTTTTGAAGGCAGCATCCCGGCATTCGCCTGGAGTGATTTGGGGAAACCATGGAAAACCCAACTCTGGATGCCCGGACATGGATTCAAACCCATGTCCTCCCGAATGAGAGGCCAGAACATTAACCGTTCACCCACCACGCTCGGACTGTATATATCGAAAATGTTACAACAGTACTGCATTTTGAATATTGACAGATCCATTGAGGTAAAAATAAGCCTCATCACTGAAGATAATTTTCTTTACAAAGTCGCTAAGGTCATTAGAGGTGGTATGGGACTGGGGATAAGGAACGGGAAGGAATTAGGTCCTGGCCTTTTTGAAGGCAGCATCCCGGCATTCGCCTGGAGTGATTTGGGGAAACCATGGAAAACCCAACTCTGGATGCCCGGACAGGGATTCAAACCCATGTCCTCCCGAATGAGAGGCCAGAACATTAACCGTTCACCCACCACGCTCGGACTGTATATATCGAAAATGTTACAACAGTACTGCATTTTGAATATTGACAGATCCATTGAGGTAAAATAAGCCTCATCACTGAAGATAATTTTCTTTACAAAGTCACCATTCACTTGCAAATTTCAGATAACCAGTTGACAAATTCCCAGCATGTTAAATAGTCCTATTGCTTTAGTTCTTGATTCAGCTGAATGGGTGAGATAGAGATCTTTTGTCAAAATCATTTTCATATTATTTCTGATAATGTTAATTTTTAACAAACAACAATGAACTGAAGTTTCAGATCATTTAGCCACATTGTTGATCATGTTTTCAGTCGACTGGCTGGTATGGGGACACCCAGTTCTTCCGTTATCCATAACTGCTCATTTGTTCATATTTTATCAACAAGTATTTTAACATCTCATTGGCACATTTCTCTGACTAAACATGCAAGACATGCACTTTGCGCACCATATAACTGAATTAAATTTTAATTACTGTTATTCACTGCTCCATTGTATATCGCTCCATGTCAACTTCAATCTGTGACTTCATAAACCACTGCCAACCCAATGGAATAAAAATGCAAATCAACTTAAAACCTGTGCTATCCCTTAGAAGGAAGAGGCCTCAAATTACAAAACTTCCTATGAATTACTGTCCCTATTGCTCCTAATTGAGAAGACACGACCATCTAAGCTGACATCCTTTAGTTTCTGATATGAATCTCTTAATAAGGTAACAATAAAAACAAGACGCTAAGTAGTGGAAAGGAATCAAATTAGGATAGCGAAATGAGCCACCACTTACATTTAGATGATGGATGTGGTGCGCGAACACACAGAAAAGACAAACACAAATAATAAAGTAATTTTCGGGATAAACCCTTCGTCAATGGGAGAACATTATGAGAGGTGGGCGCAGCTGGAGGCTGCCTCACAGAAAGACCGCTGGTCGGGAAAATGGTGGGGTTAAATTCAAACTACGGAGCTCTACTTTTCCGATGTTTGAATTTACTCCCACCATTTTCCAGACCGGCGGTCTTTCTGTGAGGCAGTCTCCAGCTGCGCCCACCTCTCATAATGTTCTCCCATTGACGAAGGGTTTATCCCGAAAATTACTTTATTATTTGTGTTTGTCTTTTCTGTGTGTTCACGCCCCACATCTATTATCTAAAGGTAAGTGGTGGCTCATTTCCCTATCCTAATTTGAATCTCTTAATAAAATAGATTATATCATGCCAAGAGATGTACTACTGAAGTATGGAGATGAAATCTATTTACATTCCACAGAAGGAAGAGATCCAGCTTATCTGCTCAACTTTACAAACTGTGGGTCAAGTGGGCTATGAAGTGCTACATCAGATATCTGCCAGCATTAAAGAGAGTGCCATATCTGATGATGCTGCTTGGTGAATATCTCAAAAGAGTAAAGCTTCTTCCATTTAAAATTTTAATTCCCTTCCCCTCCTTTCTATGGAAGTAATTAATAATAACTGAAGATGTCTGCCTGTTAGACATTCATTTTTCGTCTTTTCTGTTGTTCATTCAGGGTATGAAGTACCTGTGTTACCGCTTCAAATAGCATTGATAGTTCAACTAAATGACTGTGTTATTACTACAATGGATGAAGGAACAGTTGTCCAAACAGTAATTGTGCTGTCTACTACATGCAATAGACTGATCTTCAAATAGGCATTGACATTAATTTGAGGGACCCATAACTAAGTTCAGTGATATATGCAGTGTCAATCCAACACCTCATAAGATTGGCAGTTCTTTTAGTGATCTCTGCCTCTTACATCTGACTCTTCAAATACAGCCAACACTTCTTGGTTTGGGTGAACTTAAACCTGAGCTTATAGGGCTATGTTTATTTAGTTTTTGCCTGGGATCCCAAATTTGCTACAAGCAGGACAACAGCTGCATATTACCGCACGCCAGGCTGTCACTATTGATATCTGCTACCTAAATATATTTAGCTGGAAAGAAAAAGAGAAACGATAAAAATAAAAAGTTAGGGTAGGAAATGCAGTATTAAAAGAAGAGGAAATAGAAATGGGCGTGCCACAGGGTGGCGTATTATGACCATTGCTCTTCATTATTCTAATGAATTACTTTGTTGATGGTTTAATATCACAAGTTGTTTGCGGGTGACATAATGCTATATAAAAGGATCAAAATGGTAAAGTACTGTGAACAGCTGCAGGATGATCTGGACAATATATCTAGCTGGGTTGGTAAACATGAGATGAAGATAAATGCAAAGAGGAATCAGGATACACAGATAAACTAAAGGTTGAATATGATTATAAGGTCGGGAAAGAATTGATTGTTGAAGACTTGAAATGTAAATATATTGGCATAACATATGATAACAAGCTCAACTGGGCAGGAGACACTGGACAGGTAATAAGAAAAGGTTTCAAAATCGTTCACTTGTTGGAGAGTGTGATGAGGGGATGTACAGGAGAAGTAACGGAATTGGATTATAAAACTTTGGTCAGACCATTGCTTGCATATTATGGTGTAATATTGGACCTACAATTTGGGTATCAAATACAGGAGTTGGAGGGCATGTAAAGAAGGGCTGCTGAATTTGTCTCTGAAAATTACTGCAGAACACAATCACTAACCAATATGATAAAAGAGCTGGAATGGAATTCATTGGAAGACAAGAGGAGGATGAAGAGAGTTAAGGGAGTGTACGAGGGATATATTAGTGATGAGGTATGGAAATAAATTGATGTAAGAATTAAAGTAATGCACAAAAGGGAAGATATGAACTGAGGCACAAGATTTTCTTTCATAGGTAAGGGGGTCAGGGATTGGAGTAAGTTACCATGAGAACTGATGAATAATTCACCAAAAATGTTGAAGAAATTTAAAGTTGATATTTGTAGAGGGAAAAAGTAGGTGGGACAGGAGAAGGGGGGGGGATACGGGTGTGTAGGGAAATTGCCACCAGAGCTTGCATGCCATCATAATTAAATTAAAAGATAGGAGCTAATCAATGGCTGAATTCTGATATGAGAAAACATCAAGAACTTGAAAGGAAACTTAATCCAAATAAGGGTTCATAATATCAAGTTTACTTTACACAAGTCTGGTAAGGAAACATTTATTTTTAACAGTTATCAAAGTTTCTTAAGAAACTTAATCAATGTAAAGAGTACATACAAGTGTAGAACAGATTCTAAATCTGAAAACTGTAATATGAGACAGGGTTACAAAGAACAAAAACTGTGTTATAGTTTATGTGGACTTCAATAAAGCCTACGACTCAGTAGATAGTGTCTCATAACTGAACATTTTACAGGAATTGGGAGTTGACTTAAAATCAGTCAAAATAATCAGCCAGACCCTCACTGGAACAAATTCAAAAGTGAAATACATGAGAGAGATCTAAGAGGAATTTAGAACAAAAACTGGTGTCAGGCAGGGTGACAGGCATTTTGGAGAAGTTAATTAGAGTATAGGAAGAGAAACTCAAGGAAATCGGAATTCATCATGAGATAAGATTAGTTTTGAAGCACAAGGGGGGGGGGGGGTGTAAACTGTTTGGCCTTTGCTGATGACAAAGCAGTCCTCTCTAAAAGTATAGAAACCGCACATGAACAAATCAACCTTCTGAAAGAAATAGCAGGAAAATGTGGACTTCAGATCTCTTTTGAGAAGACTAAATTCATGTCCAATATTAAGGATTTATCCACAGTACTAAACACAGAGTATGGAAAAATTAACAAGTTCAATAAATTTAAATATCTAGGTGAAGTAATTCAGATTAATGGACTTGAATTGGAAGCAAACATACAAGAGCAAGAAAACTAGAACTAGCATACCAACTCACTAAAGATACATACAATAAGAAGAATCTTTCAAGGAAAACTAAAATCAAACACTACAACACAGTAATCAAACCAGAAGGTCTGTACACCACATAATGTTTGTTCTCTCTGAAAACTGGAGAAATAGAAGAGATAGAGAAAAGGGAAAGGAAAATCTTGAGAAAAATTTGGGGAACATTAAAAATTGAAAATGGTGAGTTTAGACACCAGAGGAATAAAGATCTACACAAAGAAGAAGAAATTGAAAGGATGTCGGACACGATCAGAAAGCGGAGAATCAGTTTTTTTGGTCACATAATATGAATGGATAACAAAAGACTTACAAAAAAGAATTTTCAACCATATTTACAAAAGTAAGAAGGGCAACCAGTGGTTCCAAGGAGTAGAGAAAGATATGAGTGAGATCAGAATAACAGAAGATTTAATACAAGACAGAGGAGACTGATCCAAAATTTCAAGGGTTTCCAGGAGAAGAGGAAATGTAGTAACATATGGACGGAAGAAAGGAGGAAACAGCAAAGTGAATGGATGAAGAACTATTGGAAGTCAAGAAAAGAAGGATTGAAATGAATGACCGGGATTACTTTTCGTGGTCCTTAAATGGCCGATATTGAAGAGACGAAGTAAAGAGTACAAAGTACTGTTGTCACAGGAACTCTATCTGAGCTAAATATCTACCATTGATATAAATTGTACTGGTATTGAACATTCATTGAAGCTAAGTTAAATTATAGTATGCTATCTTATTTAACCTTGGTTGAGTAGTCCAGAGACACATCAAATGAAATGATGCCAAGTGAACCGATTTCCAAAGTCTGCTGCTGACACTCTTAAGTCATAGCCCAGTATCCAAATCTGTCTTCTTGAAAAGAGATCTACTCTGCCATTTTGTGAACTCCATCCCATAGCCCTGTCTGCCCATATCTGACAGTGTAATTTTAAAAAAAACTTAAAACGGAAAAAAGTTCCACTCCTTCTGTGTCATGCCTACAAAATCATTCTCACGACACTGCCTTCATTACCATCAAATGACTGGTAACCATAGCCCACTTCTTGTTTGTGATACCTTGCAGTTCACTAGAAATGCAGTCATGTGGAATTTTCCAAATTACCACACTACGTTGTGTCATTTGAATTGAACTGAAGTTTTAGTCTACCAAAAAATGAGTCCTATGGAGCTATCAAACCACATCAAGTCTATTGCAAATAAAATAGGGACCCAGACGTAACAAGTGGTTAATCTCACTACCCATTCAGAGAATAAAGTCAAATCCCCGTGAGCCAGGTAAGTTAGCTTCACATGAAATACAACATTCACCAACATACACTATACTAGTTACTGAAGCATTCGTGGAGTTTACAGTGAAGGTAACAGACAATACTCATCACTGACACCCTACAGGTCCCTTTTTCAGCAAAATACATACGCAGATATCCAATTATCTTCAATAACCTGTATTTAACAACCCACAAATGGATTTTGCTGCAAAACAAAATGTCATAAGGTTCTCCATTTTCTTTTCAAAACCTGCTTTCCAATTACTTACTCCTAGTTGCATTAGGGCACATATCTGCAGATCATAGGTGTAAATAGATCAGTTGTCTGGTAAATGATAAAAATCAAAAGATAGCTGTGTTAGCTTTATTAATCAACTTTCAGGTATCATTCTTTGGTGGAATTGCAGCCATACAGGAAAATGAGCAGATTCATGAATACTGATCTCTTATCAAGCAGTGTTTGTGAATGCCGGAGAGAAAACAGAGGTGCATACAACAAAAAGAACCAGTAACATTTATTTTGTTACATTCTTTTAATTCCTTTTTTCAAAATTTGTAATTCCACTTGCTGCATATGATTGTAAAAAATCTTATTTAGGGGTAAAGTGATGGTACAGCCCTAAAACACAATTAAAATCCCAAATGAAAACAAATTATTGAGGGAGCTGTCTAGTCTGTACTGCTTAAAATCTCATTGATGACAAGTCGAAGAGACAGCAAACAAAATGGATGCATCAGTCTATGGAGACTAAGGATGGCAACAGCCACTGCTTACAGTGATCTAATGACACATTCAAGATCATGCTGGTAAGGACAAACCAAGCTATTTCTTCCTTTCTTTAATCCATTAAAGTACTTTGTTGGCTACAGAAGTTTCCACCAAGCAATCGATGTCTCTTGCAAATAGAGAGGTGTCAGGAAGGGGTATGAAAAGCTAAAGCTTATAGTACAACTGGTAACATGATTTAGGGGCTGAAAAATTATTTAACACCGAGTTGCTCAGATTTGTATCAAATACATCTCATTCAGAAATGAGGAGAAATGCATGTCAAGACAAAATCTTCACAGATCAGGTAGGCTGTAATATTTCAGCAGCTACAAGTGAGGCAATATAAATAGCCCACCTGCTCGGTAACTTGGTTACTTCAGAGGGTAAATATAGTTTATTCAGGATTAGATACATCATACGGTTACCGGGGTGTGACTGACTATACTAATGGTAAACAGTTTATCCAAATAGAGCGCAGCTCAACCAAAGACTGGGCATCTGATATAACCTACGTTTCCATGTATGTCTTCTTAATGTGCTGTTTTCAGAAAAAAAAACTGCCACCTGGTCACCAAATATCACACGAAGTTTTCTCTACTTTATTCATTTATTTAAAAAATTAATCACCATATAATTCACTGATCCGGGCTTACTTTCATATAGGGGTGTAGCTACTATGGGGCTAGGCGGTGCAGTGCTACGCTCAGGGGACCCCCAAGCATACCTCAAGGGGCCCCAAAGCACAGTTTAGAGGGCCCACGCCCACAAGCCCTCTCAGCAAACTGGCGACCTTTTTTTTTTTTTTTTTAAGCAGCTCTACCGTCATCTAAAGGGACCACTGAAACACAGGAAGACCCCCACTAAAGGCCCTCGCTGCTCACGGGGCCCCTAAGGGCAACTCAAGGGCCCCCATCCTCAGCTCAGGGGGCCTATACCAGCACACGAAGCAAAAAAAAAAGGTCGCCCGTCTGGCCTGAGGGCCCAAAATAATTTTTTTGCACCAGGGCCCTTGTTGATCTATCTACGCCACTGCTTTCACAGGGATCATCACTGCACTAGAAACAATATGGTATGGAACAGTGTGTATCCTGAAGTAAAGATACAACAAATAATGAATGCCAAAGCTAGTTTATGCAAAAAGAAAATAGAATAAATTCTTACCCCACAGCTGCTGAATATTGGCTTCAAACAGGATCCAGATAAGCAAAGAAAGTATTTGGAAAAAGTAGACAGTTCTTCACTGATGCATAGAAACCACTTGTTCACGTCACAGCAAATAGAACCAATTCCCTACAAATGAATACCAACTGGTAACACTTCCCTAGTACCACTACTGCCACTTTGCTACAAAGGGGATGAGCACCACATTTCCCCCATTTCATCAGTATCCAATTTTAACACGATTAGCCCAGTATCAAAGGAAACACGATACAAGCTAATTTTACTACAGAAATATACACAAATCTGCAAAATCTTCAAATTGTTCCCTACTGGAGAGTTCGATAGTTTGAAGAAAAGGATTAACAATAGGAGTTTGCTTGATGGAACTGGAATGTTTCCACAGCCAGTATAATAGGCAACTGGATTCCAAGCATCAAATTATTAAAGTTCATATTTTTAAAATAATTTTTATTTTTCTCATTCTTTCAAAGTAGGTACTTAAGTCATGATCTAGCTCCTCCGTTACAGTTAGCAAAATGGAGCTTAGGGAACATCCATAAACTACATGGGTTGGTGTAGATGGAAAAGGGGTTGGGTTAAAAGTTACGCTGGGCTACTTCGAGAGAGGAGTGTCTGAGCCAAGCCACGTAACTTTTCATTCATATTATTTGTCACAGTTAAACTAATGTACAGAAAACAGAACAGAATGTGGGTATTTATATCTATCCTTTAATTATCTTTGTATGTAATTTAGATATCCTGTATACTGACAGTGCCGCGCACGAGTGTGACTTGAAGTCGTAGTGTTGGGTTGCATGTAGCAGACGCATTTGAACTAACCAATGCATAACAATTCGAAAAACATTAGGCATGTCATATCAAGACCCAAATTTTCTTACAGATGTCACTTGGGATTTTCCACGGCAGCGACAGTTCTTGTTGAAATAAAGCTATTTCGGTTAGGATCACCAGCATGTGGCCACACCGCTCATTGATAAAATAATTCCAATTTAGTTCCGTCAAGTGAATTTCAGTCGACAACTTTATTTATAGTGCTTGCTGAAGTGTTATTTCAAGTTCAAAGTGTGGTGTGAAGTGGCAATGTACAGTAAACTTTACTAGGCCTATCGAAAATGTTTTTGCGATGAATTTTCGTTATCAAATGAATTATAGAATTTTTTTTAAGTAGATTAAAGAAATTTAACAGGACTGCATCAAAAGAAGATAAAAATGCAGCTGTTCTTAGTTTGATTTTTATCAGCCAGGTATAGCTTGTTCTCTTTTATCAATTAAAAAACAATAATGAATAAGAAAAGGAGAATGTTTTTAATAACACCTCAAGATGATAACAATACAAAATGTAGTCTGGATTTTAAGGGGGGGGGGGATAAAGGCAAAAGCCACTTCAGGCTACGTGGGGGTGCGGAGGGGAGGGTTCAAGGGAGGCCAAAACGGAGCCATGTAGTTTATGGACACTGCCTTGTACAATGTTTCTTGTGTGAAGGAACTGGTATTAATAGACAGTTGCTAGCCTAAGAACCACAGGCAACTGCAAATATCTGCATTACTCCAAATGTATCAATTCAACAATTTCAAGTGCACTGTGTTAATCTAGTTAACTGAATGCCAATTAGGTCTGAATTATATGAAAAATCAGAATGTTCCAAGATCCAGCTTCAAAGTAAAACTGTAGGTCCAACTACAACAGAAGCAGAACACACAGCAAAATGAAACTCTGTCACATGGCAGGTGAACAATTCTTTCAAGTCTCACGGCCAATAATGCCAAAAGTATTTAGCCTACCTTTTTAGTAATGGACAAGTCTACATATTTTATTAGAAAAATTTTAATCCGATTTCCAAAACAACAAATGAACAGAACAGTTACAAAGCAATGAAGATTGTGTCCAATCAAAATATGAATTTTTATACAAGTGAACTTATTGTTATCGTGCATTGTTATACAGGGTAGTACAACATCAAGTTCATATTTAGGATAAATGGATATTGCACGCATTTAAAATCAGTGAATTAGAAAATCTTCAATGCAGCAAAGTAAACATTTGAGGATTACCTAACTGGGTAGATCAAATCTGCTGAAGACAAGGGTTAATATCTAATCAAGGATTTTTATATATATAAATGAATCAGTTTGGACAGTCTTTGTGAAACACAATCTACCAATGAAGTGTTTGAACAAAATACCTTGGGCTGCTGTACAAACCACAGCCAATAGAAAATAACTGTTCTTTCATGCCAAAAATATGGTCAACTCATTCCCTAGGTATTGCTGTTCAAGAAATGCCGCGAAGTCAACAAAACAGGTCAAAGCGAAGTAATACAATGCACATCACTAGGTTACGAGCAGTATTAGCTAATGTGTAGAAGCCATCATTAATATAAATGTGCTAACAAGGAGCTGTAGGCCTATATTACTAGATTTTATGGTCAGACAGAAATGCAGCCTGGACCAGAATGACACCTAATATGTCAGTTCTACCATTACCATGGCGACACCATCTGATGAATTCTTGTAAAACTCAATGAAACAAATTGAAAAGAAAGAATAAAATTTTTGATATCTTAAAATCAGTTATAGGTGTAGTTCCTTCTTCTTTTGGTGATGTTTCTTCTGGTCCAGGCCGTATTTAAACCTAACAACAACCATTAGGAAGAAAATAAACTCCTATATTGCATTTTCACTGTGTAGATTTAATGGTTTTGGTGGGGAACAAAAAAAAAAAAAGATTCTGGTCCACGCCGGATCACACCCTAACCATCTCACTTTTAACAAACAATCTCTCTCAAACTAAGCGATATATCAAAAAAAATGTATTGTTTATTTCCTATTTGTATCATCCAGTTAGATACAATTTCATCATTAAATTTGGCAGTGGCGAAAATTTCTCTTCTGGTCCAGGCCAGATATCAACCTAACCATGTCAATTTTGAGATACAATATCTCGAGAACTAAGCAAGATATCAAAAATTTTTATTCTTTACTTTCAATTTGTATCGTCAAGTAATATAAGAATCCATCATCAAATTGCGGCACCACAGTTATTGTAGAATCCCCACTAATATTCCATAGTGGGCAGTGGATTTTGAGTGAAAAATGCCACATATAATGACAGCAGACACAGCTGAAGATGTATATTGCCACTTGGTCAGGAATGTGTGTGGCCGTATTTTATCTCTGTTACCTAATTCCCTAGTAATATCGTTGGAATACTGATGTAGTCAGTCGGAAGACGTATTATTATCAACCAGTAATTCCATTGTAATACAGCTTGGACCATTATTTTCAAGCAAAAATTATGTTATAATACAGCCTGGACCAAAATGAAACCGTTAAATGTACTTAGGGAATAATTTATAGTGGAGACTTGCGTTTGACCACTGCAGTATTATGATAACTCCTGGCGGAATCACGTTCTCCAGTAATCCCGAGATTTTTTTCCTACTGGCCATACTTTGAACAGTAACCATGCATTGATTTATCTTCTGAATTACAACCATAAAATCCATACAAAATCAGCTTCACTAGGGTTGATTTTCACTCAATGCTTAGTTAAAGAAAAGGTTAAGTTTATGTTGCGAAACATGACATCACTAACTTGCGATACATGAATGTACCAATGCAGGTGAGATTGAAGCTCTGATTTTGCTACAATAATATTTGCAGTGATTGTGGTTAGGTTGAATGCAGCCTGGACCATAATGACAACAAACTTCTGGAATTAGTACTTGTTAGTCATTTAAGCTGCTTTCATGAGCGCATTGTTAGTGACGTCACGTTAAGTATCGCGACGTTAAACACACCTCAGAAAATCTCCCTGATGTATCCAATGATAGCATGGATAACCAGTAAATATACATTGAAATATCTCAGCATTCCCGGTGGAACAGTAAAAATGATACGATAAGGGCAATTACATTAAAAAAGAGATAAACAAGTTTCAAAAACTAGAACAATTTTAACTAGTAACGGAAGATTTAATACAATCACAGAAAAAAATGGGGAAAAAAGAAAAAATCGTAACCAATAAGCTGCGATAACTATTCTATGCATTAACTCGGTAATACACAAAAAAATGTTCTAACTACATATAATCAAACAAAACTACAATCAACCTAAGTCACTTATCAGTTCCTTCACAGGTTTCACAACAATTTTAAATGACCCGTCATTCACAGCCAATAGAACATATGAAGATATGTTTCAAAAATTGCTTTACAAAATCTGCAGCGTCATTAAGTAAGAAAATTTTCAAATGGGTTTAAATTTTTATACAAAAAAAAAGGGAGGTGTGTGTGAATTTTGATAAGACGACTGAAAAAAATCATCCACCTAACCATGAAGTATTCATTAAAAAATATAATGATCTTCCTGCATAGAGCTTAGTAGTTGTTATGGTAGCTTAACTTCAATTTCTATTAGAATCCAACTGCAGTACCGGTATGTGAGAACCAAAATTACCATTTCCAGTTGAAAAACAGCTACCACTGCTAACAAACACCCATTTGAAGCGCATCGGCAAACACCTCACGCCCAACTATCTTTGGATTAAATGAATCGAAATAAACTCCACCCTGGTAACCAAAGATGCTGGTTTCAAAAACATTTTTATATCAAAATTTCTCTTAATGTAAGATTTTACACTTTCCGCAGCAGTCTTTTAACAAAGTTTTAAATACGTTGAAGGTTTTATGCTGCGACATTTTTTTCGTTTACTTTCAAAATTTTCAATATGAAGTCGGAACTTCCAAAGGCACTGTTGGAACTTCTGCCAACGGCTGTTAATAAACATTCCATTTGACGACGATTCTAGGTTGAGATTGAAACATTGTAAAAAAAGAGAGATAAAAGGGACATAGCGTAAACCGGAAAGGTACTACCTTATAATTCCTCTTTTTTATATAACAAAACTTGCGACAGTAACGTTTTCAGTTACAAAAACTACGAAAGGACAAGAAACATTAGTACTGGTTTAACACTAAACAATATGGCATCGGATTTGGACTCAATAACCATATTACTAAAATGTAAGATTATCTTTCCGTGGATGTTTCACACTACCCAGACATCGGAATAACACCGCCCTTTCATAGCCTATCTTCAATAGTTTTAAAAGAAAATGGCAACACGACAAGACACCCAACTCAGAGAAAATTCCCATAGCACAGATTAAATTAATCGTGGGAGATGCTCTCATTTCAGCTCCCAGAAAAAAAGTTTGATTTAACGCAAACAACATATGTAAATTTGTAGAGATTACATTATCAATACAAGTTTTTTCAAACCTACTACAACACTGAGTACTGTAAAATAGGATCGATTTTTAGAGATTTACAAAGTAGGAGTGATGGTAAGGAATGTGGCAGATAAAATTTACAGAAACGCGAATTGCAGTACAGAGAGTGACACGAGGCAGGTCTTAAGTCGATGGTTGAACCGTGCTGTGAGGCAGATAAACGGAGATGGAGGCACTGCTTGGGAAGGCATTAGTTGTGTCTAGGCGGGTTGCGCCTGTTAACACCATTGGTAGATTATTATTTTTATTTTTTTTTACCGCTTTACGTCTCTCAATAGCGAGGTCTTTAGAGACGGGAAAGGATGGGGGCAAGGAATGGGAAGGAATTCGGCAATGGCCTTTTTAAAGAAGCATCCCGGAATTTGCCTGGAGTGATTTGGGAAACCATGGAAATCCAAATCTGGATGCCCGGACAGGGATTCGAACCGCCGTCCTCCCGAATGCGAGGCCAGAACGCTATCCGTTACAACTGCTATTCATTATGCTAATGAACAATTCTGTTGATTGTTTACCATCAGAAGTTGGTTGTTTGTACATAACATAAGCTATATAAAAGGATCAAAACGGTAGAGGACTTTAAACAGCTGCAGGTTAATCTGGACAGGATATCTAGCTGGGTTGGTAAACATGGGATGAAGATAAAAGCAAGGAAGGATAACCCTATTAAAAACACAGATAAAAAAAATAAAGTGTTGATTACGATTATAAGGTGGGGAAAGAGTTGATTGTTGAAGACTTGAATGAAAAATATCTTTTGGCATTACATTTGATAACGAGCTCAACTGGGCAGGACACATTGGACAGGTTGTAGGAAAAGGTTTCAAAATCCTTCACTTGTTAGAGAGCGTAATGAGGGGATGTACAAGAGAAGTAAATGAAACTTTTGTCAGGCCATTGGTTGTATATGGTAGAGTAGTATGGGGCCCACATTTTGGGTATATTGGTGATGAGGCATGGAAAGATATTGGTGTAAGAATTAAAAGTAATGCATGGAAAGGAAAAGTAGACCATGATCACAAGCTGGCACACGATTTGAGGTACAAGAGGGTAGGAAGATTATCTTTTTTAGGTTAGGATGTCAGGAATTGGAATAAGTTACCAAGAGAAATGATCAATAATTTACCAAAAACGTTGAAAGTCAAAATTTATAGAGGGAAAATGTAGCTATGTACAGGAAAGGTGGAAGTTGGGTGTGTAGAAAAATTGCCACCGGAGCGTGCGCTTCATTGCAATTTTAATTAAATATTAAATATTCATCACCTAAAACTTCTCTGAGATGAGGTTAGAACCATTTCCGAGATACAAATTCATATATATATTTTCTTTATTTTTTGTCACAAGCCTATATCTTCCTTCATACTTAACCGAAATCAATGAATGAGGTGTCATTTTAAAGCTTATGGTCTCCACTTTGGTTAAATCGTATTTTAAGCATGAAAGTTTTCGGAATCGACCCTTAAAGGGCAAAAATGTAATTTTTTCTAAAATGCTGTTTTCTGTGTTACGAGTCAGTTATCTCCCTGGATACCTATCTGAAACCGTTTTATGGTATCGTTTTAAAGATTAAGATCTCCGCTTTAGTGCCGTCATATATTAAGCCAGAAAGTTTTAGGAATTCGACCCTTAAAGGCAAAAGTATCAATATTTTTGCAATGCGTTTTTGTGTCACGAGCGATTTATCTCCCTTAATATCTAACCGATATAGATAAATGAGGTATCATATTAAAGAATAAGGTCTCCCATGGTAACATTATATTTTAAGAAAGGAATTTTCGTAATTCGACCTTATAGGGCAAAAATGTCACTTTTTCTAAAATGCGTTTTTTGTATCTCGAGCCATTTATTTCTCCCTGGATAATTCTACACCAAAATCGGATTAAATCAAGTACGATTATGAGAGTAATGTCTCAGCTTTTGTGACATCATATTTTAAGAAAACAATGTTTTTGGAATTCAACTCTTAAAGGAAAAAATATAAATTTTTCTATAAACCGATTTTTGGTCACGAGCGATTTATTCTCCCTTGATATCTAATCGATATAGATAAATGATGGTATCATATTAAAGAATAAGGTCTCCGCCGTGGGTAACATTAATATTTCTAAGAAGGAATTTTTCGTAATTCGTACCCACAAAAGGCAAAAAAGTCAATTTTTCTAAATGCGTTTTTTGCTGTCTCGAGCCACTTATCTACCTTGATATCTATCCAAAACCGATAAATCAAGTACGATTGTGAGGAATAATGTCTCAGCTTTGCTGATATCATATTTTAAGAAAGAAGTGTTTGGAATTCCAAACTATTAAAGGGAGAAAGTATAAATTGTTCTACATCGTATTTTTGTGTCACGAGCCTTATATTTCCCTTGATATCTAATCGATATAGATAAATGACATATCGTATTAAAGACTAAGGTTTCCGCCGTGGTAACATTATATTCTAAGAAAGGAATATTTCGTAATTCGACCAATAAAGCGCAAAAATGTCAATATTTCCAAAATATATTTTTTGTGTTTCGAGCCATTTATTTCCCTGGATTTCTAACCAAAATCGATAAATGAAGTAGGAGTATGAAGAGTAATGACTGAACTTGGTGACATTATATTCAACCTCACTATTCATCGCATTTTATTCGCGAAATTTTCGCACGGGTCGTCTAGTTCAGAATTTTTCTTTTTTATATATACAGTACATTAAATAATGTTACAAATTTGAAAAGCAAAACGTTAACTATGTATGAAATCTCATCGAAATCGCTAGATACATTTCCGAGATCGTCTAGTATACTACCTCATAAATTGCTTTTAAAGAAAAATACTATTATTATGCAATGAACTCTTCACAGGTTTGCTGCCGGATAGCGTTTGTGAACAACAAGCTTTCGGCGACCAACTCCGTCGCCATCTTCGGGTCTGATGTTAGCGCTGCGGCGACCAGAGCTGCAGTGGCAAGCCTGGTATATATATATATATTTTATTGTAATTTCATTCCTTCCCCCAGGGGGGAAGGCGGGCTGGCAGCACACAAGTCGTGCTCTTCAGCCTAGTGTTACATTTTAACAAGAGATGTGATTATAAATATAATAGTTACAAGATCTTTTTACAATAATAATTTGATTTTTTCAGTTTTTAAAACATAATCAGAGTGCTGTTATTTGAAGGTTTTACAGAATGTCAAGCAGATTTACTAATTGTTTTCAGTTAGATGGGTTTAAAGGGTGGGGTATATTTTGGGTCGTTTCTCTTTGGTCGGGTAGTGGTGGCGGTCGGTCTATGTGATGAGTCAGGATAAGGATGTTGAGGAAGATGTAATGTGGGTGGTACTTGTTTGTAGGAGATGGGGAGGTGATGTGATTCGGTGATGAGGTTTAAGGTGATAGGATTATTGTTATGAAAACTGTTGATTGAGTATTTTATGCGGAGGGATTCTAGGTGGATTAGGATGTGGGGAAAATTCATTTTGGTGTACAATAGATGGGTGGGTGATGGCAGTCGGATACGGTAAGCGATACGGAGTGCGTGGCGTTCAATAATTTGAAGTCTATTGTAGAAGCGGTCGGGAGCGGATAACCGATGAGAGGTGACCATAGGTAAGGATGGGGCGGAAGAATGCTTTATATGTGTTAATGATGACGTTGCTGCGGAGTCCCCAGGATGTGCCAGTGAGTAATTTCAGGAGGTTCAGTCGGGTAGTGGCTTTAGTGATGATAGTTTTGAGGTGGTGTGTCCAGGTTAGATGACGGTTGGGGGTGATGCCTAGGTATTTAACAGTTGGTTGTTGTTGGATGGGATGACTGTAGATGGTAATATTGAAGTCTGTCGAGGCGGTATCTTCTGCTAGTTTTTCCAAAAATGATTGCTTGTGTTTTATTAGGATTTATAATTAGTCTCCAGCGGTTGCACCATTTTACAAATTTGTCCAGTTCTTTCTGTATGAATTTTTGTGATTGTTGAAGTGATTGATACAGGGCTAGGTAGGCGGTGTCGTCGGCGTATTTGAGGATGTATGTGGGTGGTGCAGGTATGGGTATGTCTGAGATATAAAGGATGTACAGGAGTGGCGAGAGGACGGATCCTTGGGGGACACCTGCGGTAGGGGAAAAAATGCGGGAGAAGAAGTTATTAATGGCTACAAATGAGGTGCGGTGTGTGAGGAAGGAGGCTATTGTACGGATGTAGGTGATGGGTAAGGCGAAGGTTTGTAATTTAAAAATGAGTCCGGCGTGCCAAACGCGGTCGAAGGCTTTTTCTATATCTAGTAGGATGAGGATTGGCGGATCGGTGGGAGTTGGTGTGGGAGGTCAGGAGGTGAACTAGTTGAGGAGTTGGTCTTGGTGGATAGTTTTGGGCGGAAGCCGCACTGGGCTGGGGATAGGAGTGAGTGTTGGGATAGGTGTTGGTGGATTCTTTTTGATAAAATGGTTTCAAATACTTTACTAAAGACGGAGGTGAGGCTGATCGGTCGGTATGAGTTGGGGTCTGATTTGGGCTTATTTGGTTTTGGGAACATGAGAATTTTTGAAGATTTCCATTTGGGAGGGTAGATGCCGGAGTATAGGATGAATGTGTATAGGAGGGCAAGGAGTTGATTGGAAGGATCGGGGTGCTTCTTTGATGTGTCTATATGTGATGGAGTCGGGCGCCGGGAGCTGTATTTTTCTTGGAGTGAAGGACGGATAGGATGTCATTAGTTGTGATGGGGGTGTTAAGCCCAGTGCGGCTGACGGTTTGAATGTAGTTGAAATCGGGTTTGAGTGGTGGTAGTGAAGGGTCGGCACGCTGTTCTATTATGGCGGAGTCGATGTAGTCAAATCGGGGGTCGTTTGGTGTGGTATGGATGGTTTGTAGTAGGTCGGCGAAGATGTTTGCTTTCTGAGTGTTATCAGTTACAGGTAGATTATTGTGGAGGAGGGGGTAGGTGGGTGCGTGTTGAGGCCGGTAATGCGTCGGAAGGTGGACCAGTATTGTGAGGAGTTTTGCATGTATTTTTGACTTAGCTGGTTGCAGGTGTCCCTCCAAGTACGTCGTTTGTGGGCGGTAATGTAGTTACGGACTGTTCGTTGGAGCTGGCGGTGGAGGATGAGGTGCTGATGATCATGAGAGCGTTGATACATGCGGAAAAGACGACGTGAAAGATGAAGGAGTTGGAGGGCTCGGCTTGGTAGTGATGGTTTGTGAGGGGTGATAGGAGTCAGGGGGGATGTGGGCGTCTGTAGCGTCAGTGATGGTGCGCTGGAGATATTCGGCGGTTTGAAGTCGGCTGTCTGCGTCGGTGATATCTGGTTTGTCTGTGTCTATTTGGTCATCGATGAATTTTCTATAGTTATTCCAATTTGTTTTGCTGTAATTTTGAATATAGCGGTGGGGTGTGGGATTTGGTGGGCGTGGTGTGTTAGGGGCATTGTATTTGATGGAAAGCATGATCGGGAGGTGGTCGCTGCCGATGGGATCCAGAACATGGAGGGTGGTGCGGGTGAGGATGTTTGGGGAGGCAATTACTATATCAGGAGTTGTGTTGGATTCAGGGCGCGTGGGCGATGGGATGTTAATGATGTCACCTCTCATGGTTGCTAGGGTGTGATGAAATTGTTGGAGTTCTTGTTGCGTGCGGCTATGGATGATTATGTCTGCCATGATGATATACGAGTTGTAATGGTTATCTATGTAGGCTATGAAATTGATTGTAAAGGAACGCGGGGTCGGATGTATATGGTGACGAGGGTGACTGTGAGGGATTTAAGGAATACTGTGGCGATTGACATGTTTCGGATGGATGATTAAAGTGAATTTGGGTGGGGATATGATTTTGATAGCCGACGGCCACGCCTCCGCGCGCTACTCGTGTGGGGTTATCTGATCTAATGAGGTTGTAAGGGGACATACGAATTTGGTGATGCTGTTGGAGGAAGGTTTCGTTTAAAATGAGGCATTGGATATCGTGTGTGGTGAGGGTGTGGAGGAGGAGGTTTTTGTTGGTAGGGAGTGAGAGGATGTTATTAAATAAAATGTTATGGAAAAGAGGCATATTTGGGTAATTTGGTGTGGAGTTGTGGAGCTTATACAAGGGTTTCTAGCGGGAGGAATTGGAAGTGGGCGTTGTTGTGGGAGTAGGTAGCATTAATGTAGATTCCAAACACAGCTCGGGCTGCGATAGAAATTTGAGCGAGTGGCAAGCCTGGCCCCGCAGTGGCCTTATATAGGATAGCTCCCTTCCTCTTCCTCCCCGCCGCCGCGCTCCGAGGTCCACGCCGCCACCGGATCCATATTGCGCCCGCAACGCTGGGTGGCCTCTCCCGACTTTCTGTTGAAAGGACGTTGTCTTAGCAAAGACCAGGCTGGCTTCCAGGCATCGCTAAGCCATATCCCCGAGTCTCTATTAAACCTGTGAAGAGTTCATTGCATCGACACGCCGGGAAAGTCTTCGTTCGCATACTATTATTATGTTAAATATAATCTTAATGCTCAGTAGGATTAGTTAATGGTGCAAGATTTGTGGTATTCACATTAGACGAGTATATTATCAGTGCTAAATTTATTCACTCTGATGAACTATTACCTCACATTAACATCACACCTTCTGATCAACCATACCTTGGCAAATTATAAGAAAACAAATCGCAATAGAAGTAACCATCGTTATGAACATTAATAAAGGGACAAGATCAGACGCTTCAAAGGGCAGGATTCAGGCAGCGAATTCAGGCAATAAGATGAAAACTATATGGAATATACTAAAAACTGAAACAGGAATATCTGTAAATCACTCTAAAGACATAAAAATAGAACAAAATGGAACTGTTTATAGTGAAGGAGGGGAAGTTTGTGAAATATTTAACAAACATTTTACTTCAGTTGTAGAGTAATTAGGCATAGAAAAGCAATCCCCACATAGTGCCCTAAGGGTTCTTCAGACTGCTTTCGCCAATAGAGTTGAGGAAATGCAATTGTTGCCAGTAATAGTCTGAGAAATAAATAAACTCATGAAACATTTAAACAAAAAATTATTCCAACTAGTGTATGACAATATTTCAAGCAAATTACTAAAAAGATTTTCAGATTTTATCAACCGTTTACCTGCCAACATGTGTAATGAATCCTTAATGCAGGGTGTGTTTCCAAATAGACTAAAATATGCAGTTGTAAAACGTTGTTTAAAAAAGGAGAAGCAACATGTATGGATAACTATCGTCCCATTTCATTACTTTCAATACAATACAATACAATACATTCATTTTCCATTGATCCCAATATAAGAGACTGGCTCTGTGGGATGTGGAAAGTTGTCAATTTACAGATAAACAGTTGCATAACAAAATAATAAGTACACCACTAGATGTACAGTCATAGTATACATGGTACATTAAACACTTCCATTACAAAATAATACATACACCAGAAGATGTACAGTCATAGCATATATGGTACATAAAAAAAATCCATAACAAAATAATACATACACCACAAGATGTACAGTCATAACATATATGGTACCGTAAACAATTATGTAAAGAAACTAAATACATACACCAGGAGATGTACAGTCATACCATACATGGTAAATTAATTATGTGAACTATATTTACACAAGATACTGGCAGTTATTTTAAGATACCTTAGAAATAAATTCTTCGACAGAGTAGAAGGAGTTGTCAATTAAAAATTCTTTCAATGTTTTCCTGAATTTATTCTTATCATCTACTAGACATTTAATATGTGTTGGGAGCATGTTGAAGATATGTATCCCTGAATATCGGACCCCTTTTTTGAACAAATGACAATGACTTGTAAGTCTTGTGAAGATCATTTTTACTTCTAGTGCCATAATTGTGTATTTTACTATTTGTTTCAAACAAAGTATAATTTGTGACTACAAAGGACATTAATGTGTATATATACTCAGATGCTAATGTTAAAATCCCTAACTTCTTGAACAGCTCTCTACATGAAGTTCTATTGCTAACCGCACACATAATTCTTATTACACGCTTTTGGGCTCTGAACACTTTGTCTCTATGGGTAGAATTGCCCCAGAATATTATTCCATATGACAATAAGGAGTGAAAATAAGCAAAATAAACTAGCTGCCTCATACGGAGATCACCGAAAGCTGAAATTGTACGAATTGCAAATGCTGGCTGCTCCCAATCACTTTAGTAAGTCAGAAACATGTACTTTCCAATTTAAATTATGATCAATATACAAACCTAGAAATTTCACACTATCTACCTCTTGAATGGACTCGCCTGCAAATTTTATGTCTATGTCAGGTGTTAATTTGTGTGATGTACTGAATTGCATATACCGAGTTTTATTCAAAGTTTAAAGACAAGCCATTAGCTGTAAACCATTTATTAATCAGTTCAAAGACATAATTTGAATATATTCTGTAGATAAATCTGGAGTGTTTTTAATTCCTATGTTTGTGTCATCTGCAAATTGGACAAATTTTGAGTTTTTAGATGAAACACGCGGTAGATCATTTATATATATTAAAAACAATAGCGGCCCCAATATAGAACCCTGGAGTATACCACATCTGATTAATTTCCACTCAGAAAACAGTGGACCTCTTAAGGCAGCCTTGAAATTCTCCATTGACACTTTCTGTTTTCTATTTAGAAGGTAAGAACTAAGCCATTATTAATAATGCCATCTATACCATAATACTTAAGTTTCGGTATCAGAATTTTATGATCTACACAGTCAAATGCCTTAGATAAGTCACAAAAAATTCCCACAGGAAGTAATTTATCATTTATTCCTTCTAAAATATTGTCAGTGAATGCAAATATAGCTTGTTCTGTTGAATGACCCTTTTGAAAACCAAATTGTGATTTAGTTAGAATATTATTATTTTTTAGATGTTCATAAAACTCTATTGTACATTGCTTTCTCAAAAACTTTGGAGAAGGCTGTTAGTAATGAAATTGGTCGGTAATTCGATACGGCTGCCTTATCTCCCTTTTTATAGAGTGGTTTAACTACAGCATACTTAAGCCTTTCTGGAAAAGTACCCTCAAGTAAAGATATATTAAACAGATAACTTAGAATATGCTCTTAAGGCATCTGATAATTTTTCTTATTTCTTCTGGAGTAGCTAATTTTACAGACATAGAGTTAAATTGTTCTTGGAAGCCTGTTTTGACAAAACCCATACTGTGTGTCACTGAGCAATTGGCAGTCAATTTATCAGCAACAGATTAAAAATGTTTATTAAATACATCAGCAATTGAAAAATTAGATCCTACTGAATTTTCTTTGACAAAAATCATTACTTGTTTGAGTACTTTTTCCTATTTCGTTTTTACAATGTCCCATATTGTCTTAACATTCAGTCATGCTCCATCTTGTCATCTTCCAGTTTATCATCAGGAAGGAGTTCTTGGGGTAATTAATACTTCTGCAGTAGTTTTCCAACTCGTATTCATGGTTCCATCTTGTTTCTGCACAGTAGACAGTGTAGTTGGGGGTTGTACCCTTCCTACTGCAATTTTGTGTGGGATATCTCAGGGGTCCATATGTAAGTTTGTTTTGACAAATGTTTCCCGACTTTTTTGTTTAGTTAGTATTAACAGTTCTCTGAATTTACTTTTCATTTGTCTATATCTTGCCAGTAGCTCTTTACTCTAATATTGGAGATGAGATCTTTTCTTGGTTTATGGATTCTTTGTCGTAGTCTTTGCAGTCTATCAGTTCAAGGTCTGTACACTGTGCCATGGTTCTCCTTAGAGGAATAGATCTTCTCATTGATATTTGGAGTGCCCGGGTAAGATTTTTTGCAGCTTGATCTACATCATTATCATCTAATAGGATTTCCTGTTCTAGTCTGCCTTTCGGATGTTGTAATGCACCTTGGAAATCTGTGCCTCGGAAGTGTCAAAATCATTCTGCCTCTGATCAACTCAAAAGTAATAACATTGTGATCACTAGTAGTTAAAAATTCTAAAACATTCCAATTCCTCAGTAAGTTCCCAGATTGCAGATTGGTCATTGTTACATCGATGTTTGACTGAGCTCCTACTCTGTTGCTATATGTGTAGGGTTTATGCGGTAGATTTTTTACTTCTAGATTCAGTTCACTAATAGCTTCCACTAAAAGATCGTCTCTTGTATCTGTCACCCCTCTATGCCAGAGTTTGGATTTAGCATTGCGCAGCCATTATTACTATTAGTCTGTTTCCTAGGGCAGTGCACATTTCTCTTATTTTCCAATGTATGGTTCAATGGGATCACTATATTGAAAATACATGTTGATGAGAATTACACTACCCCAGTCAACGATGAGCTCCATACATGTCGTATGCTCATCACAGAACTGCATTATCTTAGTTACAGTAAGTTGTCTGGATGGCACTACTATTGCTGTCATATAGTTTCTACCCGTTGAGATTATCTCTGATGATACTGGCATATAAGGAATCTTCCCAAAGCATGAATGTGTCTCCTGAAGGCATATGACATTCCTCTGTCAGCTTCCTTACTTCGTGCAAAACCAATTGCTTATCCTGGCGTTTAGTTGTGAAATTCGTAGCTTACAAGACATTTTGTAATTTATGGGTGTCTGGTGTGGACAATTCACTCTGGTCATGGGAGTTTTGAATCGAAAGCTATATGCCCATGAGTTAATACTTACTGTTTATATGTTTGATCGGGATCAAAAGTTTCATTCCTTCTTTTGAAGACCTTGTATACAAGAGAGAGAAGCTGAGAAGTCTGTGTAGGAAGATTGATGGATTTTACATGTATACGATCAATGGCTGTACCTGGAGGAGGTTACATATTTACCAGCTGGATACGCTATTCGAGTTAGCACCAGACTGAGATTTGGAGCCTCCTCCAGTCGACCGGGTTTTAAATTTGTTTCAAAATCGCTGTATGTTGTTTTGGGGTTTATAGAACTGTGTCTGTTAGTTATGTTTCTACCTTTGGCAGTTGTTCCACCAATTTAGAACTCATTACAGGTAATGAGTAATGTTCAACCCATTTGGTCTGTCTACATTCCAACCCAGACCAATCCTCTTGACATAATGGTTCCAGGGATGCCTGGCAGAACTTGAAGAGATTTTGTTAATCTCTAATGAATGGTCTTCAGTCTGCGTTCAAACATCCTGTTTCTTACGATTCTTCTCCATTTCAATTTCTCTCTGAAGCTGGCAGCCCTTTTTGCATTTCTATTTTGCCTTGAAGGAGGTTTTCCTTTCGTTTTTGTAATGTGCTTTCCAATTACACCCTCAACTATTTTCCTAATTGCATTTGCCAGTTTAAAGTATATGTCGTTTCCCATATCTATTCCTTGTAGTAAACTATCCATAATCAGTCTTGTTTACAGCTCGTTGTAGGAGTAATTGATGGGTAAGACATTCTTTGCCCTTCTTGTTGCAGCTTTTGCCCTGTCTGTTGCATGGTATGCATATTGAAGGTTGAGAACTTTTCTTGCACTGATCCCTTGGTGGTTATCCTCTCTACAGTGTGAACAAGAACTATTGTTCTTCTTACAATGCTTACTGAAGTGTCGTAAATCCAACATTTATTTCATTTTGGTATGACAACGTTATCTTTCACTGTTATAACAGAAAATTCTACAAAGATTTTCTTTTGCTGCAACAGAAGTTTCTTAATAGAAGGACTCGCCTTCACAACATGATGAAATGTTGCTCTTTCTATTTTATCCTCAAGGTTTTGCTGGTAAACAACATAAAAAAGTTGTCTACATTATTAATTGTTATTGGTATGTCGTACAAGATCATGAGTCACCCTCATTTTCTAGGGAGTTCGCATCACATCTTATCAGCCAGTTCCTTGTTATTTAGAATTTTTGCAAATCCTCAGGAGATTCTGTTTCCACTATAATGGCATTGTTAGTTGTGTGTAGTCTGTTGATTCTAATTTTATACCTCCCAGGTTTTATGACTTTTGTAACTTGTTCAGCCACATACTTCAGGTTCTCCCTCTCTTTGGAAGTGATAAAAACCTCACTTTTAATGGACTAAGTGATACTGGGATTCACACCAGTTGATCCTCCAGATTTTGCCATTGCAGCATAACTAGGGACTATTTCTCCCCTATTTTGTTTGAGTTTCTTATTTTCTTTTTTGAGTGTTTCATTTTCTTTTCCTAGCTGACACAGCCGGCCCTCCAAGAAGGCGATGTTTATTGCCCAACAGGCTAGCTTATGTTTTATTTCTCTAACTCTAACCTCAGTGAGTTTTAGTCCACAAATATCATTAGATGCTTGACAAATTCCACATACTCGTTACCAATTTTTTCACTTCACTGGTTTAAAACACTGTCAGAGCTTTCTTTTGGTTATGCCATGTTGGCGGCTGCAGAAAATTTGTTTACTGTAGTGATTCCCCACAGCTGATCGCTGTCATGATGTAAGGGGAAAAACCGGTATACCGGGGTGAAGTATCGGTTTAGTCACCTTAGCTAACTTCTGACTTCCTTAAAGTTCTGTTAAATTTTCATTAGTAAATTTGAATGACCGTGTAGCGCCTGGATTATTCAACTGTAAAGCCTAGCGGTCGCCACATAGCTTATTTAAACCAAAATCTAAGGAAAGGTTATTGTTCACTACGAAAGTATGTAAAAGTTCACTTGATGAAAATTTTTGAATTTATTTTACAGTCACATTTGAAAATAGCAATTACAGTTGAAATGGCAAAATCGAACTAAACGTCTTCAAAAATTACAAGTCATTAAGAGGAAGAAATACCAGACTAAACCCCGTTAGAAAAATTAGAAGTTCATAATCGCAGATTGCACCACTGACTGGTGTGAAAATTCAACATGGCCCCGAGTCGCCCATGTTGTGGCTAGCTCAAAGTTTCCCGGAAACCTTCGCTGACCGATACCAGCGCCTTACAAACACTAGCGCATGATCTACTCCGCAGCTTGAAACAAAAGACAGCCCAGACGGCTTAAGCACCACAATTTATACTCTCCACCGTACGCTTACTGTGATCTCTCACTTGATTGATGGACAAAAATAGTCTGATAAAATTTAATTATAGTCAGTGTTCAAAATTTAACAGTGTGTAACCTGGCTCTTAAGGTTTGTTAAAATGATGGCCATAATTCCAAATTAACTTGTTTCCCTGTAAATAATTAAAGTGTGCTGGTGTAATGGTAATTGACTTCCTAAAAACGGTTGGTAAATCCCCGGGCTGTTACAAGATTTGCTGGATTATAAATTATTGTCTTTAGACTTATGTCATTGTTTTCAGTGTTTGCTCCTGATTTCAAAAATTAACTTTTATTATAATCGGTGGTGTATTGGAGAAGTTATCTATCTGACGAAAATCGAGGTTGAGACTGCTTAGAAGCATGTTAGTAAAACTTGGTTTCTGGTTAATAATTAATAGAGTGCTGTTTATATTAAAAAAGTGTTATTAGCGAATTTTTCTTTATTTAGTTACATGTTTTAAAAGTGGTTTCATTTACGGAAATGGTCTTGTTCAGTCACAGTTTGATTTCGAAAATTACCACGTTTTCATTTACGACATCGTTACTTGAAAATTAATTTAATATTTGATCTACTTCATGGAATGCTTTAAAATTTGAATTACCGTGTTCTTTATTTTTACAGGAAATTTACTTTTTAGCTCGGGAAATTGTTGCAAACGTGTTGTTATTTAATGTTGAAAATACAAGTGTGTCCAACGAAGTGTTTAAAATTATGTTTACTCTATTTACATGGCCTGAAACTACTGATTTTTTTTTAGTGAATTTAGCTTTCTTTTGGGTTCTTATTATTATAAAAATACTTTATTGCATCGAAAAGTGTTGAGAATTAGTGAAATTATCACGTAACCAAAATCGACTGTTTACAATTTGGATAATTATGGATAACCCTGGCTCAGGTTAGTCTAAAGGTTGTTTACTATTGTTAATTGTTTATTTAAGGCTTGCATTATATGCTGAATGACTTTACTGTTTTTAAATCGGCGTATTTACTGTGTTAGGTTGCAGTATCGGCTTCTGCATGAAATGTGTCTCTCATATCCTGTAGTTGCGAGATGAAAAATTTTATGTTTACTGGAAAGCTTACCCTCTCCCTTATGCTCTACAGCCAAGAAAACTAGAATTTACCCAAATTCTAAGGTGCTTACAATCAGGAGTCTGACGCTGCGTGCCGCGCGAGACCGCTGACTCAACTGAGCACTGCTGGCAGGTCGCGAGGCGCCAACTCCGATCGACGACAGCACTCGCGGCAAGGAACTATTCGCTCATCAGCAACGTACAAATCAATCGATTATCACTTGATAATCACTCAACGTTTTGAAAAAAGTTTTAGGTCCTAGAACACTTGCTTAAAGTATGTGTTTAGTACCAAACACTTGGAGTTTCGTTTTTCCACAAGAATCTTGATCAAAAGCAATAGCACCTGACTGGCGACACGATGCGGCGGCCATGTTGCATACCTTGGATACAAGATCACCCACGGTCATGGCCTCAGTTCTCTTCAACACTTCCTTTATATGTTCCCCCTCCCCCCATACACACACAGTCCCCCACCACATTTCTTTCTCTCATGCCCAGCCAACTTCATCCTCTCTAAAAACTACTTCTTATTTAATTCTGAAGTTTATCACCAGATATGTGGCACTGCTATGGGTTTTCACATGGCCCCACCTCATGCCAATCACTTCCTCACACATGCAGGAGCAAGATTCTTGGAATTTTGGTAAATTCTAGTTTCATAGTTTCAAGTAGAAGGGAGGAAGTAAGCTTTCATACAAACATATTGTTTTCATTGAACACATAGGTTATTGGAGGAGCGTTTCATATAGAAGCTGATACCACAACCTAATTTATAAATAAACCATTTTAAAAGCAGTAAAGATCCACAACATTTAATAAAAGCACGAAATAAACTTTTTATA
>JARYHS010011408.1:61865030-62089434 GCA_031002005.1 Vandiemenella viatica | reverse complement strand
AGAAATGAAGAGGTTATCACAGGATAGCAGGGGATGGAGGATTGCATCAAACCAGTCGAAAGCGAAAAAAATAAACACCTATTTAGGTAAACTTGAAAAACAAAACGTTATTTAAATATGAAATTTCATTCAAATCGTTAGAGCCGTTTTCGAGATCCCAAATACATATATATTTATATATACAAGAAATACTCTTTACGAATATAAGATTTCGTTTGGGATCTATAGCTTAACGCGGAATTCGACCATGGAACAACTTGTGTATCGCATATGATCAAACACAATTCTTAAAATTCCTGATACCACCGAGTTTGAACCGGGTACCACAGCAGCGAAAATTTATGTGTGCTTTCAGTGTACTGATAGCCTTACTTTTAATGTAAAGGTCCCTTTTTATTTTACTAGAAACTCTAATACACTCATTGCCCAGTTAATTGTTTCACATGTTGGCAAATTTCGTTTTTAATAAACATTTTCCTAGATGTGTATTCTTTTCTTCGATATCGGCCATCTAAGGACCATGAAAAGTAATCCCGTGCATTCGTTTCAGTCCTTCTTTTCTTGACTTCCAAAAGTTCTTCATCCTTTCACTTTGCTGTTTACCCTTTGTTCTCTCCTTATATTACTATTTTCCTCTTCTCCTGGAAACCCTTGAAATTTTGGATCAGTCTCCATTAAAGTTGCTCTATCTTGTAATTTAAAAGGGAATCAATTGTTTAACAATCTATGAAATATTTATACTGTTTTCATTTATATTTCTTTTATATACTTTGCTTCTCTTATCTGCGTTTCAATACACTGGACTTGAAGCTAAATAGCTGTGCATCATGTCCGCAGATACCATTTATTACTGACAGTATTCTGTAATTAATGTACAGAGAGATATCAACAAAACAATATCAATTGCGGTTCTGCTATTATATTCTACACTTGCAGGAATTTTTATAATTGTACTTAAGTCAAAACAAATATGGAAAATATGGAAAAAAACGCCGGCGAAAAGCTTTGTCCGGTTATGCGAATGTTCAAAATTTTCCACTGACCGTCAGCATGTTCACCATGTCATATTAAATTTGCTACTTTTTAATAGCAATCTTGCATTAACTAAAATTTTATAATAATTTAGCCGCCCGGGCTTATCATGAATAAATTACCTTATGATTTGAACAAACCTAATACAATTTGCATCGAATGAACCGCTATAATTGATCTGAATATAGCAAGTTGCAGACTCTATATTACTATTTCTACTATTACTATTACTCTGCGATTCACTAAAAGTGTGTGGCAGAGGGTGCATTGCACCTATCCGAAAGGGTAATAGTTTGGAAGGGATATACGGGATATGGTAGGAGGCGCCCATGGGCTATCGTGAGGAACCATCCCAGCATTCGCCTGGAATGATCTGAGAAAACCATGGAAAACCCAGATCAGGATGGCCGTAGAGCTTTATCGAAAGTTACTCCTGTCGGATTTTAAGTTTACTCACCCGGTAAATACTTTCTATTCCATTCCCTAATCGCTCGCGGAAAAAATGAATACAGAAAAGAATCGGTTCGGGCCCTGATTTCTCTTATCTTATTTTCATGGTCATTCCGAGATACGAATGTTGCTGGTAGAATTATTTCTTTGCTGTCATTCTGAAATATGTCAGTCGTGAATTATTCAATTAGCTTCCGCCGAGAGCAACGCCTTCGGTGCTTCCAGGTCTTCCAAACCTAACTCCTTCAACATCGCACTTACGCTTTCTCTCCAACTATATATACCTGTCACGAATCGGGCGTCTCTTCTTTGGACCATCTCTAATGCCTCCATTAATACCTTTTGATGGGGACCCCATACAGAGCAACAATATTCTAAGTGAGGCCGCACTAGTGACTTGTATGCAATCGATTTAACTTCAGGAGTGCATTGTTTTAATTTACGACCCAGAAATCGGAGCATACGATTTGCTTTCCCAAATACATTCTCGATTGCTCATTCCACGACAGATTATTATGAAGTGTTACCCCTAGGTATTTAGCGGAATCCACAGTTCTAAGGACAGTACCATTAATTGTATATTCAGAGCTAAATGGTGTCACCTTTTTACTTACACGCATGACTTGGCATTTTTTAGTGTTTAACTCCAACTGCCAGTCTTTACACCACGCAATTATTTTCATAATGTCGTCTTGTAACAAAGCGCAGTCTTCCTGGGTTTGATTTCATGATAAATAATAGCATCATCGGCAAATAATCTTTTCATCCCCCTTATTATGTCACACAAATCATTGATGTATATGAGAAACAACAGAGGCCCTATCACGCGTCCCTGGGGAACCCTGGACCTCACCTCGGTAAATGATGAACTCTCACCGTCGAGAACTACACACTGTGTTCTGCCCTTCAGAAAGTCTGTAACCTAGTCACATATTTGTCTAGATATGCCGTAGCCACGAAGTTTCCTAAGTAACCTATTGTGATGCACAGTGTCGAAAGCTTTTTTAAAATCTAATAGAACTAAATCAACCTGGGATATGCTCATCTATAATTCGGCACAAGTCGTGAATTAGAAGTGCAAGTTGCGTTTCACAGCATCGGCCTTTTCTGAATACATGTTGATTTGGGTTTAAAAGCTCATCTTCATCCAAAAACCACATGACATTTGAATAAATGATGTGTTCTAAAATCCTAAAAAATACTGATGCTAACGAGATCGCTCTATAATTTTGAGGATCATTAACATTCCCATTTTTAAACACTGGACTTACGAAGGCGGTCTTCCATTTGGCTAGTATTTTTCCTTGATCCAAGGAGACGTTATGTAATTTCATCAAACACGGTGCAATTTCCTTTGCGTACCTGGAGTAGAATCTTGTAGGAATACCGTCTGGTCCGGGAGCCTTATTGGTTTTTACATTCATAAGCAATTTAGTTATTCACTTGACATCAAGAACGAGATCATTCATAATTTTGTTGGTACGATTGGCAAATGTCGGTATCTCCTCTGAGTTTTCTGACGTGAAAGCTTTTTAAATATATTATTCAAGATTTCTGCTTTCTCTACGCTAGTCTCGGATAATTCCCCATTTTGCTTAATCAGTGAAGGCATAACCTTACGAGAGCCACTTAGTAATTTGACATACGACCAGAACTTTTTTGGATCAGTAATCAGATCTTCGGACAAAGTCCTGGCTTGGAATTCTTTAAATGCATCACGCATTGCCTTACGCACTTCCGCTCGTAACTGGACTTAGCACGATTAGATGAGTCCCCCGATTTCTTTACTATGGCATGTAAACGCTTTTCCTTCCTGAGCAATCGATTCTCTTCCTTATTGAACCACAGAAGGTTCTTACTTACCTTATAAGCTTCTTAGGAACAAATTGATTTATACCGTTCCATATTATTTCTTTTAACTTAAACCAAAGTTCCTCAACATTTGTGTTTAGCGTGTACGTTTCAAAAATTTTCGTCAAGTGATCAACCATACCCCCATTGTTTGCCTTATCAAAGCAATATACGAGTTTGTCTTTGTCATGCTTCAAATTCATACTAGAGTTTAAAGTCACCACAACCGCTTTATGATCACTTATACCGTCTTCTAGACAAACTGTATCTACAAAATCAGGATTTCTTATAAGAAAAAGATCCAAAATGGACGAGGAATCTTTATCGCACCGCGTTGGTTCTTGAACCATCTGTTCAAGAGATCTTTCTGCAAATACTTCTAGGAACGTTTCGGTTAGTAACTTATCTCTTCCGCCCAACCTGAAAGTGCATGTGTCCCAATTAACCGAGGGTAGGTTAAAATCACCACCCACGATCAATATATGTCTCTGAAATTTCTTATAAATTTTATTGAGCGACACTCTGAAGTATTCCGCGTTAAACAAATCAGAATCCGGAGGTCGATAAAATGACCCGATTATGAACTTTAAATTTTTACCAATTTTTACCTTGACCTATAACAACTCGTAAACATTTTCACTTTCGGTTACGACAGAACAATTAACCGTTTTGTTAACAGCCACAAACACACACCCGCCCATTGAGACAGCTCTGTCTTTCCGAAAAACATTGAAATGATGGCCAAATACTTCGCTAGATTCTACCTCTGGCGTCAACCAGCTCTCAGTTCCTAGTATTATATCGGCATCATTAGTCACCACTGCAGCATGGAAATCGGCTACTTTCCCTCTAATACTCCGACAATTTAGGACCATTACCCTTAGCTGCTTTGTATTATTTGTGGAGTCTAAATTAGTATTTTCCATATTCGCATTCTGACGGAAAATGAGTGAAGTATTTGGGGCTGCGACATTCAACTTATTCGCACCATCACTACCAGAACCAAGATCTAAGTTATCGGCACCTCCTCTTCGATGAACTGAAGGATCCTCGGGCCTCACGTTGTTCCTAAAAAATAATTAACATCAAGACGGTTCCATATTAGCAGCCCCCTTGGTCGCAATTCTCAGTGTGTAGTGGACGCCCGACCTGTCAAATGCGTCCCAGCTGGCAGCTATCATCGGTCGAAGGTCAACAAAGCCCCAGTTGTTTCTGCGACACAGCTCCTGCAAACTACAATTCAAATTAAAAAGATTCCACCATACGGCCTCCCCACAGTCGATGCGCGCTACGACACTACAAATGGAGAACTGCAACGATACCGAACTATCCCGTGTGGCTTCATACGCCTTCTTGCCCAATTTGTCCATAGATTTCACTATATCTGAAACAGAAACGCGATACGAGTCATTAGTACCGACGTGCGCAGCTTCTCTTAACTGACGGTAATTCGATTCTCTGATGGCTTTCGGAATGACACGTGGTACGGTTGCTCCATGACACGTGGTACGGTTGCTCCTGGAAGACAAACAGAATGCACGTTAGAAAGAGGGTCTCCACCGTTCTTCATCGCTAGTTCTCGAAGTGGTTTCTCCAAACTTCGGACATTGGAGCTGCCAATGACCAGTAAACCTTTTCCTGGCATCGCTCGGGGACTGCGAACAAATCTTCTCTGCTGCTCTTCTAGGCCATCCAAACTTGAATCTTCAGCATCCTGGAACACGGAAAGCGCATTCCTTAATGGCAAGACATCATTTTCCCGTCGGCTGACTGGGAATGTCGACGCCTTTCACCGATCCACACGGTGCCAGACGGTTTCAGCAACAGGTTCTTGAAAATCTCGACTTGCCGGTTCTGCTACGGTTGGCTGCAGAATTTCTTCAACGCACTGCCGCTCCTCGTCTATGATGCTCCATACCTGTGTTTGAAGAGATGCCATATTAGTAAGGATCTCTTCGAGAGCCAGACGCCTACTGGAACACATTGCACAAGCCATGTCCCTTGAAACAGCAAATAACGGAATAAATATATCAAAAGACAAAAAACGGAGATTGCTGCTAACGGCTGCTAATTCACTACCTACACAGAAAATTCAAATATAAAGACAAAAGCTAACTAGCACACTTTAAATCAAACACAAAAGTCAGAGACTGCGGCTAACGGCAGCTGTAGTTCGTCTGGTGACTCACTACCTAAACAGAAAATTCAAAGATAAAGACAAAATCTAACTAGCACACTTTAAATCAAACACAAAAGTCGGTGACTGCGGCTAACGGCAGATCACTAAACAGGAAATATTCAAAGATAACAACAAAAACTAGCACAATTCAAATCACACACAAAAGTCAGCTACTGCTGCTACGGCTGCGGAAGCTTAACTGACTGGATCACTGCCTAAACAGGAAATATTCAAAGATAGCGACAAAAACTAGCACAATTCAAAACACACACAAAAGTCAGCTACTGCTGGTACGGCTGCGGAAGCTCAACTCATATTCATGGAGAATGGCACGAGACTGTCATACTACAAGTTTAACGTGAAATTCGAACCACGGAACGACCTTGCATAGCTCATATGATCAAACACAACTCTTAAAATTCCTGCTAGCCCCGCAATTTGAACCGTGGACCAGAACAGTAAACTTTTGAAAACAAACGCCTTAACCATATCACTCTTTGAATAAATTTTTCTCGAGTAACTAGCCGAGTTTGTCCATCGATTAAACACGACGTTTCGGTTGTCACAATCTGTGCCGCCATTGTCAACTGTCAAGTGACAATGGCGGCAGAGAACATGGAGGAAGGAAATATATGGAGGAGAAGTGACGTTAAATCGGTGAAGCAGGCACTAAACTCTCCCGCATGGCGGCAGCAGCGGTATTGCGCTTCCAAACATTGCGATGTTCCCAGTATATCCCGAAAACTAAGCAAGATATCGAAAAATTTTATTCTTTATTTTCGATTTGTCTCGTCGTGTTACATAAGAATCGATCATTAAATTTGACTTTTGCGAAATTTTTCTTCTCCATTTCAACTCAAGAAACCTCACTTTTGATACAGTATATCTCTAGAACTAGGTAAGATAGCGAAAATTTTTATTCTTTATTTTTCATTTGTCTCGTCTTTTTAAATAAGAATCCATCATCAAATTTGACTTGAACCAATTTTTTCTTCTGAATTTCAACCAAAACCATTTCACATTTGGGACAGAATATCTCGAAAACTAAGCAGAATATCAAAAAATTTTATTCTTCATTTTTTATTTGTCATATCGAGTTACACAATAATCCATCACCAGATATCGGCGTCACCTTTATCCTAGAGTCCCCTTGAGGTTTTTGTACATATTCCCCGTGTCTGTATGGAAGCGGCCATGCCCCCTCCACTCCGGCCATGCCCCCCCACTCCTCCTCCGCCCTGCTTCACTTCAATGCGTGGTGAAGGTCTCTTGCGTCGTCTCCATATATTTCCTTCCTCCATGGCAGAGATTGTGCACTATGAACATCCAATGTGTATTGTTTTCACATATTGTGTATTGCATGGAGGAAGGAATTATATGGAGGAGAAGTGACGTTAAATCGGTGAAGCAAGCACTAAACTCTCCCGCATGGTGGCAGCACCGGCAGCGACCATATGGCGCTTCCCAACAATTAAGGTGTTCACATTGTGGTAGATGCAGTGATTATTTCATTTAGTATTGTGTATAAGTGTTTAAAAATGCCAGCTTGTGTTGCGTACGGTTGCACAAATAGGCCAGACAGGAAAGAACCTGGAATATCATTTCATAAGTAAGTTGAATTGTAATTATCGTTGTTGAAGTGAGCGGTAGACACCGCAAACTTTGCAGCACGTCTATAAATATTTAGTCATAGCTCTCAATGGGATGATTTTGTTCTCAAATTTTTCTTGGTGTAGTATAGAAAATCAGCAAACTTGCTATTTTGCACATAATAGACTAGCATTATTTTTTAACGAGTGTTTAAAATGAGATATAAAGGGGCGTGTTTTACTTCGCGATTCAGTGAATTTACTATTACGATTTCTTTCGTCACGTTGCTGATTATACTGACAATGGATGATGAAATTAACTGTTATGTGAGAAGCTGTGAGTTTTATTAATTTTTTAAATAGCTATTTCAGGCCATTGACTTAGGTTATTTTTAAAGCTTCATATAAGACTTGTTTCTGTTTGTAAATACCGGTACGTCTATACCTATTTTGAAATCTTTCTCATCTATTTATGTCGAAACAGGTTCATGCAGAAATAAAAATGGGCTTCATAAATAAAGAAGTTATTGGCCTTTGAACAAAATCAATTTGGGGAATGTGTTTCTAATTTAGTCTCTTTTTTTTTGTACAACATTCTCCCCCCCCCCCCCCCGTATCTAAATCTAACTGAGAGATAATTTTTTTACAATTGTCCTAATAAGTAGGGCTGTGAAATTAGACAACACATCTTGATCAAGAGAATGTTCATTAAGGTGACTGAATAAACATTTTATTTCTGGTACCAGCCTACAAAATGTCTGGGTTGCTCATCCCTAGAGTGGGTCCTCTTACTTTTTTTCTGGTCTAGGACACATTTCAGACTAACCACAAGTGGTAGTAATAAAACTGAAATATCCATTCTGCATGTCAACCATGTAATCATTGTGGCTTTGACAGAATTAATTTTTGGTCCAGCCTGCATCCAAACCTAAACCCCTCAATTTGGATGTTGTATATCCCCCAAACTAAGCAAGATATCGAAAACATTTATTCCTTATTATCGAGTTTTTTCGTCGTGTTACATAAGAATCCATCATTAAATTTGACTTTTGCGAAAATTTTTTTCTGCATTTCAACTCAAGACACCTCACTTTTGAGACAGTATATCTCGAGAACTAGGTGAAGTATCGAAAAATTTTACTCTTTATTTTTTATTTGTCTCGTCTTTTTAAATAAAAATTCATCATAAAATTTGACTTTGAATAATTTTTTCTTCTGAATTTCAACCAAAACCATTTCACATTTGAGACAGAATATCTCGAAAACTAAGCAGGATATCAAAAAAATTTATTCTTCATTTTTTATTTGTCTCATCGAGTTACATAATAATCCATCACCAGATTGTGGCGTCACGTTTATCCTAGAGTCCCCTTGAGGTGTTTGTACATATTCCCCGTGTTTGTTGGGAAGCGGTCAAGCCCCCACCACTCCGGCCATGCCCCCCCACTCCTCCGCCGGCCTGCTTCACTCCCAAGCGTGGTAAAGGTCTCTTGCGTCGTCTCCATATTATTCCTTCCTCCATGGTGTATTGATGGCTCATTGTCAAATTGAAATTAAGAAAAACATAGGATTTTAGCACTGTACATTTCTCATAATCAAAAGTTAGATGGCATTAATATTTATTAACACCATATACGCTGCAAGGTGCTGTATTGCTTCTTAAAGATAATGATGAAGTACCTGTGATTTTTAGTGGAGATTTTAAAATCATTTTTGCATTATACAAAACCAATGAACTGGTTGAATATTTAAGAGGTAACATCAATTTATTTTTGCAAATAATCCACAAATTTCAACCACGAAATCTAATAAGTCAATTGACTAGGTACCTGGATATGTGAAACATATATTTTCTAATAATAGCTGGTTTTTGCGCGAATGCCGCGTTATTTATTTAACAGTGTGAGTATTCGGCTAATATTCTGTAGATGTTTTCAGAGATACTGTTTATTTTTACACAGCAACAAGCGCCATGCTTTGCAAAAATAAATAAATTTAAAAAATAGGCCGCTGTCATCGATGAAATTTTATTCTTAAAATTTCTGTTGCTTACTTCAATTGTAGAATGGAAACCGAAAGCTTAGCGTCTTAGACTGTCAACTAAATAAAGCAGAATTCCCGCAAAATCTGTTTTTCATTAACAAAGCCTGAGAATTCATACATCTTCCTTTGATTACAAAAGTATGTGATACAAAGTCACCAAACACAACGGAATTAGAATAATAATAAAAATAAATCGTAATATAAAATAATATTAACAACAATATTAATGTTATCTTGGTTCTCTGGTTGGAGCTACATCGATTTGCGGCTCCACCCGGAGAACTAAAATAATACTTACGACGACCGCGAAAGCCTGCACAATTATTTGAACAATATTAATAAATATCATAAATATTTTATCTTTACTTTATCAATAATAAATGCACTTACGAAAGTCTGTAACTATTTTCAATTGACATGTAAGCAAATAATTTTACTGCAACACAGCTACTTTTGATGATGTTTTATTACGCCTTGCGTGACGCGTTTCGAGAACTTATTCCCATTTTCAAACGCAATATTAGTACATTATTAATGCATTTTGATGTGCGAAACGCTTGTGTTTGTTTCTGTTTGACATTAGTAAAACTTTTGGAGTTTTACTGGAAATAAATATGTGGAGTGTTGTGCTGGATCAAGAATTTACAACTAAATAAATGTGGAATAATTATCTAGTCAAACTTACTTTTTTTTAAAAGATTTCTGGCATGTTTATAGTCACCTGCAACAAGCGTTCTATGTGAGCAGTTTTTCAGAGCAGCAGGAATTATTTATGATCCTCATCGTAATAGACTTTTGGGGTACAAAGCTGCGAAGCTACTCTTTTTGAAATCACAGATGGGCAGGAAACCGTTAATCCGTTGATCGTTAGTTAACGAAGTTAACAAAATTTTAAAAATGTAACTTTTAAGTTAACCTAAAAAATAAAAAATAATTAACGTTCTTCTTTACTTCAATTAAATTTCCGTTAACTTTAGTCTGTTACATTTTTTATTGAAGTCATTTCGTTTGTTTGAATTGCGCGCCACGCCAAGGTGGTATGTTCGACAAGTCGAACAGTTATCGAATTAGCTAATGCGAAGTGCGAGTGTGATGCGTATGTAACTGTCTCTGCTTGGCATGGCATGGCTGTGAACAGGAACGCTAGAGTTGTGGAGGGTTTGTATTTTACGCCTGAAAAGCGTCGCACACTAATAATTGATTTACGAATTCAAACTGTGTTCGACTAAACTTTCTACAATCAAGACTCACGTTTCTAGCCTTAATAATCTTAAACAACAAATGAAAAGGATGCATAAGATCCAAATATTTATAGTATAATGAAAAAGTAGAAGCTGGGTCAACTCGTGGGATAAGAAAAAACAATTCAAAGCTTTCTTCAAATGCTGTTGATTCTGGTATACAGTAGATAGCAGCAAAAGTATATATATATATATTTTACCTCTATCTGCTAATAAGAGGTTAGGTCAACAAAGCATTGGTGAATCTTTTGGCACCGTCTCAAGCTGGTGTGTACTGGTGCATTGTAAACTTTTACGTTGCAACATGATTCCACTACATGTTGTAGAATCCTATACGTTTGAGAAGCTGATTAAATCGTTGAACGCCAGTAAGAACTCAGTTTCCAAACGGACGTTGGGTAGACGTATCTGTGCGCGTGATGCAATTACTCTAATTCCGTTCTCGGGTGTAGACGCAGCTACAAAGTAACGCGCTCCTCTTTAATCTGTATTACTACTTGTTATAATTTTGTACGCACATCCCTCAGTATCCGTCCCTTACCTTCAAATAAAAATTTTCAAACAATTGTTAGTTTATGGACATGGCCGTCTCTTCCTTTGGCATACTATTTATTATACATTAAAAGTTCTCTTATGGTATTTTCTCTATTAATTCTGTGAGTTAGTTTCTAATGTCTCGTTAGTTGCCTGATATTTATGCCTTCGTTATATATTTTTTGAGTTATTCTCTATATATATATATATATAAATATAAACTACCTCAGGTAATATGAGGAATACTCCATGTTACATGCTCACAACCTCCTATCATTTTTGTTATTAACTTTACTTTTATTATTGAAGTATTCCTACCAATAATACGTATGCTGAGTCATGACATTAATGTTTGTAACTTCAATTGTGTTATTTACGAGTTTTCACAAATAATAGTTTGTATCGTAAATGGGGTAGCATAATATAGTTTATTATACTTAGGAGTAGTATTGTAGAATATTTGGCCCGCAACAGCTAAGCGAGCAGCAGTGCTCTGGAACTATACACAAGGCAGAGCGAGGGTGTGTTTTGTGGAGCTAATTGTTGGGCACGAGTTATAGTATTGATGTAAAACTTGTATCTTAATATAAAGAATATGGAATCCTGTTTCAGTGTGTTGTGGGCTTGTAAAGATTTATGCAAGTAACTATAATAAATGTACTGGTAATTCATTTGGAATCACATGTATTATTTCTTAATCGACAGTAATGCTGTCGGTTGTTGTTGACTATAAGTCATTGATTAGCTTTAATTCAAATTAATCAGCGCTGCAGTTTACTGTGTTGAGACTTCGAAAAAGCGCCGTTTCCGTCCAAAAACACGCTGTACTACAATTAGTGTGAAACCGTTAGCAAATTACATATTTCGTCGGCTGTCTGTTTTTATTCAGCTGTTGATCAATTTGCACTAATTGGGAGGATAACTCACAATTAGCTTACCACTACTAGCTTATATCCATCATAAAAATAATATTTGAGTACTTCCAGGTCAGTTGTTCCAATGACTACAGGACTGAATCGTTGAAGGTTCACTTAAATCAATGAGTGTGATGTTCTTTCTTGTCAAAATATTGCTTCAAGTTTATTATTTAATACAACTTCATCCCTGAAGACTTATTTCGGAAAATTTGTGGAATGCTATTTCAAACGAAGCCTCGCTTGTACGTCACTAACACGAATTGATAAAATGGGTCAAAACAAATGTTATGTTAGTTAAATTTTTTCACCGATAAAACTGATTTAAGCTGAAATCATTTTCTTGGTAGTAGATCGTTACTTCATCAAAAAACATAGTAATGGAGTACTTCTGCAGTCATTCGTTCTCTAAAGAGGCCTGTCCAAATGAACTAAACTGTTGAAAATCATCGTCAACGTCATCACCATTGGAATGGCAGACATGGTCACACTTTCGCTCTTTCCACCCTGTTGCTTTAGTTTCGTTTTCTTTGCTGTCGTGAAGATTGGTTTTGATTACTCTGACTGGTCCGTCACGAATCTGGAGGGTTGCTGTGACTTTAACACGACTTGAGTTTGGTCACCAAGCTCGACGGAATGCGTGTGTGCAGCCTCCCCTTGCTGGATGGGCTGGACGGCTGCATATTACCGGCTCACGCCCTTCCCTCCTTGCGGCGCAGTCAAGTGGCCGTATGAAGGTAAGTGCTCGGAGTGACCTTTATACAATCCTCCCCTTGCGACAGCGGGGATTTTTAGGTGGATCCGAGTTGGTTTTCTTGATTGTTTGGGACCGGTGTGGTTAAGTATGGAGAGGTATCGTGGCGCCCGCTTGGCGTAGATTGTGCCGTGCCGGCCATCCGCCATAGCAAGGAGCGTGAGGTCTGGAACAATTTTCGAAGACGGCTACATTTACAAACGTAGTGTTTGCATGGAGAAAGGAATTATATGGAGGAGACGTGACTTTAAATCTGTGCAGCAGGCTATAAACTATCGCGTATGCGCAGTGGCGGCAGCTGCATATTGCGCTTCCAAACAAATGCGATGTTCACATGCTGTTAGATGCTGTGATTATTTCATTTTGCAATGTGTATAAGTGTTTTATAATGCCATCTTGTGTTGCGTATGGTTGCACAAATAGGCAAGGGAGGAAAGAACCTGGAATATCATTTCATAAGTAAGTTGAATTCTAATTATCGTTGTTGAAGTGGGCGGTAGGAATTGCAAACTTCGCTGTCTGTCTATAAATATTTAGTCATAGCTCTCAATGGGATGACTTTGTTCTCAAAGTTTTGTTGGTGTAGTGTAGAAAATCAGCATAACTTGCTATTTTGCACATAATAGACTAGCATTACTTTTTAACGAGTGTTGAAAATGAGATTTAAAGGGGTGTGTTTTACATCGCGGTTCAGTTAATTTAGTATTGCGCTTTCTTTCGTCACGTTGCAGTTTATACTGACGATGTATGATGAAATTAAATGTGTTAAATTATGCTATGCAATCTTGATGAAGCAAACGATGTTGTTACCGCAAATACAGTTTGCGATCAAATACGCGTGTGTGGGTATGTCTATATAGTTTGATTCTGTAGCGGCAATTTAATGGAGACTGTGGTCAGGTCTAAATGCAGTCTGTACCAGAATGGTTTTGTTGTTAGATAAGGGACAAAGAATTGATCTATTACTGTTAGTAATTTCATGAGAACCAAGTTAGTGACAAAACGTGTATCGCGATGGAAACTACTTCCACTTCCAGCTATTCCCAATTAAGCTTACGATGTATGGTAACAAAATAACTATTTCTGGTCTAGGCCTCATTTCAACCTAACCACAAGTGGTTATAAAAACAACTGAAAAAACCATTCTGCATGTCCACCATGTAATTCATTGTGGCTTTGGCAGAATTAATTTTTAGTCCAGGCCGCATATCAACCCAATCCTAGTATATCCCGAAAACTAAGCACCATATCGAAAAAGTTTATTCTTTATTTTCGATTTGTCTCGTCGTGTTACATAAGAATCAATCATTAAATTTGACTTTTGCGAATTTTGTCTTCTGTATTTCAACTCAAGACACATCACTTTTGATACAGTATATCTCGAGAACTAGGCGAGATATCGAAAATTTTATTGTTTATTTTTTATCTGTCTCGTCTTTTTAAATAAGAATCCGTCATCAAATTTGACTTTGACCAATTTTTTCTTCTGAATTTCAACGAAAAACATTTCACGTTTGAGACAGAATATCTCGAAAACTAAGCAACTAAGCATTTTTATTCTTCATTTTTTATTTGTCTCATTGAGTTACATAATAATCCATCACCAGATTGCGGCGTCACGTTTATCCTAGAGTCCCCTTGAGGTTTTTGTACATATTCCCCGTGTCTGTATGGAAGCGGCCATGCCCCCCCACTCTTCCTCCGCCCGGCTTCACTTCAATGCGTGGTGAAGGTCTCTTGCGTCGTCTCCATATATTTCCTTCCTCCATGAGTGTTTGTGCCTCAATGAACACAACGTTCAGTCGCTAAGCAGCCTGGTCAGACGCTGGAAGGGTTGAACCACCGGTAGCACTTAGTCGTGCCGCAGACAGCCTCTTCCTCTAGATCTTGAAGTTTCATCCGGGTAGAGTCACAAAAATTTAACACAACACTGACAATAAAACTTTGCGCAATTATTATACTAAGAAGAATCTACAACTATATTTATTTAATTTTTGAATTATAAATTTTTTCACATCAATCAACAGATTGAAAAAGCAAAAAGACAATAATAATAATAGGAACTACACTCTGTAAGACCCTTACGATATCCTCCACTGATGTTGATTCCGGCAGCCAGTTATCTTTAAACCATGGCATATTTTATGGCAGATGTTCCACGACCATCTTGAAGTCAGTCACCCCTGCCAGATGAAGACCGGTAGTTTGGTGATTTGCCAAATTGTTTCTGCCAAGGCATCATAGTAGTGGGGTGTGAACATGGTCAGCAGTTATACTGGCTCCTCTTGCAAGGTCATCGGTGTTGCTACTTGCATTTCTTCCCCGACACTATTGGGCAACTTGTTGTCGTCCTTGTTGTTTTCCGATTCGATCTCATATTCTGTGCTGTCTTCTTCTTGATCGTTGACACTATGAGCGGTAGGAGTTGATGCAGAACACAGTCACCGATGCAAATCTTCAGTGTACTCTTCTTCATTAGAATTTTTTGAGAAGATGCATGGCGGAAGGAGGATCGGACTCTCTACTTCTTTAACATAGATAAACCTCCGCGCGGCGTTCGTATGATCAATGAGCGTTAATTTGAACGACTTCACGTCCGAGGTAATCCATCTGTAATCATCTTTCCTCTCTCCGATATTGAGCCCCACTTCCCGAGTCGGTTCTATGAGCATTCGAGAGGAAAGCATACTAGCAGTTACCCGCGACGTTTCCCGCTTGGAAGCGTATTATAGTATAAATGTTTTCTTTAATAATAATAACAGTAATAGCGTTTAATATTGCCATATAATAATAATAATTTATTTATGTTCTACATTGAAAAATAGAAATTTAGATGGATTAAAACTTATCCTACACAGTATTCGGCTAAGAATTATTTTTAATTTTCTTTGCTTTGATTGATGCCATTACTGATATAATTATTTCAGCCATATGTAAGAAGTTACAACAATCATGGTACAGTGAATGTATTAATTCATATGTGATAGATGCTACGGTTTTCGTACGGCGATATCAGTGGAGGTTGTGGATAGGTTGAAATACAACCTGGGCCATAATGACAACTGACATGCTTTGTTAAAGCATAACGCATGATGGATTTAGTTTAATAATTTAGCGGTATATCGTAAGATTTTTGTATTGCACGTTAATTTTTGGTTTCATTGGTTCCATGTTGCTAAAGTCATAAGTCAATAATACTTAAGAAGTTCTAACTTTATGGGGATATAAACTGCAAACAAACATTACAAAATAAGGGTTATTTAATAACAATTCTATTTACTTTTAAGCAATTGCTAAGAAATAAATTACAGAGCATTGCATTCTACCCGTAATTTCTTCGCAGTTAGTTGATATACAGGGTGATTCAAAATGATTGTCGGGGTTTCAAAAAATTCCTACACTTAGCACAATTGAGATACGAATTTGAATCTTATTTTGATGTGTAAAGAAACTCATCAATTTTTTTTACATCCATTGCAAATGTTCGATATGTGAGCCCTGTGTCAATCTGCACACATCTATGCGATAGTCCATTTCATCCCACACGCGACGCAGCATGTCATCAGGAATGTTTAGAAATGCGACCCTGATCAGTTCTCTCAGTTGCGGGATAGTCGCAGGTAGAGGATAAACTTGATTCTTGACGTAACCCCACAGAAAAAAATCGCATGGGGTTAAATCTGGTGCACGAGGTAGCCAAGCCATGAGCATTTGGTCACTGTCGGCTCCGCGTCCTGTCCATCGCTGCGGTAATTGTTCATTGAGAATTGTTCTGACCTCCCGATGGAAATGAGGTGGAGCATCATCTTGTTGGAATATGAAATCATCCACCTCTTTCAGCTGAGGCAGTAACCACTCAGATACCATATCGAGGTAAGTTAGTCCTGTTACTGTCTGTTAATTGAAGAAGAACGGGCCGTACACTTTCGCCTTGGAAACAGCAGCGAGTTTTTAATATATATAAATGATCTACCCTGTGTTTCATCTAAAAACTCAAAATTTGTCCAATTTGCAGATGACACAAACATAGGAATTAAAAACACTCCAGATTTATCTACAGAATATATTTCAAATTATGTCTTTGAACTGATTAATAAATGGTTTACAGCTAATGGCTTGTCTTTAAACTTTGATAAAACTCAGTATATGCAATTCAGTACATCACACAGATTAACACCTGACATAGACATAAAATGTGCAGGCCAGTCCATTCAAGAGGTAGATAGTGTGAAATTTCTAGGTTTGTATATTGATCATAATTTAAATTGGAAAGTACATGTTTCTGACTTACTAAAGCGATTGGGAGCAGCCACATTTGCAATTCGTACAATTTCAGCTTTAGGTGATCTCCGTATGAGGCAGCTAGTTTATTTTGCTTATTTTCACTCCTTATTGTCATATGGAATAATATTCTGGGGCAATTCTACCCATAGAGACAAAGTGTCCAGAGCCCAAAAGTGTGTAATAAGAATTATGTGTGGGGTTAGCAATAGAACTTCATGTAGAGAGCTGTTCAAGAAGTTAGGGATTTTAACATTAGCATCTGAGTATATATACACATTAATGTCCTTTGTAGTCACAAATTATACTTTGTTTGAAACAAATAGTAAAATACACAATTATGGCACTAGAAGTAAAAATGATCTTCACAAGACTTACAAGTCATTGTCATTTGTTCAAAAAGGGGTCCGATATTCAGGGATACATATCTTCAACATGCTCCCAACACATATTAAATGTCTAGTAGATGATAAGAATAAATTCAGGAAAACATTGAAAGAATTTTTAATTGACAACTCCTTCTACTCTGTCGAAGAATTTATTTCTAAGGTATCTTAAAATAACTGCCAGTATCTTGTGTAAATATAGTTCACATAATTAATTTACCATGTATGGTATGACTGTACATCTTCTGGTGTATGTATTATTTTGTAATGGAAGTGTTTAATGTACCATGTATACTATGACTGTACATCTAGTGGTGTACTTATTATTTTGTTATGCAACTGTTTATCTGTAAATTGACAACTTTCCACATCCCACAGAGCCAGTCTCTTATATTGGGATCAATGGAAAATGAATGTATTGTATTGTATTGTATTGGAGAATCACGATGGTGTTTAATAAAAGAACTGGGATTTCCTGTCCCCCAAATCCGCACATTATGCTTGTTAACTTTCCCGCACAAGTGAAAGTTCGCTTCATCACTAAAAATGAGTTTTTTACAAAACCCATCTTCTTCCATTTTTTTTTTGCATAATGTTCCAAAACGTGAGACGTTTGCAATGGTCGTCAGGTGTTAAAGCCTGAAGCAGCCCTAGGCGATAGGCTTTCATTTTTAGGCGTTTTCGTAGCACGCGCCAAACTGTGGTTTGCGGAATGTTCAGTTCTCTGCTGCCTCTTCTTGTTGATTTCCGCGGGCTACGTTGGTAAGTTTCTCTGACGCTTCACGTCGACTTCCGACACTGAAGGAAGCCCACTGCTTTTCCCTTTGCATAATCAGCCCTTCTCCACGAACTGCGCACACCACCTCCGAATGGAATTGTCTGAAGGTGCATCCTTCATAAATTTTTTTGGAAAGTGGCGTTGGACAACGGTAAGGCACCGCGCACAAACTACATGGCTCGGTCAAGTGGGGGGGAGGGGGGGTTTGCTGGGAGGCTACGCTAGGCTACGTGAGGGGGGGGGGGGGTTCCCAGCCAGACAACGTAGCTTTCCTTTCATAACATTTTTCACAGTTAAAATGAAGAACAGAACTTACAACAGCATGTGAATATTTATTTCCCTCAGTTAACTATCTCCGTATGTAATTTACAATAGTCTGACAATAGAAAACAGTATAAAATGTCTTCTGGAATCAAAATGGAAAAAAGCTACGTGCAACATGGGGGGGAGGGGGTAGAGCAAAAGCCACGTTGGGCTACGTTGGGGGGGGGAGGGAGTGGGGGGGATTCACAGGAGGCCAAAATGGAGCTACGTGGTTTATGCACGCTCCCTAACTGACTGACACACGTGAAAATCTAGAGTGCAAAAAGCCTTCTCTATAGCGTTAGCTGCCATATTGCAAACACTGACATCTGGCGGAACAAAACTTAACTACAAGATTAGCGGCAGCTGCAAAACAAAACTTTGAAAGTTTATCTATTCATCCATGTAAAGATAATACTTATATGTTTAGTACCCAGCCGGTAAAAAAATTTCATGAAACCACGACAATCATTTTGAATCACCCTGTATATAGACTATTTTACAATGTTCGCACTTTGACTTCTCATAAATTGTGACCCATGCATGCATAAAGAACAAAATTACCTTCGGAAATCTTGAATGTCATGCTGTTTCAATCTCTGTGGCTGAAGACACCTCCTTGAGAACTCACCGAATCTACAAAGAAGATTTGAATTTAGGAATAGATTTATATTTCCTATTCCAGAACTACTGGTTTTTCAAGTTCATTAATTCTCGCGATTTTAAGCGGAACATACAGTTTAAAATGCCATAGCATTCATGCTTTCATCCTGAAAACCAATGTATTTGATATCTGTGAAAGGTGTATAGTGTAAAGGGGACAGTATCGGCTACAAAGTAGGAGGTTCTTTAATGTTGATAAAATGCAAGTCGACAATTCGTTTTAATATTCTTATTAAGTTAACGTTCCGTTTATTTTAATGTACTGTCAGCTGTTTGGTTTCGAGTGGTCTTACTTTGTGGGCAGTTGATGAGTGGGATGATCCGGGAGTGGATTTGACTGACTCTCGGGATTTGCTAACCCTCTTGTAATCCGCCTTGCGCTATCTTCTTGCTTCAAGTATTGTTTTCTGCTCTTGCTCTGCTTCTTGAAGTTACTAATAAAAGGGTAACTAACGTCAGGAGGGACACTAACTGGTTTGCGTCCAGCAACGAGATTAGGAAGACTACAACTGGTGGAATACCTAGCTGATATTCTACCCTTTATATTAATGACATGAAGGCAACTGCTAAACATCCTGTTAATTGTAGCACTTAACTGTTCATGTTACAATCGTTGGCTCGCTACTACAAGGCTATTTAGGACCCGCGTCTATGAATGGTGGTTACTTCATCTATTGAAGAAATGGCATGTCTGTTTTGGGATAGAATGGCTGACTGAAGTTAGCGGAATGTATTGCTGGCTAGACTAGGCTGACGAGAGCCTGCTTAGCTACAAGTTAACCCATGTTGTCAAATAAACTGCTCCTGATGTACTATGAGCGAATATTCTGTTCCGTGGCCCCACGCCACCCCGTGTTTGACATCATTGCCTGGAGTTCCAATTGAAGGTGACTCCTGTTGCCAGCAAGTAAGAATTATGTGGATGAACAAACAACCTTATGCTCCGGAAGATATTACATCAATTGAAATATCACATTTTCCTAAGATTAAAAAGAATTCCCAAAAGGACACTCACAATATTCCAGTTCAGAAAACTTGAAGGAAACAACTAATTACCTGAAGTCAAAAAATGAAAAAGAATCCAAATAATAATAGTGTGATCCTTCGTCAGTGTTTGTTGGAAAGAGAGCTCATCTGGAACACAGATTTATCTGGTCCCTGTTTGTTCCATCTTGAAATGATTTTAATTTCTACCTCCATTCCTCGGTACAAATAAGCCAAACTAGTTTTGCAGGTTGTAATCTGGACCATAAGCTGCCAAAATTTGAAAATGCCATCCAAATTGCTGCGATAATTTTTGCTTGATGTCATTTCAAACTCTCGGAGACAAACAGCGCTAAGCAATACTAAGTGGCGAGTCCTCAGTGCTCGACATGACGCACCGATGCGAAAGGTTCCCCGAATCCTTCTTTTATAATTGTTGGCAAGATCTACTCCAAGGTCATCGATCATGCCTTCTTAAACTGGCCCGACCATAGCCTCCTTTTATACCATTTAGCGATCTACAATTAACTGAAAATCTCTAAATCTAGGCTTTATTCCTTGTATCTATAAAGAACTAAACAACTCAATTTACCTTCTTAAATTTTAATACATACTTTCTTTTCTAACAGTTTTGTTAATTTCCGATTAATTTATTGTTTTCATTCAACAGGATGTGATCCAATGGACAGTGATGCAAGTGTCCCTCCAACCAAGAAGTGAGACGGAGCAAGCACATCTCCACTTTCTTCGTCCCGCATCAACGGATCTGGAGTTCAGTGCGGCTTCTAAGACGATCAGCACCGTTCGGAATCCTTCTATGCCAATCACAGATTGCCCAAGCGTCTTTCACAGGCAGCGTTTGGTGCAATCAACCTTTCGATCCCACCAATTCGCAAGTGGACGAAATGATGAATGGGTTTCCCGTGCTCATAGTGCTGTCCAACCATCTACCAGCTTCCTATTGGTGGAATGAAAGATGAGAGCATTGTCATCTTAAGTCGTGTGTGGAATGCCACGCCACGCCAGGCAACTAATCTCTCTATGGCTTATAAGAAGCTCTCGGTATACGTGTCACTGCATAATTCCAAGTGTGACATCACAACTAAAAGGGGAAAGTATGACTATCTCGTAATGTGCACAGCTTAAGCAAAAAGTGGCCTTGCGACGACCAGACCCGTTCCCACAAATAGTTTCTGGAGTGTCACAAGTTACTCAGGCAGCATAGCTTATATCATTCATCCACTTTGCCACTTTACATGGGAGACATTGATGTAGAACTTTCTTGATGGTCTGGCCGAGCTCGTGTGTTGACTGAAGTTCGAAAAGTACAATTCGAAATCCTATGTGATAAAGACGTGTGAGAGTGTGCTGAACCAGTAGCCGTGCAACATGGTGGTTTCCATTGGGAAAGAATGGGTGGCATTGTTCGCTTAGTAGCTCGGAAAACTCAATCCTCCACAAAGCGGGATGAGTGGGCGGTAAGGTTCCGGCCCCACAATCCGGAGGATGCGGGTTCCAATACCCATCTGGCCTTCAAGATTTAGGTTTTCCTTGGTTTCCCCAAACGTCTCCAGGCGAATGGTTCCTTTAAACAGCCATGAACTAATTCCTTCCAATTGCTTGCTCCCAGTCCTTTTCCGCCTCTAATGCCTTCGCCGTCGATGAGGAGTAAAGACATAAGAACAAAAAATAATGCAATCTTCTACAAAGGCGCAAAAGACCTTCTTCCAGAAAGGAAGCATCTGATTATTCATCCGTGTGGTAGTGAGGAATTTTGTTTGACAGCAGTAATTCCATCTGTATTACTTTTATCTAATAGTTATGAGCTTCCACTATTTGGTCTGCAGTTAGTTCTCCCTTTGGGTGATGCTGAAGCAAGAAGACATGTTCCAATTGGAGAATTTTAGATATGAGCTGAATCATCTGTCATCAACTCGACTTTAAAGAATATCAGTTATACAAAATTGGTGGGTTACTTTTGATCTTTCTGTAAGAGAGCCGTTGGACATGATACTGGGAGGATTCAATGAGCCATTGTCAACCGTTCTACCATATGGATGAAGATTTTACTTCAGAAGCGGACATTCCACATGATAAAAGATCCGCTGTATTAGTTTCAGGGGGACAAAGACGTCCCTGAGCAGAGTTGTGGTTTGTATTTCTGTGACACGATTTGAGATGCTACCAATCCAACCCAGGGCTACCATGGAATCACTCTAGAGCGTGCTTAATGTCATATACAGTTGAGACATAGACTTATTTCAGTATGCGTATTCCAATAAAAGTTGCAAGCAGTTCAAGTCGCGGCTATGCCATTTCCTGGAGGGAGCAAGTATTCTTTTTTTCCACAAACCAACCTAACTGTAGCTTAGTCGTTAGTTTCAGACCTGAAGTACAGTACTGCTTCATATACCCGTTTTGATTCGTCACAAAATACATGGATGTGACAATTTCCATTAATCTATATGTGGTGGGGAATTTAAACCTGTACCAGGTACTAAATTTCAGTCAGCCATGTATATCGTCAATGTCCTTGGTTTGGGAGGAAGATATCATCTCCGATGCCTCTGTACCAGACAACTTGGAACAATATTATTCCAATGATACATACCGGAAACGCTAATCAAAGTGGATCTAAAGTGTGGCTTGCAGCAAGATTCTATTCACTGAGGGCCCCTTCACTACCAACTACCTAAGGGAATCATTTTATTTTCCTTGTGGCGTCGAGGCAATTAGAGGCGGGAAAGGACTGGGGACCAGAAATAGGAAGAAATTCGGCCATGAACTTTTGAAGGAAGAATCCTAGCATTCGATTGGAAAGATTTGGGGAAATAATGGAAAACCCAAATCTGGATGCCTGGACGGAGATTCGAATCAGCGTTCTCCCGAATGCGAGGCCAGACCTAAGGGCGTCGTGATTGATTAAGAATGTATCAGTCGAGGGTATTCCAGTCAGGTCCTAATTTGGCTTACAACGAATTGCTCTGTAGTAACTCAAACAGAAATTTTTTGCGAGTTAACATAGGTGAAGGTAAAAATTGGCAGAAATACAATGATCATGGGAGGTGATTTTAATATACCGTCAGTTAAATGGAACACATGTACGTTCAGGTCAGGCGGAAGAGATAGGTTAGTAACGGAAACGTTCCTTGAATCGTTCGCGGAAAATTCTCTTGAACAGATGGTCGAAGAGTCAACGCGGAGCGACAAAGATACCTTGTCCATTCTGGATCTTTTTCTTGCAAGCAATCCGGATATTGTAGATATAGTTTGTATAGAAGACGGTATAAGCGATTACCATGCGGTTGTAGTAACTTTAAAACTGACGATGAAACATGATGAAGATAAGGCAGATGAGGCGGGTATGGTTGATCACTTGGCGAAAAAGTTTGAAACATACACGCTAAATATGAATGTTGAAGAAGTTTGGTGTAACTTGAAAGAAACAATATGGACTGGTATAAATAAATATGTTCCTAAGAATATTCGTGGCTCAATTGAGAGTTGAAACGTTTATTCAAGAAGCAAATGCGTTTACATACCACGGTAAAGAAATCAGAGAACTCATCTCATCGTCATAAATCAGTCCATCTGCGACTGGAAGTGCGCAGGGCAATGCGTGAAGCTTTTAAAGAATTCCAAGTCAGGAATTTATCTGAAAATATAATCTCTAATCCAAAAAAAAATATCTGGTCATATATCAAAGTAATAAGAGGCACTCGTAAGGTTATGCCATCACTAACGAAGTAAAACGGGGAATTATCGGAATCGATTATTTCTATAAGGTATTTTTTTGTCACAAGCCTGTATCTTCCTTCATACTTAACCGAAATCAATGAATGAGGTGTCATTTTAAAGTTTATGATCTCCACTTTGGTCACATCATATTTTAAGAAAGAAAGTTTTCGGCATTCGACCCTAAAAGGGCAAAAATTTCAATATATCCAAAATGCTGTTTTCTGTGTTACAAGTCATTTATCTCCCTGGATACCTATCTGAAAACCTTTAATGAAGTATCATTTCAAAGATTAGGATCTCCGCTATAGTGACGTCATATACTAAGACAAAAATGTTTCGGAATTCAACCCTTAAAGGGCAAAAGTATCAATATTTTTGCAATGCGTTTTTGTGTCACGAGCTATTTATCCCACATCATATCTAACCGATACAGATAAATGAGGTATCGTATTAAAGACTAAGATCTCCGCCATGGTAACATTATATTTTAAGAAAGGAATATTTCGTAATTCGACCCTTAAAGGGCAAAAATGACAATTTTAAAAAAATGCTGTTTTTTGTGCCTCGAGCCATTTATCTCCCTGGATATCTAATCAAAATCGAGATTATGAGGAGTAATATCTCAGCTTTGGTGACATCATATTATAAGAAAGAATGTTTTTTGGAATTCAACCTATAAATGGAAAAGTATAAACGGTTCTACAACGCATTTTTGTGTCACGAGCTATTTATCTCCCCTGATATCTATCGGATATACATAAATGAAATATCATATAAAAGACAAAGGTCTCCGCCGTGGTAAAATTATTTTTTAAGAAAGGAATTTTTCATAATTCGATCCTTAAATGGCTAAAATGTCAATTCTTCTAAAATGCGTTTTTTGTGTCTCGATCCATTTATCTCCCTGGATATCTAACCAAAATCGATAAATGAAGTAGGAGTATGAAGAGTAATGACAGCTTTGGTGACATCATATATTAAGAAAGATTTTTTTGTTTGTAATTTAACCCTTAATGAGAAAAAGTATAAATGATTCTACAACCCGTTTTTGTGTCTCGAGCCATTTATCTCCATTAATATCTAACCAAAATAGATATATGGGGTATCATTCTAAAAATTAAGGTGTCCGCTGTGGTAACATCATATTTTAAGAAATGAATTTTTCTGAATTGACCTCTTAAAGGGGATAAATATCGGTATTTCTAAAATGCTTTTTTTGTGTCTGGAGTCATTTATCTCCCTTGATAATTAAACAAAATTGATAGACGAGGTACCATTTTAAAGACTGAAGTCATCGTAAGGTCTTAGGTTCCATTACACCACATTTTAAGAAAGAAATTTTTCAAAATTGTAACCTTAGAGGACAAAAGTATTAATATTTCCACAACGCATTTTTCTGTCAGGAGCTATTTATTTCCCCTGATACCTAACCGAAATTAATAAATGAGGTATCGTTTTAAATATTAAATTATCCGCTTTGGCCACATCATATTTTAAGAAAACACTTTCTCCAAATTCAACCCTTAAGGGGCAAAAATATCATCATCTCCAGAACTTTTTTTTTTTTTACCTCGCTTGATAACTAACCGAAATCGATAAATATGGTATCATTTTAATGAGCAAGGTGGCTGCTTTGGTCACACCATAATTTATAAAAGAAATTTTGTGGAATTCGACAATTAAAGAGCAAAAGTATCAATATTATTTCTAAAGCGTGCTTTTTTTATGTCAAGCCATTTATCTTCTTCGATGCCTTGCCGGAATCGATAAATATCATATCGTTTTAAAGATAAAGAAAGAATTTTTTCGGAATTTGGTGCTTTAAGTGGTAGCGCGTATGAGAAAGTTCAGAGTCAAGTCCCTAGCTTGCAGCAGCAGATATTACAGAGATGTCAAGAAACTTTTTTTTTATTCAGTAAGTAGCTTTTCTGATATTTTTTTCTGTTATAGAAACACTTTCGTTTTGCTATACAATTCCAATATAAAAATTTTATTCGCACAGCAACAAATATCACAGAGATGTTGATTTGTTGTGTGCATTTTGTTCAGGTTGATTGTATTTTGTTAAGTTCAGTGACAGTTTGTCGTAAATACCGAGTGTTTTAAATTTTTCTGTTTCGTAATATGTTGTAAGTATTTTGAAGCGTACATATTACATTAAAAAAATAAATATATGCTACAAAAGTACTGTTCTACTTTTTATTATATTACAAGCATTCAACCTCACTATTCATCGCATTTTATTTGCGAAATCTTCGCACGGGTCGTCTAGTAATAATAATATTCTGCAACTATTCGGTATTCGGCTATTTTTATTCTAATTCGGCCGAATACCGAACAGTTAGGAAGTTTTTTTTTAGTTGGCTAATTGCCTGAAATAAAACGATTGATAATAATGTATTTTACTTATAACTACAAAATAATCGTGCATAATCAACTTCCACAATGTCAAAGTAAAACTAACTAAAATATTAAATATCTATTCACTTAAATCACCATAATGGAAATTTACGAGTGGAAGATGTGCTTCAGAAATATTTATTTTTCTGTAGTTCCCTTTTTTTCTTCTCGTAGACATTCCCAGCTTCAGGGGAAATGAACACTGCTTCCTATCGCGAACAAGTATTTAGCTGCAAGCGTTGTCAAACACAGAAATTTATATCTTCTAGCTTGAAACCAAATTTATGAATTATCATTTCTTTTCTTTTGATGTCCCTGTATTGGTCGTACTTTTCTCCACAACAATCTCTTAGAAGGAATCCATAAAAGATGAATGAGTACTCTGACCCGACTGTTATCTCCTCATCCTCCTGGAATGAATAGGGAACGAATTCGCGATATCGTCGCTTTTTCTTTTACAGAGGATATTTATCTTCACATTAGACTAGTAAAAACATTTATTTTGAAACATGGGTCCAGAGCGGTTGCCAACAAATAATGTTTACTTATGGTAATGTCTTCAAATCGTTCGTTCAGCCCTTGTTGCATCACAAGTCTCACTTGGCTTGACTTTGGTGTTAGCTCTGATGTGCCAGTTTTATCGAATTAGAGTAATAACGGAATAATTTCAGAAATGCATGCGTATCCGGGACTTGGGATTATAGTTAGTTCGTCAAATGAACTATCCCAAGAAAGTATTTCCATTTTCACACTTCATGGAAAGTTTTTTTTTTTTTTAACGCAGTAACCGTTATCCTTAAGAAAAAGAAGAATAAAAAAAGGAATCTGCCACATATAAATCAACTTCGATATTTGAGGATATACTTCAAGCATGTCAAAACAGGCACACAGTGGTGGGAGGTATCTATACTTGAACAGGCAAGCTAGAGACAAGACCAGCAACACAGATTTTGGCGTCAATATTCAGCTATTCGACTAGAGAGTCTGCAACATATTCGGCGTGTGGCTGAATATACTATTCGTAGCAAGTCTAATCTTAATGTTTGACCTTCCGCGTTTATTTCTCGTCCCTCGACCATCGAAATTCCTTGTAACTGTGGTGAATTTGGCCACGGGCAACTAGGTTATACTTACAAATGAAGTGAGCTCATAGTGTAAAGAGATTTTTTTCCCTATTTCTTTAAGCCTCGTCCCACTTGTTCACCCAGGCGACCAATGCGATTGATAAGATGGGAGGCATGTCCCCTACCCGAATTTGAAACCGGATTTGTGAGATCCGGAACACTGAACCTACTGGTGGAATGTTTGTGTTGTCTGCGAGTCATGTAATTTGTTCTATAATATGTGTGTAATTTTTTGCTAGTTGAATGTGTATTTTACGAGACGGAGCTTGAGAACAGATCCAGCATTCGTGAAGCAGACTGCGGGAACAAGGAGTCGAACCTGGTCCCATTATACCTTCCCAATAAAGTGTAGCGCTGCCTTAAAGCACGCAGCCACTCTGATGGATATTGTTATTATCGCTATAGTCCAATACACCGAATTAGTCCATCCAAGGTCACGCAGTCTTGACTCCACCCCCTGCCCGTACTATCACCTTTGCTCTCAGTTGAGCCGGCGGTGTTGTCAAATGTTCTTTCACAGCCAGTCGGTTCGTAGTTTTCGCTGCGGTCGGCTTGTTTCACTACTTTAAAGATTATTATTTTGTCTTTTTGATGAGTGACGTTGTAGAACAGAATCCTACATGCAGTGTGTAACCGAAAAGAAAAATCGGTGTTCATACAGGCCGTCCAGATATTAGAAAGCAAAGTAAATTTTTCGTGTGGCAAATATTTTCAAGTATTTTAGCAACCTTTCCCACAACGAAGAAGCCACGAGAAACATTAACTTTGCTCAAGTACAAGCATTGACAGCGGAGGCTTGTGTTGTTTCCAAGAAGTCGGTACAACGTATCGTTGGTATTTTAAGTTCGGCAGAAACCGGATATGAGCCCTGTTTTTGAATCACCAAGAGAGAAGTATAGGCGGGAACACAAATGCACTGAACTGGATGATTTTAATAAAGAAGTAGTGCGCATGACTCTTTTATAGTACTACCACAGAGGAGAATACCCAACGGTTATGAAAATACGGTCCGATCTCTGCCGTAAAATCAATTATTCAGGCTCAGAAAGATCCGTTCTTCGTCTTCTGAAAAGGCTGGATTTTAAATTTATGAAATTTAACGACAGACGAAAATTTTTAATGGAATGCAGTGATATTTACGTGCAAAGGATGCTAGGCCAATTGTTTACTTCGACGAGACTTGCATTAACGAAAATCATACGGACAAATATATTTGGCATGATTTGAGAGGTAACGGGGGTCTTGAAGTTCTTACTGGCCGAGGAAGTCGACTTGTTATAGTACATGCTGGTTCTGCACATAAAGGTTTCACACCAGAAGCCAAACTTGTGTTTCGTGGCGGAAAAAACTCATGTGTATCGGATACAGAAATGAATGGTGAGGTTTTTAGGATGTGGTTTTGTGATATGTGTCGCTCGCTGGAAGGGTGCATTATCGTCATGGACAATGCCAGTTATTATTCCATTCAAACAGACAAACCACCATCTTCAAACTGGCGTAAGGGAGACATTATTGAATGGTTACGTAAGAATGGTGTTCAATTTTTTACGCATGATACTAGGGATGAGCTTTTATGTAAAGAACAAATTCGAAATGCCAAGGAGGTATTTGAATTGGATCAATTGCCAAATGAAACGGGACTTCAAATAGTTTGCCTGCCACCATATCATTGCCAGTATAATCCTACAGAACTCATTTGGGCACAAGTAAAACAGGAGGTCTCTAAGAAGAACACGACTTTCAAACTTGCTGATGTCGAGCGATTTACACACGAAGCTTTAGACAGCGTTTCTCAAGAAGATTGGGCAAATTGTGTAAGACATTCGGAAAGATTACAAGAAACTGATTATGTTAAACAGTGCGCGAGAAAGACAGAAATTGACTAGTTCGTGATACAGCTGGGTGAAAGCAGCGACAGAGATCTTCAGTCCAACGAATCCGAAGATGAATAAGTTACGGAGAGGATAATGGCACATAGCTTTGAAAATACGGCAGTTTGTAAGTTTTTCAATCATTTCACTACTAATTTTATCGAAAGCGGACATTGCGTAACTATTATTTTTATTAAGGTGACAAGATTTTACAGGAAACAATTTTTATGTGTATTTTGTCATGTAATTCTCTATTACTAATAATTCTTACAAGAGTCTCAAATTGAATATTTTGAGAAGTTATGGTAACTACGAATAACTCGCTCGTCGTAATTGACGGCCAGTGTTAGACGAGAGCGCAGCGCGATAGCATTCGTGCAGATAAATTATTAACCAAACCAGAAGGATTCGTTTAAAGATGCTGTTGGGTTTTCTAAAATTATTTTCAATATTTTGTCACAAACTTTCTCGCTGGAAGTTATTACGTGAACAAAATGAACGGAAGTTAGTCAGCGACGACTTTTTACATTACACAATAGAGACAAACAAGCGATTCGTTTAACTTTTAATTTTTTTAATAACATTCTTCGCTATATAATGAATATAATAATATATTCTGTACTAATTTGTTAACTTTCGGAAAGGTCGATAATTTTTTTCAGCTACTTTTTATCATTGGTTCAGCTTTTTTCATTGGTTGAAGTGATGAAAGTAATTTCATTCGTAAAGTTCATGGGAACTAGTTTTTATTTTTTTTAAAAAATAGTCATGTAAAAATTTCGAGTTAAAAAAAAAAAAAAAAAAACACATCACCTTGTTCCACAAATTCAGTATCACTTTTTAGAATTTTTCAAGCACATAAAACCAAAGGCCTCTTCTTCACATTTGCTAAGGGCCCCGCGCTTTCTTAATCCGGTCCTGGGACTACGTGGACAATAGCATCATGTTTACTCATGCAACTTGTTGTGAATGATTAGAATGAGGAGGGGGCAGAATTGGAGGCCAGACTTTTAGGTTTGGAGGAATGTTTATTTTGCCATCTGTCTGGGATACATGTAACTTGGGTTCTGTATGATAAGTGTACTTTTTGTTTGTGAAATGTTTTATCAAGTGGAGATTGGGGACTGTCACAGCTTTCACCTAAATGTTTGCAACAAACTGCCTAAAAAATGTAATTGGGCAGTCCGGTGTGCGGGGGCTAGGGCTAAAATTTGGTATCGTTGTACCTCCCCGATCGCAGCCACATTGACGAATTAAGTGTTTCTATTATTATTGATATGATTCTTACCACTATTGTTGTTATTATTGTCATACTACTATTGTTACTGATAATATACCAGAAATAAGCCCAGTGTAACTAAAATGATAACATTTCACCCAACGCCTTTTCTTCGTACCCGACCTAAATCCGTCACCCCTCGCCTACGGTGCGATGCCAAATATACAGCGGAATTACACACCACTCTCTGTTAGATATGTCCCACTCATGTTCCTATGCTTGGTTCCAGATACAGTTCTGATCACATTTACATTCTCATGTATCCTAGGCGGGTCGAGTACGGTGTATTCAACACACATTATTGTTATTTATATTGATTTTTTACTATTCATATAAATACTGTATTAATATTGGATCATCATCCATAAGCTTACAGCTATCAGAATCAAGAGAAAGACATCTGCTCTTCTAAAACAGGCTGCACTTCTCCCTGACGTCATCTAGACACTTAGATCTCCAGCCGCAAGAGTACCCAGACTTTATGGACTTCAAAAAAGCGCCAAAAAATGCACCATTGTACCATTGCGTCCTATTGTGAACGTCGCAGAGGTGTCTACATATAATGTGGCTAACTACTTTACAGGTATGTTAGATCATTCTGTTGGTCATTGTTTCAATCGCGTGAATAACCTTCCCAGTATGTTAAGACACTACAGAGCTTGAGGTTATCTGACAGAGACATCATGGTAAGCTTCGATGATGATGTATGAATGTAATGAAAGTGGCTGCCTTCCTCTCTTTGATATGCTAATCAGGAGAAAGTCTGACGGAACTTCAGCACATAATGTGTACAGCAAACCAATAAGCACATATTCCTACTTGGATACTAGCAGCTACCTCCATCCCACTCAGAAGTATACTGTGTCATATGCTTTTGGAAGTCTGCAGGCAAAATTACAATGTCTACAAACATTCATGCACAGTGGCTACATCAAACATCAATTAGAGAGGGTGCCTTGAAGGAAACGTAATCAACCATCAGAGAAAGGAGACCTGTCAAAGGATTTGGCTTTGGTCTCTTATGCAGGAGATTGTTCTGTGAAGATAGGTAGGATATTGTCTCACCACAAGATCCAGAGTTATTTTCCCCCCAACCACAAAAATTCGGGGTTGGCTTTGTCCCTTAAAAGACGAACTGGGGCTAGGAATACCAGGGGTTTTAAAGGATACCCTGTGAAATATTCTTCATTGGATGGACCATCTCTACTACTTGGACCCACTGTGCCAAACAAAAGCACAACCTTTGCCTGTTACAGCTAGGAAAGCCCTCTGACACAGAACATGCCATTAATTTTAATTAATTTAATTTAATTGCAATGGAGCACAGGCTCCGGTGGCAATTTCCCTACACAGCTATCTTCCCCCTATCCTGCACCCACCTACATTTGCCCTCTACAAATTTTTTCTTTAAATTCCTTCAAAGTTTTCGGTAAATTATTCATCGTTTCTCTTGGTAACTCATTCCAATCCCTGACACCCTTACCTAAAAAAGAGAATCTTCCTACACCCTTGTGCCTGAAATCGAGTGCCAGCTTGTGGTCATGGTCATCTTTTCCCTTCCATGCACTACTTTTCATACCTACTGCAATATCTTTCCATGCCTCATCACCAGTATATGCCCTGTACACTCCCATGACCCTCCTCATCCTCCTCCTGTCTTGCAATGAATCCCATTCCAGCTCCTTTATCATATCCGTCACTGATTGCATTCTGCGATAATTTCCAGAAACAAATCTAGCAGCCCTTCTTTGCACCCTCTCCAACTCCTGTATTTGATACGTAAAATGAGGGTCCCATACTACACTACCATATTCGAGCAATGGTCTGACCAAAGTTTTGTAACCCAATTCCTTGACTTCTCTCGTACATCCCCTCATAACTCTCTCCAACAAGTGCAGAACTCTGAAACCTTTTCCTACCACCTGTCCTATGTGTCCTGCCCAGTTAAGTTTGTTATCAAAAGTAATTCCAAGATATTTGCATTTCAAGTCTTCAGCAAGCAATTCTTTCCCCACCTTATATTCATAATTAACCTTTTGTTTTTTATTTGTGTATCTAATAAGCTGACTCTTCTTTGCATTTATCTTCATTCCATGTTTACTAACCCAATTAGATATCCTGTCCAGATCACCCTGCAACTGTTTACAATCCTCTATCGTTTTGATTCTTTTATACAGCATTATGTCATCTGCAAACAATCTAATTTCAGATAGTAAACAGGCAACACAATTATTCATTAGAATAATGAATAACAATGGTCCCAATACGCTACCCTGTGGCACACCCATTTTTACTTCCACTTCTTTTGATACTACATTTCCTACCCTAACTTTCTGTTTTCTACCTTTTAAAAATTCTTCTACCCAGCAAATCACTTTCTTATCCACTCCAATGGTTTTTACCTTATTTACTACCATTTTATGGCTTACTCTGTCAAACGCCTTAGACAGATCTAGTGCTACACTATCAATTTGGCCTCCCTTGTCCATTTCATCTGAAATATCTTGCATATATCCCACCAACTGAGATTCGCATGAATATCCTTGCCTGAAACCATGTTGCCTGCTTGAAAACCAATTACGTTCCTCACATATATTTCTGATGTGGTTGCATATCAATCTTTCCATTAATTTACCTACCACTGATGTCAAACTGATTGGCCTGTAATTCTCAACTCTATTTCTCACCCCTCCCTTATGTACCGGTACTACTATTGCACTTTTCCAGTCCTGTGGTAAGCAGCAAGTGTCTAGACTCAATTTAAATAATATTTCAAGATAAGGTACAATGTCACATCCGGCTATCTTTAAGATATCTGTAGTAATATTATCTTCACCAGCCCCTTTATGTTTTTTCAGCTTTCTTATTTCCTTCATGATTTCCTCAGGATGGATATCAAATTTTTTACTATCGTCATTTCTAATTGTGTTGTTAAGCTCGTTCTCCAAATTAGACCCTCCTGTTTCTGATTCATTTTCCCTAATGCTTTCTCTGAACCAGTTACTTAAAATCTCTGCCTTTTTCAAATCGTCAGTAATTTCTTCTCCATCCTTATCTATAAGTGTCTCTACATCCTCCCTTCCCCTCAGTTTCCTGATATAGCCATAGAAATTTCTAGATGCATCAGTCAATGGTCCCCCTGCACTGACAATACTCTTCATAAACCCATCTTTGGCCATTTTCTTTGCTGCCATTGACAGTGGCCAGAAAATTAACTTAGCAAATGTGAAGTTGCTGGTCCTTGGAGTCTGTCATAACAGAAACTATAGAAATACGACTTAAGTACAACACCATTAATAAAGATACAGAACTCTATCTTCAGATAGAAGTGCAACAAGTTTATAGCTGACAGTTGTAATGAAGCTAGGGAGAGCACTGCTGGTGGCATGATGAGAGGTACACGTATGGAGTTTGATGCTCAATGGCCAGCTGAGACAGTGAGGGCATTATAGAAGACCATCTGCCACTATTCTATATTGGATTTATAGAACAGCAGGTGCCTAATTAGGACAAGAGAACATCGTTTAAATGTTGTCTTTTATGACACGATCCAGCTGTAAACATGCAAAGACTACATTACATTTACATGTCAGGAAAATCTCCAATTAGGTGACCTGATCAGTCACTCATTGCAATGTGAACTCAAAGACTGTAGAAATAGTGATAAGCAGAGTATTTTACATGATAACATACCTCAAAATCAAACTCAACTCAGCACAACTCATGTCTTGCCAAATCATTCAAAATTAAGATATCTTCCAACTTCTCCTCTATCGCTTGATGGTGACATATCGCCGCTTGCAAGCTGCTTCTGGTAAAATATCTCGAGGGGGCTAAGATTGCAAGCAAACCAATTCTGCACAGAGTTCATTGGCTTACCACTTCCTATAAAGACTGTTTTGTGCTTAATATCAGCAGGGCATTCATCTCCCCGACTACACCTTTTTCTGTTTCATGCTAATGCTTAGGTGAACGCATATTGCTGCAAGAAGACACACTAGATAACATTAATGGAAGTCTCATCTACTGTCATACTTGTGCTTATCATTATGCTGGCATTAGTAGACACAACGCTGATTGTCAATAGTGGGTAATCAAATGTCAGACAAAGTCACAGTTACTGTGGAGATGCCACACTGAAAATCGCCAGTAGAATGACGGAGTGCCGTTAATGCCAGAATTAAAAATTTACCAAAATCCTGAAGATTTATGCTTTATATGTTGAGCCAAATAAGCCTGGTAATGTTATGTTACTTTGTAAGCCCATAAACTACACTACATTTATATTTTCTAAAATCAGCTATAAATTATTTTTTAAGATAAATAAAAAGTTACTTGATGGATACAAAATTTGTGGGAAAGAAAAACTTGTGAGTTCGTTAGCAGCTGTATCATTAAGTTAAAAGATTGCTGCACCTGCTTTTCAGTCTGAAGCCTGATATATTACATACAAGTTTTAGTAAGGAAATTTTTTACAGTTCTCTACTTTCATCCTTTGAGCAACATACTAGAAGCAAGAGAATTTCAGTTATCCAATTTCTGTAATCTACAATGGACAAAAGTATCCCATCACCAAGTCATCAATTTATAAATAAAGGAATTTTTTGATGATGGAACATACACCTGAAAACCTAACCAATTGATTCCTCTCTCACATATTTGGTTAGCTATATTTTATTTCTCAACATGACACCTTTAATTAGCATGTTAATTAGTATGTTAGAAATTAGCTATTATCCAATCTGGAAATGGAATTAATGTTTTGTATTTTAATTTTGCATACCATTTTAATTTGTTTTTAATAAACTGTCAATCTTTTCAACTTGGTGCATTATTTATGAAATACAATATCAGCCATATGCCTGCAGTCTAAATGAGTGGTTCTTTATTTAGATTTTTGGTAAGTTGGCCTATTTTTTCCACAAATGTTAAGTTTTAGAATTATTGTTGATCCAGATGTACTCAATAGCACTTCACATGAACCATTTTTTTTTTACTTATTGCTTTACGCCTCGTTGACGGCTCAGGTCATTAGAGGTTGGATTGGACTGGGGACAAGTAATGGGAAGGAATTCAACCATGGCATTTTTGAAGGAAGCATCCCGGCATTCATCTGGAGGGATTTGGGGAAACCATGGAAAACCCAAATCTGGATGCCCAGACGGGGATTCGAGCCTGCGTCCTCCCGAATCCAAGGCCAGAACGTTAACCGTTCACCCACCACGCTCGGGGCATGAACCAAACATTTCCCAGAGATAAAAATCAGTGTTAGGACATAAGTAATTTTGCAGTCGAGAGCTGACTTTGAACAGAGACCTCTTGCTCTCTAGTCACTTCAGTACCACCACATCACTATTGTCACATGTGCGGCAGTGAGTTGCGCCAAGCTGGCGATCCAATTACATCACTGTTTTAGTGCACGTTTACCCTAGTCAGTGTGGGATAGCGTATATAAGCTCATCACTGGGCAGCACAGATAGATCGGTCGACATACGAAATTAGTGCGTGCCATGGGACAACACTGGCTGGCAGCAGCGGCTCATCACCACACACAAAGTAAGCTGAACTTCTTTCTTTTTTTCTTTTTCTTTTGGTAATTAACGATAGCTCAAGCTGTTCAGCTGCATAACATTTGTGACTGAAGGCCGTCAATAAATGCCTGAGGCTATCAATTGTGGGACTTAGTCTGACTAACCCTTGTTTCCCTCTGAAATTATCTAACCCAAAGGTTTTAGCACCCCTTGGCATTACCAGGGTTATCTCTCTAGCCACTGTAGAGGCATCGCCCAGAGCTGGGAACACGACAGAAGGAATTAAATTTTTGTGTTAGTGCCGGGTCTTGTATCCTGAAAGGGCAAAGACGACATAGGTTTTGCGCCAATTGTTGGGTCTAAAGCTCTACTAACTTTGAACAAATAAAGGGAGACCAGGACATAGACTAATAGGCAGCATGGTGAGGAGTCGGAGGCTGCTGGAAATATCTGGTAGGCGGCAATTGTAGAATGAGTAAGCAAGCAGCCAATGGTGGCATAAGCATAAGTCAGAATAACATTGAAAAGGGGGTCACAATGCCGCTCACATGTAGTGCTTGGGGCATAGAGGAAGTAGAAGAGATCCAAAGAAATAATGATGCAGAGGTGGCTGGATATTTGAGTTTATCAGAGGCTCTTCAGTTAGTGCCACAGTCCTTCGATGGTAGCAATGGACAATTGTGGGAATTTTTAGATAATTGTGATATAGCAATAGATTTGGTAGCACCAAGAGATAAAGACTTGTTAGTTAAATGTATCAGAATTAAGATAGTGGGTTCAGCAAGGTGTAAATTAATGAGGTGAAAGAAATTCTCAAAATGGCCAGAAATATGGGCAATATTAGTGGAGAACTATGGATGCCGTCATACACTGGACTACTATGCATACTCACTTTTCACAAGTAAACAGGAGGTAGGAGAAAGAATAGTAGACAGGGCAACCCGAATTGATAATAAAACAGTATGAATTCCAGGAATCTGCTAGGGAGTGTATGTTGGAAGCAGAATTACCAGGTGTAACTAGCCTTCTCTACAAATTAGGAAGGGCGGTATTTACTGAAGGCTTAAGGGATGAAAGGATTAAAACTACAGTAAAAAGTAGAGATCAGAAAGTCAGTCTCACAGAATTGGTAGAAATAGCTGTTGGGAAAGAGAAATCTATGTTAAGTGCACAATGTAAAGAGTGGGGAAAAAAGGATTGAGAGGGGATCCCCTAAAACCCACCTGTTTTTCATGTGGGAAGTTTGGTCATATGGCAAGAGATTGCAAAAGTAATAACAGAGGGCAAACTGAAAGTCAAAGTGTGACTTTTTCGGGTAGAAGAGTTAGGACAGTGAAAGTAGATAAATATGAGCAGGATATGCTTAAAGAATTAAGAGCTTCGCAAAAAGGGCCAGGGAGTTTGAAAGAAATAAATCCAGAAGTATTCAGGGGAAACTGTAAGGGAAATGATGGCCCAGTACGCGGTGCAGGAAACGCAATTTGTCGGGGCACAAAGGGAAGTGCAACTTTTACCATCCCAGTAAATGCAATAAATGTAACCGTGAGGGGCACAAGCATGAAAATTGTAATGCATGTCCATGGTTAATGTTTGGAAAGAAGGAAGAGGAAAACTGCAACCAGGCAGGGGGGGGGGGGGGCAGCCGCACTAAGCCTGTGAAAATAAGGTATTTACAGTAGGCTGTGGAAACAGTAACGAGATGGTGACATTTCCTTGCATGGAGGGTAGGTCTAAGCCTCTAACCTTTCTCTTGGACAGTGGTTAACAGATTTTTTTATTACATGAAAGTGCCCTAAGGAAAGGGGTAAGGATACAGGTAGAGATGCAATGCGAATAAAAGGCATTGGGTAGGAAGTAATTGAAACAAGGGGAACTGTGGAATTAAGGTTACAGTTGGGGTAGTGCCGGGAAATAGTACACGAGTACCATATTGTGCAGGGGGCAGTTAAGGTGCCCACAAATGGCATAATAGGCCGGGACCTTCTTGTAAAGTATGGAGCCATAATTGACTATGCACAACAGAGAGTTAGGATCAGTGATGTATGGCTCATATTAAAAAGTATTAGAGAACTCGGGGGGACACAAAGAAAATTCAAGGGAAGTCCATACAAGCAAACAAGCTAGCAGTAAGGAGATGCAATGGGTAGAATTAAGTCTGCGAGAAGAGAGGGTATTAAAGGTAAGTGTTGTGGGCCCCCAAAGCAGAGTAGCAATAATGCAAAAGGGAGAAATACACCCAGGAGTGTATCTACCAGAAGCATTGGTTGAAGTGAAAGCAGGGAAGTGTGTCATGACTATGATGAATACTTCGGAAAAGGATGTAAGGTACCCTTGCCCCGCCCTGCCAATAGAATACACTGACATAGATGAAACAAACTCCAGCAACAGTGCGTAAGGCCGAAGTAATTAGAAATGGGTTGGTGGTCAAAAGATTAAAATTATTAAAGCAGAAGCTTACGGTAGATCATTTGAATAACAAAAAGAAGGCAGCCATTGTGGAGTTATGTGCTGCATATAATGATATTTTTCATTTACCTGGGGATAAACTGACCTACATCACCACGGTAAAACGGGAGATAGTACTAACTCTGGAAGTCTAGGGACGGGTAATAAACCAGAGGCCCTACCGAATTCTGCAGGCACAAAAAGAAATCCTACCGGAGGAGTTAGATAAATTTTAAATGGAGGGAATGATAACAGATAGTAAAAGTCCTTAGAACTTTCCATTCCTGCTGTTACCGAAGAAGCCAGATGCCGAAGGGCAGAAACGTTGGCAGGTAGTCACAGACTATCGCAAGCTTAATGAAATAATAGTGAGGAATGTATATACACTACCACTCATAACGGAAATCTTGTACCAGTTAGGGAAAGCCAAATACTTTACCACCCTTGACCTATCACATGGTTATTACCAGATTTTGATGGATAATGAATCCAAGGAAATGACAGCTTTCAGTGGCACATATGGAAATTAACAGTTCGATCAGATGGGAATGGGGCTATAGATGGCACCAGCCTGTTTTCAGAAGCTGATGAATACTGTAATGGCTGGAATACAGGGTGAAAAGGCATTAAATTATCTGGACGACATAGTGTGCCATGTGCCCACCTTGGAAGAGCATAATAAGCATCTAGCAGAAATCTCTGAAAGACGTAGGCTGCATAATCTTAAACTGAGGGTAGAAAAGTGCTCTTTTGTACACAAGGAGATCACATATTTAGGGCACATTATAACTACTAATGGCGTGAAGCCAGATCCTGGAAAGATTAGTGCCGTAAAGAGTCCCCCCCCCCCCCCCACCTCGAACAGTAAGGGAGTTGAGGGGTTTCCTGGGATTAATGGTGTACTATATACATAAAGAATAGCCAAACCACTGACCGAACTGCTTAAAAAGCGGTACATATGGAAAGAAGAGCAGGAGGCTGCTTTTCAAGGGCTAAAAAACAAATTAATTAATCCTCCTATCCTACAATTCCCAGATTTCTCCAAGCAGTTTTTCATTAGTGTGGACGCCAGTGGTTCATCGTTAGTGGCAGTTCTTAGCCAACTATACGACAAGGGTGATTTTCCAATTGCCTATGCATCCCAGTCACTTAAACTGAACGTGGGTGGACCACAATTGAGCGGGAATGTTTGGCATTAGTGTGGGGTGTTGTATAAATATGCTTGATGGGGATTCAAACATTTCAACCGAATTTGATCGTATTGGTGGGTACCTTTAAAGGATGCTTGCATAGGTTCTTTATACAGCCACCAATACCTCGTAATTACCTCAAAATTTGAAAGATCATCCTATGGCATACAGGAATAGCACCAGAGTCTACTGTCTTGATTGTTACCCTTTTCTTTAGTGAGTTACTAAAATTACCCCCTCCTGTTGAACACTAAATTTTACTCCGATTTCCCCGAAATTTTAATATGTTATAATTTAATTTATTCCCAATCATTTTGGTCATGACAAATTTTCTCGTAATTATTCTCGTTTAAAAACTATTAATTTCTAAAAGTCACACATGGTGATGCCCTCACATGTCAATTAAAACTTCGTTTTTGTTACTTTAAATTTCAAGTTACATCTGAACTGTTATATTTTTTTTATTAACTTAATTTTTCTCTCTCATTTGAGCCTACTTCTGTCTTCTTAGCTCTTTTATCTAAAATGTTCCAGTTCTTTATTATTCCAATATCTTCTCAGATAAATTTTAAAAGCATACAAAATACACCTTAACACAATCGCCAATCTCTGTTCTCTTAGTGTAAATGAATGCAACAAAATTCATTATGACTGAAAACAACCTTATTTGAATCTTATGTCTTTTATGAAAACAGTTTCGAATCAATTTAAAAAGGAGATGGACCCTGTGAGATCAAGTTACTGCAAACATCATGCAGTATGCCAAGCAATTGTGCACCCAGGTTGACAAAACTCAGCCACAGTACGTGGACCCAGCTTGATGGAAACACCTGGTTATACGCGACCCCAAAAAATGTACGTATTACTGTGATTTGTGACCAGCAACACCCTGTCGATGTTCAACTGGCAGGTACAGGAAAACTGACGTTCGGCCAGAAGTGTAGGGGGTAGGGATTTGACATCATGCTGCAGTCAGAGCAAGTGCTAACCACAGTAGTAACCATACCATACCATACCATACCATACCTCTGCTGGACTTACGCCACAACCTACCACATCTTATGGAATCTGGACCTAACCCGACTACAATAATCCATTATGGGACCCGACACTTAGATGATCTGAAACATGTGGCACGGATGGAGCAAGTTAGCAGCTAGATTACAGGAAGTGCCCCGCACCTCAGGAGAACATATTAATCTACTGATCATCAGAATTGTTGTGGTATTTTTGCTTGTCCTAACCACGTGGCTCATACACCACTGAGTGTTGCAGGTACTTGCTGCTGCAAGCAGCTCGCAAGAGACTGAAGGGGTGGGACACTGCCCCACCTAATGCCAGTCACTGCAGCAGGGCACCCTCATCAGGTTCTGAACCCTGGTCGCAGCCGCGGCATGATGCAATGGTGGACCACAGATGAATGGCTCACTGCAACAATGGGCTCTGCGATCGATGAAACACCAGGGAGCATGCTGTCCCCCTGATTGGGTGGTTTATAGAATTTACTTTGTAAATAGATTAGGGTATCATCTGTTGTATCTTGGCAAATCAATAAAGTGTGTTTGTTTGCACACTCTTAGGGATATATACAAGCCTGTATTGTAGTATCAATTGTAAATTATATCGTAAACTGTAAAATGTTGTATGGAGACACTATGTACTAAATTTACTGTGAGCACTACCCGGTGAAGCCACGTGGAGTGTACTTAGTAAACCAGCAGCCAGAAAGGCCGATGTTGAATCACTTTGCATTGGTACTCCCACCAGTTGCGGGGCACAAGTGGCTGGATCGTGTTAGATTAGGTTAAGTATGAAGATACAAAAAATTTTGATGGCTATGCCACTGAATTTCGGCACTGGCTGCCTGTGGTGGCTCAAAAAAGTAAGCTGAAGTTATTGTATTTCTCTCTTTTGAGAATTAATGATAGCTCAAGCTGTTTGGCTGCATAAAATTTGTGAGTGAAGGCTGCAAATAAATGCCTGAAACTATCAATTGTGGGACACAGTCTGCCTAACCCCCTCTCCCTCTGAAATTATCTAACCTGAAGGTTTTATCACCGCTCAGCATTACCAGGGTTAGCTCTAGCCACTGTAGAGGCGTTGACCGGAGTTCTAAGAGAACCAGGAACATGACATTATTGTCCTGCTGAAAACAAAATCCTACACTTTGTATTAATCAAGTAAAATAAAAAAGATAGCCTGACACAGTGTTCAAGGTTGAACACCAGTAATAACAGAATTCTGTAATTATATATGAAGTAAAAGTGTGTAGTGATTACATTTTTAATCAACTAAGAGTTTCGCAAAATTCACCACTTTTTCATTAGTAGGGTCGCTGAAAATAAGCTTTATCACTTTAATGAAATCTTATTTTAAAAACTGCATTACCAATACTCACCTCTAAAACAGTACTGTGCTCAGTTCCGTGATGCAGCACCTGGTCATTTTCTTCCAATTTCTGTATAAATTGGGTTATTCATGGATTCAAAATTCATTGAAATTCCAAGATGTCTTCTGTTATTGCAAAAAGCAGGTTTCTTCTGCATGACACCTAACAAAGGCATCTTGGATTTTCAAGAGCTGCTCCTCTTCCAGAAATGGTGGTTAGTGGTTTGCGTACCATACAAGGACAGCCAGTCAGACTTTGACAAAGCTTGCATAGAGAATATGTTTCGTAATTATTAATTTCAGATTGAACTGCTAATTTTGAAGTAACACAATTTACATACTTCAATATGAGAAAAGGGCATAAGAAAACAGTAGTTTTGTTGATTCATAAGTGTATTTTGGTTACTTATTTTGTAAAAAGTATCTTGTACAAAACAAACATTCTTTGAGGCAACTGCTATAAATATGAAACAATAGCTACATTTATAAAATATGCATAAATGAAAATGTAATTATATACAAAAATTAAATATAATGTGGTTAATTTACAATGAATGTACATTTTGTATAGTGGAATATTTACAATAAATACATTTACATTTAAACTGAATCTTCATTCAGCACTGTGTACTCCAAAATAAATATTTACAGTTATAGAATTGCACAATAGATATCACAAACTTGCAGTTTCACTGCAGTTAGGTGGCTTTAGAGATATCACATACATCTTGTAAATGTTCTGTTGTAATAGCATTATCAAACTGTTAGTTAATCTGAAAAATTTATTTTGTAAAAATATAAGCTATGCAACAATTATGAAATGAGCCCTTTCAAGAGTTATACAGTAACTCCTACTTCTCCTAGAATATCAGACAAGCGTTTAAGATGAACATTAACAGCACCATAATCAGCATCAGGCTGGCTGCGATGAATTAGCTGGAATGCATTCATGTATTCCAGTTCTGAGAAACGTGGTCCTTTTTCCATGACGTCACTGAGAATTTCCTACAACACAACCACATGAAGTATTAGCCAAAATCAAAGCTTGGTGTTCAATATGAAGGATGGTTGGACCCCTCCCAAAGGAGGTACACTTAGCCTGGTAGTTGAGGTAGGGTAGCAAGTTCCTTTCTTCCTTACCTAAACTAACCAGGTAATCCTACCAGGTAAAGGGGACCTACATGTAATCCTAATTACAGAAGCTTTCTGATATATTTCACATTAAAGAGATGAAGGCCAGGTTAAGGGCCTATTAAATCCACCAAGACAAGGATTTGAACCGAGGACCTTCAATCTCCTGTCAGATGGCTTAACGACTGAGCCACTGGAGTAATAGATACTTTTATTAAAAAAATATCTACTGTCAAATATAACACTACAGTTTTAAGTTTCTTAGCAGAATTACTATCGCAGTTAAGTTAAACACCACAACAATAGCTTCAAAAAGAAGTATTAGCCTAACAACCATTCCACAAGCTAGTAATTGGTGTACTGGAATTACAGGTTATTTTGGATAGTGTAGGATTTGTAGCTATGCCGTTTTCCTTGAGACGTTGTTGGCCGCTAGGGGATTCAAGTCTTGTTAAATTTATTTCCAACTTGAACAGTCCCCAAATTAGGAATGTACTCTTTTATATTTAAACAAGTTCAAACTTAAATGTTATCCATTTTTTTGTTTCTCCCTGAACTACATAGGAGAGGTATGGTATCCAAAGAACATAACTGTTTTTTTTTTTTGTATTTATGCCTAACAATCCAAATATAACTGGGTATGAAAAATTATTATTATAGTTACATACTAATTTAACTAACTATTTCTGTTATATCAGAATAGGAAGGAATTTGTGCTTGTAGTAATATCACTCTTGCAAACAAGGAAATATGGTTAGTTTTATAATACAAATGTAACAGCAATCTAGGGGAACATACTATAGCCTTAATGAAAACAGATAGCACTAAAAGTTAGGTTACAGAAGCAGCAAACAAAGAGGCCGGCTTACAAAAGAATAGTAATAAAGCAGATTCTAATGTTGAGCAAACAGAAAATAGTAGTAGAGTATTCGTTAACCTATGAAGCTTTAATCAGTTAAGGAGGTAGCATTTGAACGTAAATGAGTAAAAGTACAGAATAGTTAAAAGTTATCAAAGCTTGATTCGTAATTAATTTTTACTTTGAGTAGAGTTTAGCAGTCAAATAAGATCAGTGATAGATGAAACCACTGTAATGTAAATGTTGTAAAATGTTTTCACAGTTTTCTGAACTCTAAATTAAATAAAGAGGAGAAACAATAATTATGGTTGCACATATATTAAATGCTTCTGAAGGTATCTAAACATAGTTGTAAAGAATTTTTTGCTTACTGATATGAACTGTAATTAATACAAATTTCTATTTGATAAATAGAACAAAACGTGATACAAAAATGAGAATTGTAAGCATCTCTCCAACACAAGCCAGAATTTTACATGAATTTCTATGTGCAATGCTAGCTTTTCAATAGTTTTTTGAAGAAAAGATATTTCCTCAGTCTCTTTACTGCTCATGTACTATACCAGCAGGACCCAGTGTTTGGTGAATTCCAAGATGAAGGATGAGTGTAAGTAGTAAAAGGAGATAGTGACTAAAATACCTGTAATCCACAACATTCTGCAGATTTCAGGATTCTTTGAAAATGCGACTAAAACTTGGGGTATGATCACAGAGTACTGAGGAGTAATATATGTATATCCTCTCCAATACTGAAAGTTTTGACTGTACCTATTATAATTTTCGTTATTTTTTCCGTTTCCTTTTGGTCTGTGGTACGTGTTGTGTTGTAATTTTCTTCTTTTCCTTCTCCCAGGAAAATTTTTGAACATTTTCAATAGTATGACTTCTAAATTTCCTCTACTCTTTTCTAATAAACATTTCTAGTTAGAAATGTATGATCACTCTCAAAGGAACTGATCTAATGATGCTTGGGAACATTTTCATGTGCTTATTTTATGCATTAATGAATGATACATAACCTACAATTTTTTGAGTCTATGAATTGCCACCTACAAATTTAAGAGGCTTGTCTCAAAAGTAAGTTACACTATTTTTTTATATCCGCACAGTTGGCAGGAGACGTCTGGGATTCGCAGGGAACTTTCGTCCGGGTGTGGTGGCAGCACTGTAAAATTCCTAAGAGGCCGCCATCACTCATTTGTCAGTTGCGATCAAGCCACTATGGAGCTACCACTTACTCCTACCGCCGATTGCGAAGTACGCAGTGTGATTCATTTTTTATCGGCAAAAAATAAAAATGCAACTGAAATTCACCGTGAGTGTGTATGGTGAAAACGTTATGTCGAGGTCAATGGTTTCTCGTTGGCGCCAATCATTTATTGCAGGCAGGACAACAACACACGACGAACAACGAATCGGCCGCCCATCCACTTCACGGGCCCCGAACATTGTCGAAGAAGTCCGAAGAGTCGTTGACGCCAATCGTCGCCTTACGCTCGATGACATTCATTCACAACTCTCGCCTAATGTTGAAATTAGCGGTGCATCGCTTTACAGAATCATTTCTGATGATATGCATCTGTCCAAAGTGTGTGCAAGGTGGGTTCCACGGCTCCTTTCAGACCACCACAAAGAGCAGAGAGTTGATGCTGCTCTTCAATTTCTGCAGTTTTTTGAGGATGAAGGAGATGGCCTATTCGACCGAATTGTGACCGGGGATGAAACTTGGATCCATCACTGGACGCCTGAAACCAAAAGACAAAGCATGGTGTGGAAAGGGAAGGACGAGCAAACTCCAAAAAAGGCGAAAGTTGTGGAATCAGCTGGGAAGGTTATGGCGACGGTCTTCTGGGATTCGAAGGGGGTATTGCTGATCGACTACCTGCCACGTGGGACAACGATAACAGCTGAACGCTATTGTGAGGTGTTAAACTCAGGACGGCGATCCAGAACTGAAGGAGGGGAAAGTTGATGAAAACAGTTTTTTTGTTCCACGACAACGCTCGTCCACACTCTGCTCGTCAAACTTAAGACCTGCTTGAAGAGTTTCGATGGGATGTTTTCGGACACCCACCATACTCCCCTGATCTCGCTCCAAGCAACTATCATCTGTTTCCACAGCTGAAACAACACCTTGGGGGAAGACGCTTCGCAAACGAAGAAACTCTGAAAGAAGAAGTTCAGACATGGCTAACCAGTTTGGCGGCAGAATGGTATGACGCTGGATTAAAAAAACTTTTACCATGATACCAAAAATGTATTGAAATTCAAGGAGATTATGTAGAAAAATAACTAATATATGTAGTTTCACAAATATAACCTTTTAAACAAATTCTGGGAGTTATTTTTTTTTTTTTTAAAAAGTGTAACTTACTTTTGAGACGACCCTCATATTACGTTAGGTATTTCAATGATTTCTATACCAGTAATTATTTGGATGTTTTTCCATTCATCTGTACATATTGTGAGATTTTTTGAATGATGTAGTAATTAACTTACTGATAGTAATTGTTTGAAAATGGTTTTATTCTAACGGATTAGAAAACCAAAACAAAATCAATTATCTTCGAAACTGCATAAAATACAGAATTTTATGATTAGTAATATGATCATACCAGTAGAGCTCATAATCAAATTCAAAATCATTATTTCTGTCTGATATTAACAAGTTAAACTCGCCAACATGGATGCATGTATTAAACCACCACTACATTGGATTGGGGAAGTACAAATGGCCCAGTATCAAATCTTGAGCCCTGCATACTGGCCATCTTTAAGGACAAAGCTGATACCAGGGCTGTAGTATCGCTTTAGTGCCTTAACCAACATTTCACGTGGATTCAAAGTTCTGTGGAAATTTTACAAAATAATTTTAATTTGACCATGCAGCCTTTCTGGATCTCAACTGAAATGCTTAGAGGTCGCCACTAAATTTGTTTAGACCACAAACTTAGAAAAGGTTCTTAGCTAACTACCAAGTCACAACAGTTCACTTCAAGAAAATCTACAAATTTATTTTCAGAGTCACATTTACTAAAATTTGCATTAAACAGTTGAGTAGGCAAATCGAACACTTGTTTCCAGAATATTGCAGATTGTGTAGAGAAATTATTACCGAACCGAACATTATGCTCGCAGACTACACAGCAATGTCTCAACATGGCCGCCAAAAATGCGCCAAATTTCATCCGTTCCGACACAAATTATCGCGGATTACTTCACATAGTGCTCCCAGGATAAAGGCAAGACGAAATCGAAAGAAAGAAAGACTACATATTACTAAGTTATTACTTTGAACATCACTGAGAAAATCATGCACGGAGTTGCACAATTACTTTCCGGTGTATGAGTGAGCCAATGTGAACTTACTGCACGATCTTTTATAGGCTCCACAGAGCCTATGACCTTGGCAAATCTTTCTTTAATTAATATCTCCAAAAGTACAAAATAGTATAACTCGAAATTTTTACAGGGACTTTCTATTATCATGTTCTATCTGTTTTAATTTGATTTATTATTCCAAAGGGTTTCTTAAAACTAAAGTCATCACATGACCAACTTAGGGGAATTTTTACGCGCTTCAACAACAATCCGCGACAATCTATTTTTCAAAAACTTAATTACCAGACAAATGCTTAAACTTTTCACCGAAACCATTATATATTTGTAATCGTCTTAATTTGGGCTATCTACTGATATAAATTTCAAATTAATATTCCTTTTAATTAAAAAGTTCATTTTTTCTCTTAATTAAAACTACTAATTAAACTTTGCCAAATTATTTAATTTTACTACCAAAATATCAGGAAAAATGCTGACTATAGCTGGTGATAAAAGATCAGTTGTAGCTTTACACGATTTAGAGATATTTCAAACCTTAGATTTTTACTTTTATGATCGCGTGTTTCAAAGCTTGAACAAAGCGGAATATCTCCTAAAATAAACATTTCGTGATATGATAAATACACTTTAAAATGATTTTTATGGTTAATCGTCACTGTAGGAAAGATTACAAGAAAATTCCTTCAAGTTGACAACTACTTTTCTCGAAATTTCTAAGTCCAGCATAAGTAACTTCACAATCGATCTATAGAATATTTTACTACTAGGGAAACTAGAATTTGCCAAAATTCTAAGGTGCTTACACATCCTAAATGCAGTTTTCCACAACCGCCTTCATGAATGCTAGGACCATCCCCAACTTCTGCTTCATAAACAATACATTTCACAAACAAACATAAACTTCTTATCGCAATGAAAACAAGTTACATGTTTCACAGATAAATGGCAACAAATCTGTTCACTCATAAAAACTATACAGGACATACCTACTGAGTCAGGAGTAGATAGAGCCTTGTTTTCAAAATAAGCACAACCTCAGGAAGATGATTTGCTTGACAACCCATGAAAGTGGAAATATTCTAATGATGATTAACAAGTGAAGTGGGTAGGGAGAAAAGAAAGGAAGAGTCCTGTTAATTGGCCATGGATCAAAAAAGGCAACATATGTGTTGGAAATTGTGGTCAGAAATAAGATTGATCAGTTACTGGAGTTAAGTGGGGAGCACCGTCATCCAGATGGAGAAGAAAAAGGGCTTTAGGGTTAAAGGAGCATTAAAAAAATGGACAGACAGCAGCCGTAAGGTAGATGTAGACCTACTTGTACAAGGTCAATAAGGTGCAAGTCACTATGTCACCTGTGTTTTAGATCTGGTGCAATGTTTCGTCATGTAATAGAAGATATATGATCACTGACTACGAGTTTTACAAAGTAAGATGGGTAGTGGTAGTGGAAGATAGGGAAATACTATGAACAGAGATGCAGGTTTTTACAATATATAGAATGAGTTGAGGAATGAAATGAAAAGGCACTGCATACCAGTTTTGAAATTATGCAAATCATACTGCAGAACAACTCTTGTGGTTAGGTATATCTGAATAAATGGGGTAGTATACATTTATTCCTGTCATACGTTTTTCTGAAATGAAAGCCACTGAACTATTCCATGTTTACATTTTTTTGTTTTGCTTATGACTCTAAGCCTCATCGACATCAAGTTCGTTAGAGGTGGGATAGGACTGGAGACAAGGAATAGGATGGAATTCAGCTAATGCCTTTTGAAGGAAGCATCCTTGCATTTGCCTGGAGTGATTTGGGGAGACCAAGCAAAACCCAAATCTGGATGCCTGGACAGGGATTCACATGCAAGGCCAAAACATTAAATGCTCACCCACCATGCTCGGTTTTACAAATATTAAGTTCACTGTGGAGAAGACCTTTCCACTTTTATTGAGAACCAACACTATCATTCAATTTACTAAATATCAGTAATACATCACTGACAGTATCTGAATATATCAACATACTTTCTTGAATCTGTTGCTTCTGCTTACATGATCCGTATTAATATCACCTCTCGAATTCACGGCACATTGCCATATGGCTTCTAACCAACTGAGTGTCTGCCCCCATTTGCATACTACTGAATTTTATCTCATAATAATATGGTGCATATGAGAATTATTCACAAATGATAACTCCATAATTTTGGGCAGTCTGATTCCTAGTGTATGTCCAAGACCTGCACCCTGCTGTGCACCTTCTTACTACGAGAGCAGAGCAGTGGTTTACACAAAGCAAAAAGATCCACAGCACAGGTCTTGGACATAGAATATAGGTGTTAGTAAAGACACCTCAAAATTAGGGAGTTTTCATTTGTGATTAATGTTTGTCAGTGACATTACGAATAAAGTAAAAAATAAAATTCAGTAGTAGGTAAATGGGGACAAATACTCAGTTGGTTAGAAGGCTATGAATGTACTGAACTGCAGGGAATTAACACCAGAAGACAGAGGCACTGCTTTCAAAAGGCATGATGTTTCTCATGAAGTGGTATCTGTGGACATCACTGCTGGTAGGTGCAGATATAAAGAGCACAGCCTACAACTAAATAGAAGGAGGTACTTTCTGAGTTGTTAGTTAAAGCCATAAGGAAGCTCAGTTCTAGTTAGGATGAGGTAGGACTTTTTTATAGGTTAGAGGTTGCTGCCGAAGGTGTAAAGGTATATGACACCATGAGTACTTATTACAGATGCATAATAGGAATACCAAAAAATACTACTCAAGTAGTGAAGTTGGTGAAACAATATGAGGTGCAGTTGCAATAAGGAGAGTGAACCAATATGATGATTAGGGTTTGGATCTTTAGGACAAGTCATATTTTTTTCCTGCCTTCTGGTCGAGCTGAAATGCTGAATTAAACACCGATTCAACGTTTCTGGTTGTACAGGGTTAGCCAGTGAAACGGGAAGATTGGAGATGGCCTTGACAGTTGCAATGTGAGTGGTGGGGGTAATAGTGGCTGGCTCCGTTCCACCTGCGTGTCCCGCCATTTAGTTGAGATGGATCGTTGGACGGGTGAACATCACGGCTACGCGGTTAAAGCGTATTATACGAATGGTGAGAGTTTGGTGAAAACGCGACGTGCTTTTCGACGCCATTACAACATACCGCGCAACAGGCTTGTTCCTTCGGATAATGCAATTCGTTCGTGGATAAACAACCTTGAACAAACTGGATCAATGTCTAAAAAACGAGGTGGGAGTGCAAAAACCGTTCTAACCCCTCAAAACATCGCTACTGTTTAACAGGCAATGCTCAAAAGTCCACGCCGATCTGCCAAACAACATGCTCTACGCCTTGGAATAAGTAACACTTCTGTGAGAAGGATTCTTCATGAAGATTTAAATTTTCACCCATACAAAATACAGATTGTGCAATCTCTCAAACCAACTGACAATGAGAAACGATTACAATTTTGTGAGGAAATGGCCAGAAGACTTGAAGAAAATGTCGACCAAGTAAACAACTTGTGGATGAGCGATGAGGCGCATTTTCACCTGTCTGGTTTTGTTAATAAACAAAACTTCAGATACTGGTCGGAGGAAAACCCTGGCGCACTTCATGAAATGCCTCTTCATGCTGAAAAAGTGACGGTTTGGTCCACAATGTCGGCAAGAGGAATCATAGGCCCATTTTTCTTTGAGTATATCAATGGAAGTGCTGTGACTGTTAACTCTGTGCGTTACATTGCAATGATCCAGAACTTTCTTACGCCACAACTCGCCCGTTTTCCAGTGAATGAACACACAATGTTCCAACAAGATGGGGCAACAAGCCACACTGCAAGAGTTTCCATGAATGCTGTGAATGATTTGTTTCCAGGCGGCGTTATTTCCCGAAACGGGGATATCCCTTGGCCCCCTCAGTCTCCAGATTTGACAGCCTGCAACTTTTTTCAATGGGGTTACTTAAAAACAAGAGTTTTTCAGATCGATCCACCTAGAACTATCCCAGCCCTAAAACAATGAATTCGGGACGAAATCGAAGGAATACCAGTCAATATGCTGCAAAATGTCATGAGAAACTTCCAGGCCTGGCTGCAGCAGTGCATAGATTCCAATGGAGGACATTTGACAAATGTTATATTCAAAAAATAATTTTTTCACTTATTGTACAGTAAATGGCTACCTTTTTTCTTTATATTTATAACCATTAAAAAATAAAATTAATTTTCTTAAAGAATTAGTTACTTATTTAAATCTTCCCGTTTCACTGGCTAACCCTGTTTTTAAATGTATTTTATATAGCATATAAATGCATATTCAGACCATTTTCTTAATTCTTTCATAATTTCAATGATAGCTCCCTTTACTTCACACAATAAGTTTCTCACTTTCAATTCAGCTTATCATGTTTGCTCACTATCCCATAAGCATTCGGTTCCATGAGTGTTGGAAGCAGCAGGTACCGAAGCATTGTGTATAATTCACCATATAAAAACAAATTTTGAAAATAGTGGACAATGTTTCAGATTCTTATAACAACTTCAATAAAGGCTTGTCCATATTTCATGCACCAGTGTACACTTCATCTAATGTAACTTGAACATAAAAGTCTTTAAAAGTATCACTAATATTAAAAAAAATAATTCGCAAGCCAAAGTAAGATGACAGTTTACATGCTACATTACTAAAGTAGACTTACCTCAGGTGATAGATAAAAAAGCTCAAAATAGTGCCGTGCATGGTCTAGAGCAATTTCTCTTGCCATGGTTATATTAGTGAGAGTTTGTTGTAAGGCAAATATGTTGCGGCACATCTTGCGTATTCCACCTTCATCAATTTGATCAATATACTGAGCAGAACTTATCAATATCTTTGCAATTAAATGACCAAGACCTTCAAATATGTACTGTAAAAAATCCAAAAATTTCAGTAAAGCATAATTCAGTGAAATGTTCAAAGAAGAAAAATATGTATTTACATTTTTATTGTAATTATCTTTGTATACAATTTAGTAACCAAATGATTAAACTTCAAAAGTAATTATTGCTGAATCTTTTATCACAAAACAATATGCTACTTCTCTATTGACAAATCAAACAACGCTGACACACATTTAACTTCCTGTGCATTTAAAAAGGCCCCTTCTTTAACATCCATTTTGGCATTGGTAAAAGGGAAAGTGATTACTTACTTATTTGTGCCAGCAGTGATATATGGTTCTGAGGAATCGACGATGACAGAGGATTTGAAGAATTCATGCCAGTTTTCAGAGGAGTAAGACCGGAGCAAATGAATTGACAATTTGCATAATGAGCATGTGAGGAAAGCATTTAAAGCAAAACCTGTACATAACAGAATTGAAATATTAAGACTAGAGTCATGGACACACAAAGAAAATTAGTGATGAAAGGGTACAAAAAAAAGTATAATCTGAAACTGAAATTAAAGAGGCCTCAACAGAGAACACAGGTTATATGCATTAAGGGAATAAAAAAAGAATGTACAGAATAGAGCACAAAGATGCAAAATAATTGAAGAGTAGGATTATTGGAAGGACTGGAGAGACGGGTAAGGACTGTATTCCCAATAGATCTGGCTAGATGACACAACTGACTGTTGCTAACTGACCTTCAGTTGTTGACATTTCCTACCAATCATGAAGAGTCATAGGTTTTGTGACAATGTAGTTAGAGTTGTGGCTAATTTGAAAGTAAAGTTATTAAGGTTGTAGCAGTCCCAGCTACTACAGATTCAATTTGATCCAGTCACCACTGTCGCCGTTTTATGCTGAAAGAAAGGTTAAATAGGTCATCTAAAGTACTTCCACACGCTACTGAAGAAAATTACTACACACGTGCAGATCATCACAGTTTACAATGTTTTATTGACCATAAACACTTTCATCAGCACTAGCCAGCAGGCAGAATTTAGTTTACAGACTCTCTCCGAAGATACAAGTTCGGTAAGACAAGTGATTTAATGTGAGTCAAGACTCCAACACAAGTTCACATAAACAGTTACTAAAGCACAGTTCTGAACCACACTTTTACTAACCAAACAATGTCACTATTTGAAAGTTATTTCTCACTGATGTGGCTATGTCCATTATCACTTCTTTCTCCACGCAGTTTACATTAGAATGTTCCGTTATGTATGGTGCTGTAACATTGGATTGTTATTTATACTAACTTCTTCAAATACTCGTACCTTCCGGGTACACGCGACACGTATATAATCTCACATCCGGCCACTTATTACAACCACTCATACTTCTGCCATACTGCAACTCACCCTGGTACTGTACAACTACAGAAACTCCTGTGATATTCTAAATCGCACCTGCAATATCACAAATTCCGAAAAATATCGATATTTACTTACAAACTACAATTTAATAGAGCCATTTACTTGCAGGCATTCACATAACTCCTGCTGTGGTGTTACAATTTGTAACACAAAATTATTTCAAAATTGAATATTATTTATTGGTACAGTCAAAGCTCTTTATTGCGGTTTCGTTTTTTTGCGGATAAAATAATTGTGACAACTTTCTGTATTCGCGGGTAGAATAATTGTGACAACTTTCTGTATTTGCCGCTTGAAATTTCTATTATTCGTGGATCCATTCGGTACATTCAGCGGATTCAGTAACCTTTACTAAAGTGTTGGCATCATTTGAGTATTGCTGACAAGTGCCGAGAGACACTATGTAACCGAAACGACTAAAAAGCAAATGTTATTGCCACCGAATCTATCAGTACTTCATTGCAATAATTCTGAGTGAATAACACTTGTCTCCTCTGCTTTGTTTGCAATTTATAATGTCTAGCAAAAGCAAAGAAAAATTAGTTCCTACACAGAAAAAAGCTATATGGAAATATTTGACCACGCTTTGGCGACTCGTTTGCATCCACATCACATTCTTTCAGTGTTAACGAATCAACTGTTTAATTCATCAAGAAATCTGAAGACAAAAGACGGAATTCTATAGCTTCAACCTCGGAAAAAATTGTTTGTGAACCAGCAATTGAAAAAGCGAAAGCTGCGTTATCATTATGGTTTGAAGATGTAACCAGAAAAGAGTACCCTTAAATGGTCCTATGATCTGTGAGAAGGCAAAGCGTCTCAACATGCATTTTAAAGAACCTGGTGATGAATGTACCAGTGGAGGATTTCAAGCATCGGATGGTTGGTATTTTTGCATGCAAATAAGAAAGCATGGATTACAAGTGCTATTTTCTGTGACTTGTTCTGGAACTGTTTTGTTCGTGAAGTTGAAAATTAATTTAGACTTTAAGGCCATTTTAGTTTTGGACAATGCGCTAAATCACCCTCATGAATTTGAAACTATGCATCCAAATATAAAGGTGATATTCTTGCCTCCTAACACGACAGCTTTATTTCAGCCTATGGGCCAAGGAATAATCTAGGCCTTATAGCTCTATTACATTAGACAAACCTTCAAAATCATATGGACACCATGGAATAAAAATCTGATATTATTATTATGCAATGCTGGAAAGAATTTGACAAAGCAAAATGCACTGTTACAATAAAAGAATCATTGCGAGAACTGAAGCCATACACATTAAAATCATGTTGGAAAAAAAAAAAAATGTGGTCTGATCTCACTGTCAGAAATGATGTTAACTGCAAACATTGCTTAAGTTGCAAACATGGTTTTGGAGAGATAGAATCAAGTGACATTCAAGAGTTGCTTGATGCAAGATGAAGATTTGACTGAAATCGACTTGGAGGAAATGTTAAATCAACAACCCGTTGATGAAGAGGCTTCAATGAGCACTGAAATGGTGACATTTAATTAAAAAAAAAAAAAAAAAAAAAAAAAAAAAAAAAAAAAAAAAACTGTGTGAAGGTCTACGGATGACAAATAAGTTTTGTGATTTATTCATGAAAATTGATACGTCTATGAAAAGAAGTCTTGTTTTTAAAAGACAAATTGTTAATACCACAACTGAATACCAATTCAAATTGAAAGACCATTTAAAAAGTGGCAAAAATTACTAAATTCTTTAAAATGTTGCCTAAGACTGACAATTATAATTAAAACATGTTGCATGAAATCAACTTTGTAAATTGACTTTAATTGTTTTTTTTTTTCCGGAACCTTGGAAGGTATCGGCTATAATCCCATACAAATTAGCATTCCATATTCACGCTTTCCATATTTGTGGCATATTTATGGAACATATCCCCCGCGAATAAGGAGCCTTTACTGTACTGTAAACAACCAAATAAGAAATGGAAATAAACAGCTAAATATGAAATTTTGGGAAGGAGTAAATGGTTATTGTCTAATTTAAAGGTCAGAATTTAGTAGATACACAATACTTACTATATTTCTTTTGTTAAAAAAAAATAAAAAAATAACGAAACATATGTCTTAATGCACTGCAGACCTATAAAACTCATAATTCTACTTTCTGAAAGTTATTGTTTTAGTTTTAAGTTTCATGAGAGATTTGATCCTTTTTCCTAACCTCATTGATAATATTAAAACATTTTCTATTTCTGTGGCTAATGTGGCCCTAGAAACTATTTAAGTTTTTACGAGAGTTGGGAAATAACCTCTGGCTCAATGTTTAAACCTGGTGTATTATACATACATAAACTTTACTTAGTCCACAACCCGAAGGTTGGCTGGATCCTTCCGATGGAGGCATACTAAGCCATTTGTCAGAGGTAGGACGGCCAATGCCTTTCCTCTGGGACCTACAGTTTAACATGGAATCCGAACCATGAAGCGTCCTGGCATAGCTCATATAATCAAACACAACTCTCAAAATTCCTGCGACTGCCGGGATTCGAACCCGGGATTGGAGCAGCGAATGTTTTGAAAGCAAGCGCCTTAACCACTGAGCTATCAGAACGCACCTACATACATATATATGTTTATTTCCATTTTTATTTATCTTTTATATTTTAAATTATTTTCACCTCTTAATATGTATCCATTTCTTTATTTTATTATAACGATTAACATTTCAGCTGATTTTTTTAAACTAATTTTTTATTTTTGTCACTGTTGCACCCTTACTTTGATGAATTGTAGGTGATTTTAGCTTTCCTTTAAATATTAAACTAATAAATATATTTGACAAAGTTGTAGCATTTCTTCAAATACTTTTTAACATTTACGAAGCCATGTGAGACTGGGGATTTAAAATGACAACCGGGATATGGCTTGACCTTCAAATGCTTTTATATACTGATGATGCCACATTTTTAGTTAATAGGAAAAATGATTTACAAAAGGAAATATTTACATTTAATAAAACTTGACTGTTATAATCTGATTACATTGACATAGGAAATGGAAGTTAGTTGGCTAAAATAGTTATATTTGACCAAATATTCTAGCATGTTAGTCATCCAGTGAAGTACCTTAGGATTATTTTTAAAGTGTGTCAAGGTATGTTTGAAAAGAGACCTGATAAAAAAATTAAGTCATAAGAAAAGAATTGGGACTATGTGAGGTCTGATTATAACAAGAATTTTTTAATTTAGCGGACTTTGTAAATACGATTATCAAAAAATTAGTTGGTACACTTGTACCTGAAGTATGATGCAATTGGCAGCCATTTTGAATGTTTAGTTTAATAGTAGCTTTTGGTGAATCCCCTATGAGTAAAACAAGAGTTTACAAGTGGTACATATGTTTCAAAGACAGCTGTTAAGATGTTGAAGATGACGACTGCACTGGAGCCCCAACACTACAGCTGATGACAACTTCGAACAAGTGACAAAAATTATTCTGGACGATTGCCGTAACACTATGATGTTGGAATGTCATTTGGCTCACGACAAGCAATTTTTTTCAGATGTGTTGGGCATGAAACGTGGGGCAGCAAAATTTATTCGAAAATTACTGAATTTCAACCAAAAACAATGTCGCATAGACATTGCTCAGGAACTGTTAAATGAAGTTAACACTGATCAAGAACTTCTTAAAACAGTTATAAAAGGTGTGAAATGTTGAAATCAAGGCCAAATCCTTTGAATGGAAGCTGGCTGAAGAGCCAAGACAAAAAAATTTCGGTAAGTTTGATCAAATGTGAAGGCTCTCATCACTGTTTTCTTTTATTTCAATGGCGTTGTGCACAATGAATTCCTGCCAAATGGTCATACTGTTAATTAGGAATACTATCTGGAAGTTATGCATCGTTTGCATGAGGCAATATGTCAAAAATATCTAAAACCACTGACGGAAACTGCATCATGATAATACACTAGTCAGTTAAGCAAGAGGCCAGGGCTGGCAGGTATAGTCCGTCACTCCTGGCGCCTCGCATGTCTGGCCCTTTGTCGCCCACACACACGCTCCGTTACCCCGTGACGGGCCAGACCCTCTTGTGTGTGGGGGCAAACAATCAGTATACCTGTATGCTGACAGGCCCCATTCAGACTTTCTACTGGTTGAAATTCCTTGGGGCCAATTGAAGGATCAGCCATGAACTCCAAATGAAAGGCTGTTCTGTGTGTAGCTGGCTATATTTTATTGGAACCGAAGTTAAATGTAAAATACATTCAGTTTGGTGAAAGGATTGATTTTTTAAAAAAGTTTTCATTCATTTGTCTCTTTTGCAAGAATTAAGGGCATATGAGGCAGGTGATTATAAAAATTATCTTCATATGGATGAGACACTTTTTGCTATATTACTAAGTATAGTTTTAATTAATTTCATTTAATTGCAATGGAGCACAGGCTCCGGTGGCAATTTCCCTACACACCCATCTTCACCCTATCCTGCACCCACATACATTTGCCCTCTACAAATTTTATCTTTAAATTCCTTCAAAGTTTTCGGTACATTATTCATCATTTCTCTTGGTAACTCATTCCAATCCCTGACACCCTTACCTAAAAAAGAGAATCTTCCCACACCCTTGTGCCTGAAATCGAGTGCCAGCTTGTGGTCATGGTCATCTTTTCCCTTCCATGCACTACTTTTCATACCTATTGCAATATCTTTCCATGCCTCATCACCAGTATATGCCCTGTACACTCCCATGACCCTCCTCATCCTCCTCCTGTCTTGCAATGAATCCCATTCCAGCTCCTTTATCATATCCGTCACTGATTGCATTCTACGATAATTTCCAGAAACAAATCTAGCAGCCCTTCTTTGCACCCTCTCCAACTCCTGTATTTGATACCTAAAATGAGGGTCCCATACTACACTACCATATTCGAGCAATGGTCTGACCAAAGTTTTGTAACCCAACTCCCTCACTTCTCTCGTACATCCCCTCATCACTCTCTCCAACAAGTGCAGAACTTTGAAACCTTTTCCTACCACCTGTCCTATGTGTCCTGCCCAGTTAAGTTTGTTATCAAAAGTAATTCCAAGATATTTGCATTTCAAGTCTTCAGCAAGCAATTCTTTCCCCACCTTATACTCATAATTAACCTTTTGTTTTTTATTTGTATATCTAATAAGCTGACTCTTCTTTGCATTTATCTTCATTCCATGTTTACCAACCCAATTAGATATCCTGTCCAGATCACCCTGCAACTGTTTACAATCCTCTATCGTTTTGATTCTTTTATACAGCATTAAGTCATCTGCAAACAATCTAATTTCAGATAGTAAACAATCAACACAATTATTCATTAGAATAATGAATAGCAATGGTCCCAATACGCTACCCTGTGGCACACCCATTTTTACTTCCACTTCTTTTGATACTACATTTCCTACCCTAACTTTCTGTTTTCTACCTTTTAAAAATTCTTCTACCCAGCAAATGACTTTCTTATCCACTCCAATGGTTTTTACCTTATTTACTACTATGTTATGTCTTACTCTGTCGAACGCCTTAGACAGATCTAGTGCTACACTATCAATTTGGCCTCCCTTGTCCATTTCATCTGAAATATCTTGCATATATCTCACCAACTGAGATTCGCATGAATATCCTTGCCTGAAACCATGTTGCCTGCTTGAAAACCAATTACGTTCCTCACATATATTTCTGATGCGGTTGCATATCAATCTTTCCATTAATTTATCTACCACAGATGTCAAACTGATTGGCCTGTAATTCTCAACTCTATTTCTCACCCCTCCCTTATGTACCGGTACTACTATTGCACTTTTCCAGTCCTGTGGTAAGCAGCAAGTGTCTAGACTCAATTTAAATAATATTTCAAGATAAGGTACAATGTCACACCCCGCTATCTTTAAGATATCTGTAGTAATATTATCTTCACCAGCCCCTTTATGTTTTTTCAGCTTTCTTATTTCCTTCATGATTTCCTCAGGATGGATATCAAATTTTTTACTATCGTCATTTCTGATTGTGTTGTTAAGCTCGTTCTCCGAATTAGACCCTCCTGTTTCTGATTCATTGTCCCTAATGCTTTCACTGAACCAGTTACTTAAAATCTCTGCCTTTTTCAAATTGTCAGTAACTTCTTCTCCATCCTTATCTATAAGTGTCTTTACACCCTCCCTTCCCCTCAGTTTCCTGATATAGCCATAGAAATATCTAGATGCATCAGTCAATGGTCCTCCTGCACTGACAATACTCTTCATAAACCCATCTTTAGCCATTTTCTTTGCTGTTATTAAGTCCTTGTTTAGTTGTTTTAAATATTCCCTACTACCCTGCTGTCTCTTAACACTGTTATGTTCTTTCCTTACCAACCTCTTTAACCTCTTCACTTCCCTATTATAGTACATAGGTTCTCTACTTCTCTTTATTTTTTGCTTTGGAATAAATTTTTCTTCCCCCTTTCTTATTATCTCCTTGAACTCTTCCCACCTTGACTCTACTGTACCTGAGCCTTCCTTCCATTTGCTGAATTGTTCTCTGAAATATTTCCTCAAATTTGAAACCTGTGCCTTTTTATAATTGTACCTATTTCCCCCTTAAATTTTGGCTGCTGGTTACTGAATCCTCTAATATCCATCAGAACTGCTTCATGATCACTTATTCCTTCGGTTACTTGATACCTCAAAAGGTTTTCATCGGGCTTAATTAGAAATATATCCAAAATATTTTGTCCCCTAGTGTTTTGCTCAACCACTTGTGTAAATCCTCCTTCCCTTATTAAGGTATTTGCAAATCTCTGTTCCCTTGTGTTATTTATCTTATTCCCTTCCCAGTTTACACCTGGTAAATTTAAATCCCCGCCGATGATGATCATTCTATTCTCACCTCTGAAATCTGAGTATGAATTTAATTTCTCCCCAAGAGCCTCATCCTCTTCCGTCATTCTTCCACTGCAGTAAACAGCCAACACTCTGATTTTTTCTTTTTTTTTTTTACCCCAGAAATCTACCCCAAGTAACTCATGGTCTTGATCTATGAACGCCAGTGAACTGTGGTAGTTTTTGCTAACTAGTATGAAGACTCCTCCACCAATTGCTCCTCTATCTCTGCGGTACACTCTGTAACCATCAGGTAAAACCTCACTGTCTAGTACTTCTTCTTTTAACCAACTCTCTACCCCAATTATTACTTGTGGTTCGTGCATCTCTATTAAGTTTGCAAATTTGATTACTTTGTTCATTATACTTCTACAGTTTACCATTAACACCCTTACTACTGGCTTTACATTTTCAGAATTTATCTCCTCTTTCCCACTTTTACCGCAGTCAGTTATTGTTTCAGCTATTTCATCTATTTCTTTAATATCTGTGACTTTCCCCATCGCGAATCTGCAATAAGTATCACTTTGATCATCTATTTGAACCCCAATTATCAAAAATATGTGAAAGAGAGAGAGCATTCCACCATATGAACTACTTTTTGCATCACTGCGATTTCTGGCTGGAATTTCAGTGCAATCTTTTGGGACATAGTAAACCAGAAATCTGCAAAATACGAGTAACTCAGAAATGATTATATGATGGTAAATATATATAAAACTAAGGAAGGATAAGGAAATATGATGCAACACTTACCACAGATGAAGGCAGCTGGGAACAACGAACACAAAAAAGAACAAACACAAGAAACGTGCAATATTTCGGTGTATAGCAAGAAAAAGGTAAAAGTGAGACACCAGACGGAGTCAGAGATGTACACAACAATGGCCGTCTGGTGAATCCAGATGGCCATTGTTGTATATGCGTCCGGCTACGCCTGTTGTTTCACTTTTGTAAGAATAAGGCTATATGCCGAAATATTGCGTGTTTCTTGTGTTTGTTCTTTTTTGTATTTGTCGTTCCCAGCCGCCTTCATCTGCGGTAAGTGTTGGGTCATACTTTCCTATCCTTCGTTAGTTGTAATGCCTTATTTTTCCTGCTCATTGATGTTATAATAGTATATACATTACAAAACATTCCATGTTTTAACGTAGTTTCTCGAACTATTAGTTATAGTCATTATAAGGCAGTATCGCGATACAATTTGCAGGATTATTTGCATCATCATTACCACAATTATACACTGTCTGTACACTTGTTGATGCATAAGACGTAGATGGATTGTTCTAAGCAATACGTTCTTTTGAAGCTAAAATGTTTTAATTTTTCATATGCCTCATTTTTTAGATTTTTGTTTAAATACTCCCCCCTTTTTAATTTCCATAAACATGGAAAGGTCTTTTAAAATTTTTTGAAGTCAGTTAAGACGTCTTTTCCAACAAACGAGTGTCCATTGCAGCAGAATACACCTCAGTCCTAGACAGTCTGTGTTAGTGGCGATTGGGGGGGTTGCAGGTTTACACTTTGACTGTGGCAGGGAAATCCTAGCGTGGAATGTGCACGATAACTAGAAAGTATTTGCGATGGGCCCAGCCTACCGCTTTCCAAGACTATCCTATTTCCCGCTAATGTATGGGCAGCTAATACTCCCACTTACACCTCACAAGTTATTCATTATTTATTGGTAAAAAACAAAAATCCTGTTCTGCCTCAGCTACGGCATTCGCCCAACATGGCCCCCTGCGAGTTCTTTCTATCCCCGAGACTGAAGGAAACCACTGATGAGATAAAAACGGAATTGCTGAAGGAGTTGAGTGATATACTGAAAACTGAAAAGTGAATTCCAGAAGTGTTTCCAGGATTGGAATTTTATCTGAGGGGATTAACATAGAAAGGGACATAATTGATCCTGATTAATAAAAAAATATTCATTTTGAAAAAAAAAAAATCCCATTATTTTTTGATCAGCCCTCTTAAAGAAAAAAACAAAAGTATGAGGAGAACAATATAATGGTCTGTACATGTGAACAGAATGCATGATAAAATGTTAAACAGTATAGGAAGACCAAGGAAAAGGTAGGTTTCATAATAGGTAAATGTATCTAATCAGAATTTATATATACCTTCAGCCCACCTCATTAGCATGTCATTTAATTCCTCGGTATTCATAAACTTTTGCCTCTTTAGTCCTTCCTGTCAATTTTTTCTTTACTGAACTAGTCCCTTATGTCTATGGTCAATCATCAACTCTCCTCTCCATGTGATCATAAACTCCATAACAAGTTATTTTGATACTTTATGAGGTCACTTAGTAAACATTCCTCTACAGCAGCAGCAGCAGACATTTATGAAGCAACTGCCTCTAGTGATTTTGGAAAATTATACAGAGTGAGTCAGGAGGAAAGGTACATGCTTTGAGGGGTGATACTACTGTTAATTCTGAACAAAAAACTTCTAATAAACATATGACCTTTTCTTAACTGTTTTCAGGGTAAACCAATGAAAACAACTAGGAACGGGAAAAGTGCAGGTCACAGCAAATTAAGATACTGTTATGTTATGGTTTGTTTAAGTTTCCTCACAAAAGATGTTCAAACATTCCACCGTCAACTTCAATGCATTCTGCTGCTCTTGCAGACAGGTGTTGTGTTGCTGAACTGATCTCATTTCTGCATTCCTTTACTTGAGCACAAGATTGTAAAATATGAGCGAGAAGTTCCTCTCTTGTGTCCACTCTGTACTTGTAGACCTCACTATTAAGCCAACCCCACAAACAGCCATCCAATGGGATAAGATTGGGTGACCTCGGTGGCCAAGCAATGACTCCGCGGCGACCGATCCAACAACCAGGATACGTTTTGTTGAGATACTGTGTCACTGGTCGTACAGAATGTGCAGGAGCTCCATCATGCTGAAAGTACATACGAGGTTGTGATGCAAAAGGGATATCCTCCACGTATTCTGGTAACACATTTGAAGAAAATCAAGATACCATGATCCATCAAGACAGTTATCTAAAACAACTGGACCGATGAGTTGGTCATCAATAATACCGCACCACACGTTGGCTGAGAAACGTTGTTGAAAAGTCAATTCCTAAGTAGTGTGCACAATTTTCATCAGCCCATACGTGAGAGTTGAGCATGTTGTTGATTTCGTTGAGGGTAAATGTTGACTCATCAGTGAACAGAATGCATGGAATTAATCGGTCATTGACAATGATCCATTGACAGAAGTCTTGCTGGTTGGCATCATCTCCTTCATGCAGATGTTGTACACTGTGCCAAGGAAATGTACAGACATTGTTTGTGTACTGTGCGTATCACTCATGTTTGTGGAATATCAAGTTGAGCAGCAATTCTTCCAGAGCTAGTAGTTGGGCTGCATTTCACTACTTGAATAATGTTCAACTTCTTTAAGTGTTTGTTGTACGGGACGTTCAGATAGAACATTTACGCTGGGAAGCGCACTACACTCACGCAATCTGGGAAACACCCTGCGAATAGAAAATCGTTGTTGGTATTCTCCAACAGCAGCTCTGGAAACCCCATTGGACAAACCATAGACAAACATCATGTCAGCATACTCTGCATGTGTGAAGATCCATGGCATTTTCACTACACTATATCTTTGTTCACGTAACAACACTGTAGTACTGTGCACTACAACAAGCACCGTCAGACTGAGACTTGAGATAAACAACTGAACCATGGGCAAGTGATTGCGGACTGAAAGGGTTAGTAAAGAAGACGCTACACTTTTCCCATTCCTAGTTGTTTTCATTGGTTTACCCTGAAATGGTTAAGAAAAGGGCATATGTTTATTAGAAGTTTTTTGTTCAGAATTACCAGTAGTATCACCCCACAAAGCATGTACCTTTGCTCCTTACTCACCCTATATAAAAGTATAATGAGGGAGAAAAACACATTATACCAAACTTATCCTTGTTTCTGGTGGACTACAATGTTATTTCATACAATGTCAGCTTACTTTCGACTCAAAAGTGCAGTAACTTAGAACTGAATTTCTACATATTCAATAAAATGATATCGAACAAGGAATCAAAAAGATAGAAAGCCAGATACTGAGAAAAATATTTGGTCCCAAGATCCAAGATGGCATATGGATGACCAAAAGTTCATAATAATTGTATTCACTAACTAAACAATTCATCTCACTCTGATGGAAAAGACGCATGAAATTCTACAGACATATAACACGAAAGAATGAATCGTGACGGACCAAGAAAATCTTCCACATCATGAACAGACCCCAACAAACCAAAGCACATTGTGTTATAGAAACCCAAAAGGACCTTGCAGAAGTCAAACCTAGATCACTGATATCTACACGGAGTATATATAGACAATTAATCACTTCAAAAATTTGTGCCTAAGATATCACAGCAAAAAATTTGAAACTTAGAAATGAATGGAAGCCCAGAGTGAAAGGATGAGGAGATTTGGGAAGATAAGAAGAACAAGAAGAATAAGAAGGACAATACAAATTAATGGTTCCATGCACTCCTTAGTGGGTTAAACAAAAAATATCAAATAAATAATAAAGTGATATCAGGCTACATTGTTCCTGCTATGGGATCAATCCAAGTTGAAAGTTTCACTTGTTTAAATGTTCTAAAAATCTAAAACAAACTTTTCAACCCATGTTCATGTACCACTCGTTTGTATCAAAGTTTCTCTAATGTTTAAAATAATGTTAGACTTTCAATACTACATTACCAAATTTATAAATTATATGCCACAAACCCACATACTGAACTGACTACACATCTGCAGATCACATTATGCTAGAGGCTCCTGTCCCACAGAACCTCTATATCAACTAGAAACTACAAATCCATACCTCTAACATCTGTTTTTAGTAGAGTTCTGGAACAGGTTAAATTACAAAGTTTCTAGACAAAAATTAATTGCTTACACCCAACCGTCCAATATGGATATTGGAAGATCAGGCTGTGTCAAACACAACTGTCCCTACTTTTGCATGATGTAATGAAAACTATTGATACAATATTTTTGGATTTTTAGAAAGTTTCTGACTCTATACCACAAAACTCATTTTAAACAAAGGAAAAAGGAAATGGCTTTAGGCAGTATAAATTACAAGGAAAGGGAAAATGACTCATCACTCACCAAAGTTGAAGGCAGAGATGGGAGAAGAACATAAATCACGAATACACAAATATACACAATATTTCGGTCTTAAACCATCTTCATATTAAAGATAATGAGTCATGTAACAAACTTCGGCATGTGCACACCTCCCGAACCACATGACTCATTCTCTTTAACATGAAGAAGGTTTAAGACTGAAATATTGTGTATATTTGTGTGTCCGTGATTTATGTTCTTCTCCCGTCGCTGTCTTCAACTTTGGTGAGTGATGAGTCATTCCCACAACCTCAATTTTAATTATTCAAGTGTATGGTATATCTGATTAGATTTGTGAATGGATACTGGTCAGTTGCAGTATGTGATAGTGGACGGAGAAGCCTCTTCTAATGTAGATGTTACATTGGACTTCCCTTAAGGAGGCATGATAGGATCACTTCCTTCCTCAATTTTTATAAATGATCTTGGTGAAAACATTAATAGCAGTTTGAGATTGTTCACTGATAGTGTAGAATTAAGTAATTCGGCTGACAGCTTAACAATTCAACTGCAGTGTTCACTGACAACTTAGAATAAATGGGAAAAGTGTAAACTAATGTGCATAACAAACAAAAGAATCCATTTATTCAGGAGCACTATGTAAACAGTTCAGTTTTTGGCATGGTTGATTACCTGAATATCTGGGCATAACAGAACAAAGTAACATGAAAGAGGAGCTTGTAACAGCCCTAATACCTGAATTTTGAATAGCATTGTACTGTATGAAGTATTTGTAGTGAGCTAATGTTTGGTTGAAAGTGATTTGATATGTTTGTTTTGTAATTTCTTGTAAATCAGTGATATAGACTTTGTTTTAGGTAAGAAAATTATTCTAAAGGCCATTTAATATGTTTAAGAACCGAATGATGCAAGAGAATTTCTTAAATGTTTGTAATTCCATGTATTAATGTAAGTTACGATGTCACAGGACATTTTCTACCGTTTGAAAGGATTACTGTAAATAATTTTGTATTTAAGTATCTATAATTACATTTCTGATCATTTTTGTAATGTTGTTAATTAATTTTGTATGATTCCGATTGTTTTTAATATGTTGATTGTTTGAGTGATTGTTAATGATCGAGAAATATCGCGCGGATGTCTTTGAAGAATTCTCGTAATTTCGATAAAGACTATATAAAGAGATCGCCCTGACAGAGAAAATTCATTCAGTTAGTACAGTCAGTTTTAGTTGACAGCTATTCAGTGTTACAGAGCGTTCAATCATTCCGTTGAGTCTACAGAGAGTTTCTTTGCGACTGTGCATCTCTGTATTGTACCTATACTAGTGAATATCGCTGACTTGTTGTTTGGATCACAATAAAACAGACATCTTCAAACATAACCTGTTTGGTGGATTTTTTAATTAATTAATCAGTAATTAAACCACAGAAGAACCCTAACATGGCGGCTGTTGACAGGACGAAGTTCTTAAACATCTGTGGGATGTTTATCTTCTAAAAAGAATCTGCAGAAAATTGCGACGAATTATCGGCGATAAGCGAACATAACCTGCGAGAAAATTTCGATCGGCTACGACACGTAGAGGTTATACAGGCGACACGGATTTGACGGCAAGTGGATCTTCTTCGGCCTAAGGCTGAGATTTTCCATCGGGAATCGGCTGTAATCTTCCGACGACGAGTGGATTTTCCTTCGGCCTCAAAATCGTCTTCCTACAGTGAATTGTGAAAAGTGTGGTTAAGTGTTTGAAGTCAGTGTGGTGTTTAATGGTTAAATAAGTGCTTCTAAGTGAAATTTAATGTGATACAAAATTGAGGAAGAACTGTAAGTACTGCATTGAATATTCAAGTGATTTCTTTTGCATGTTATTGTGTGGCAGGTTGGAAAGATTTTAATTTTTCTTAATTTGTTTTTATGTGATTTGCTAATTACTAAAAATGGCTGATAGTCAGAACCTGCAAGCTTTTCTAGAGTCTTTTGTAGTCAAATTTGATAGCAAATTTTCTGAATTTAAAAATGAGTTAAATCTCGATAGGAAATTCTCTGAAATGAATAGTAAGTTTGATAGTAAGTTTTCTGAAATTGATAATAAATTTGATAGTAAGTTTTCTGAAATTGATAATAAATTTGACAGTAAGTTTTCTGAGTTCAAAAGGAATTGGATTTTGAGAACAAATTCTCTGAGTTGGCTGATTGTTTTGATAAGAAAATCAGTATGCAATTTCAAGGTTTTAGTTCTAAATTTAAGGAGGATATCAATAATTTAAATTCGAAACTGGAACAAGCTGTTGTAGAGTGTCAGGAGAATTTTGTAAAGGTTAACCAAATTTGTAGAGACACCAAAGATGCATCTGTTGATTTAATTAATGAAGTAACTGTAAATATAGCAAGGAGATGAAGGGAGTCAGAGAAGAATGTAATATGATGGGAAATATGTGAGTTTGTTCGAAACCAGTGACAGTAAATCTGCTCAAAGGGTCAACGAGTTGAGACAAGAGGTGGGACAAAATGTTAATGCGTTGGCACGTCAGCAGGAACAGCTTACCCATGAATTGGAGGGTACCCAATCTAACGTTAATCAGTTAGAGAAAGGGTTACTGGGTTGCAGATTTCAGTTAAGTCAGGTTCCCTTAACAGGTAATCCAAATTTCAGTGTCGATGTTAAAGAAGAATTTGAATTCTATGATGATAGTTGGGAGGCTTCACCCTATTGAATTTATAGATAATTTTGAAAGATCAGACTTATTTTAATTTGTAATCAGACAATAAGAAAATTGCATTTGTGGGTAAACATCTAAAGTCTTATGCTAGGACATGGGGTGATAGACAAGCTAGGGAAGTGACTGACTACAAGCTGTTTAAAGAAAACTTTTTGAAACATTTTTGGTCGACAAGCAGGCAGATTCAGGAAAAGAGGGAGTTGAATGACTGGTAGGCCCTATAAACCTGGTAGGGAAACTCAACATGACTTTTTTTCATAAATGTTGGATCCGTTGTAAGTATTTAGACCATCCTTATTGGAGAGGAGGAATTCATTGATTTGATAGGAGCTAGGCTACCTCAGCAAACAAGAAATTTAAATTGCCACTTTGGATGTAGTAAATGTGGATAGAGTTTCTGAATTGTTGAGACGCTTGGATGCCCAGGAGTCATTCAATGAACAACATTACCACCATCAACACTATAGGAGGGGCAGCAGGAGTCCCCCTAGAAGGGGTAATGGGTCAAGGGATGGTAGATCTAGGGGATGGGTTCGTGATAATTACACAAGGAGGAATGATAATGGGGAAGTGAGAGAACAGAACCCTCAATCTGAAAGGGAAAGGCAGCATGGGGGGCAGGCAAACTAAAGACCACCCCTGTGATGGGCCCCGCAGTGGTGGACAAGAAGGTGGGTCCAGGTACCAACTGCTATAGAGTTAATACCATTTTTATGAATAATCCCAGAGATTTATTGGAAGGGTGGAGGATAAGGATGAAGTTTTAGATAAAGTTCCCATAGTGCAAATTAATGCTTTTAATAAACAAATAGATGCTCTCATTGATACCGGTCACAGGTTTCTTGCCTTGCTGAGGGATTATTTAATGAAATTGAAAGCACCATCAAATTGAAGTGTTACCCGTTAGTAGTATGACTTATTACTGCTACTGGTTCTCGAAGTAAGAGAATTAGGCAGGAAATGTTGATGGAAGGGTGTATGGGGACTGTAAATGTAGAAATACCCATGTATGTAGTCCCTAAGTTGAATGTTAATTGCATTTTAGGCATGGATTGGCTTACAAAAGTAAAGGCTTTGGTAGACTGTGGAGAAGGTAACTTACGGATTAAATTAGACAGTGGGGAATACTGGGTTGATTTTGAGAAGACTGGTTGGAAAGGCATACAAGAAGTAGATCATGTGAGAGTTAAATATAAGGATGCTGGTGTAGCTAGAGTTTGTGACGAACTATTACAACAGATTTGTGTAAATGTGTTAAGGCAGAGTAGTGAGATTAATAGTCTGATTGAAGGTCAGGAGATAAGCGAAGGAAACGTTATTAATTACCCAAACAGTATGAAACTATTACCGTCAGACCAACAAGAACACTGAATGTCTAATGAATATAGGGACGTATTTTCTGACAAACCAGGTCTGATCAAAAATTATGAGTGCAAGCTTACTGTAAAGTCTGAAGAGCCTTTCTTTATTAAGCCATATCCAATCCCTTTGACCAAAGAGATGAAGTGAATAAGGAGATACATCGAACGTTAGAGTGGGGGGTAATAGAGAGGTCAAGGAGTCCTTACAATAATCCTTGGTTGTGGTAATAAAACCGGACAATTCTGTGCGACTAGTTCTTGATGCTCGCACATTAAACAAGCATTTAGTAACAGAACGGGATCATCCTCCACCTATCGGTGAGTTGTTGCACAGGTTTAAAGGTAAAAGATATATTTCGTCTATCGATCTGACTGCGTCCTATTGGCAAGTCCCGCTTTCAGAAGAATCCCGGAAATACAATGCCTTTCTATTTGATGGCCGATGTTATAATTTTCGAGTGTTACCATTTGGGTTAAATATTTCAGTGGCCACCTTTATTCGTGCTTTGGATAGTGTGTTAGGAAAGGAATTGCTTGAACAAGTAGAGATATACGTAGACGATATTCTTATAATGTCAGAAACACTTGAGGAAACATTGGGTGCTACTTAGAAAAGTTTTAGAAGCATTGAGAAAGGGGGGTATGACTATTAAGTTAAAGAAATGTACATTTTTGCAAAAAGAGGTTGAATTTTTGGGCCATCGTATTACACCACAGGGGATCTTGCCTAGTAATGATAAAATAAATGCCATTAAGAATTTTCCCCGACCTAGAGATAAGAAACAACTACAGAGTTTCTTTGGATTGTGTGAATACTATAGGAGATTTCTTCAGGGACAAGCCTTAAATAGTCCAGCCTTAAGAGATTTGGTTAAAACAAGTGTCAGGTGGGTGTGGTCCTCAGAATGTGAAAGAGATTTTCAAAAAATCAAAGATGACTTATGTAATTCCAATATCCTCTATTATCCAGATGGGGATCTAGATTTTTGCCTTGCCGCAGATAGTTCTGACTACGGTTTAGGAGTACATGTCTTCCAGGAAGTGGAAATCAATGGAGAACCAGATTTTAGGACTATTGCCTTTGCCAGTAGAAAACTACAACCAGCTGAAACTAGATACACAATTACGGAAAGGGAGGCCTTATCTATTTTGTGGGGTTTGACTAAGTTTAGGTACCTACTGTTAGGTAGAAAAAGTATTGTATATACAGACCATAAGGCTCTTTCATTTTTATTAGAATGTAAGTTAGTCCACAGTCGGTTAACCCGTTGGGCATTGGTTCTGCAGGAATATAATTTAGAGATTCGGTATAGACCTGCTAGTAAAAATCAAGTTGCAGATGCTTTGTCACGTCTACCGTTAGGTCTAGATTCCGAAAATTGATGTCTAGGACCACAGACTGAGGTTAGAATTGCTTATCTAAAAGGAGTACTGTTTGAAACTGAGGTTAAGTATTCCTTGAGACAAATCAAAGAGGAACAGGACAAAGATGTACTGTAGCTATAGCAGAAGTAAAAACTAATCTTGATAGCCCAGAACACAGAGATAAGCTTCAGAAATATTATACTTTGCATGGGGGAGTATTGTTTAGAAGGACTAGTGAAGATGAAGATGGTTGGAAGTTATGGCTACCAGAAAGTTTGGTTGAAAAAATTGTTTGGCATCACCACTATAGTTATGGGCATTATGGGCCATCCAAGTGTTACCGAGTGTTAAGGGAAGATACATATTTCTATAATATGAGAAGGAAGATTTCCAAGCTATTAAAATCTTGTAAAGTGTGCCAAAGATCTAAAGTAGATAGTGTTAAACGAGTGGGGAAAATGCAAAATATCATCCCAAGTAGTGTATTGGAATTAGTTTCTGCTGATGTTCTTGGCCCCCTACCCATGTCTCGGGGAGGGGTGACCCAGGTTTTAGTTTTATTTGATGTTTTTTCCAAATTCTTTAAACTTTACCCTGTAAAGAAGTCTACGGCTAAAATTTTGGTTAGAAAAGTGATTGATGAATATTGTCAGAAGGTAGGTAAACCTAAGAGGGTGCTTTCGGACAATGCCCCACAATTCACTAGTAAAGTGTGGACAGAAAAACTTGAACAAGAAGGGATAGAGGTTATACATACGTCTGCTTATCATCCAGCAGGAAATCCGTAGAACGCCTAATGAGGGAAATAGGACGTTGGTTTAGGACATATTGTACAGACCAACACAGTAAGTGGGCATGTGAAGTAGAAAATTTTGAAAATGTAATTAACTCTATACCTGGATGTAGTCTTCTCAGGAGACTAGCCGAGTAAGTAAGATGTTTCCAAACGATATTTCGGCGATCTCAGACTCCGTCGCCATCTTCTGGTGAAGTGACGGATCCGTCAGAAGGCTGGTTCTTATAGCCTCCGAATGCGCGCGTGGTGGCGTGCGCGAAGCTGGTTGGCTGACACGGTCGGCGCCTAGGCGGTGGAGTGGGGGTTGGCGCCGGTAGGAGGCAAGCGTGGGCGCAGTTGGTCCGCGGCCGCCGTGCTGTGCACTTCGGCGCGCTGACGACGTATTGCATTAATGACAGGTGCCCACGCTTCGCTCAGCTGGTATCCACAGTCCCGGTTGATGAGATTGCCCGTGGTGCGAATTTCAACTGCTTCTGTGAGAATACTGTCCCAGACGTTCCTTGTACGCGCCAATATCCTGGTATTCTCAAAGTCGAAGCAGCAGTTGAAATTCGCACCACGCGCAATCTCATCAACCGGGACTGTGGATACCAGCTGAGCGAAGCGTGGGCACCTGTCATTAATGCAATACGTCGTCAGCGCGCCGAAGTGCACAGCACGGCGGCCGCGGACCAACTGCGCCCACGCTTGCCTCCTACCGGCGCCAACCCCCACTCCACCGCCTATGCGCCGACCGAGTCAGCCAACCAGCTGCGCGCACGCCACCACGCGCGCATTCAGAGGCTATAAGAACCAGCCTTCTGACGGATCCGGCACTTCACCAGAAGATGGCGACGGAGTCTGAGATCGCCGAAATATCGTGTGGAAACATCTTACTTACTCGGCTAGTCTCCCGAGAAGACTACATCCATTCTCAACGCCGAGAAAGACTTCGTTCCTATATAACTCTATACCTAGTGATACAACTGAAATACCACCCATTGAGCTGATGTTTAAGAAACCGGCTAACAGATTAATTCGAGAATGTGTTAGTTTTCCAAATAGAAAGAGTTTCAACTATGAGGAAAAGGTGGCTTTAGCTCTTAAAAATTTAAAGGAGAAGGCAACAAGGAGAAAGAAAAAGCATGATGAAGGTCAGAAGTGTATAGAATATAAAGTGGGTGATTTGGTGTTAGTTGAAGTTCATAGTAAGTCATCAGCTTTGTGACAAGAAACTCGTAAGTTTAACCGTTTGTTTGAAGGCCCTTTCAGGATAGCGTCTATACCAAGGAAAAACTCTTATGAGCTAATAGACCCTGAGAGTGGTAAACTGTAAGGGTGTATATAATGTTGAAGCCCTAAAACCCTTTTATGAATAAGTAGTCACTTATGAAGTGTGCCACTATATGTGTAAATATCTAATTTTGTAAATAAGTTTGTCAATTGATGCATGTAAATAGTTTGTGTGAGTACTTAAGTCAGATGCAGATGTAAACATTTCACTGTTTAAAGCAATTTGTGACAGTTTTGTGTAGAAACTTTTGGGGGTTTTCATGATGATGTGACTTTCTACATTGTGTTGACAAATTATCAGCTGTAAAATGTAAACAGACTGTTGTCATTAACAAGCAGATATCAAGTGTGTAATTCGGTGTGAAAATAATTGTGACTTAAGGTGATGACATTGAACGTTTGTTGTTAAAAACAGTAACTGAAAAAATGATTGGATCTGAGAAAAGACAATTATTGTAAACAAAATCAGTGTCATGGACTATGTGCAGATGTTGTACGAAGAATTGTATTTGTTCATTGTAAAGTCATTATGGTTGATTGATACTAATCTGTTTGTGTTGGCATTATGTGTACATTCAACCTGCTCAGATTCGTGACGGATTCAATCAATTTTAACTATGTAAAATTAAGTGAATCCTGGGGAGGGGTTGTAACAGCCCTAATACCTGAATTTTGAATAGCATTGTACTGTATGAAGTATTTGTAGTGAGCTAATGTTTGGTTGAAAGTGATTTGATCTGTTTGTTTTGTAATTTCTTGTAAATCAGTGTATATAGACTTTGTTTTAGGTAAGAAAATTATTCAAAGGCCATTTAATATGTTTAAGAACCGAATGATGCAAGAGAAATTTCTTAAATGTTTGTAATTCCATGTATTAATGTAAATTACGATGTCTACAGGACAATTTTCTACCGTTTGAAAGGATTTCTGTAAATAATTTTATATTTAAGTATCTATAATTACCATTTCTGATCATTTTGTAATGTTAATTAATTTTGTATTAATTCCGATTGTTTTTAATATGTTAGATTGTTTGAGTGATTGTTAATGATCGAGAAATATCACGCGGATGCCTTTGAAGAATTCTCGTAATTTCGATAAAGACTATATAAACAGATCGCCTGGACAGAGAAATTCATTCAGTTAGTAAGTCAGTTTAGTTGACAGTATTCAGTGTTACAGAGAGTTTCAATCATTCAGTTGAGTTCACAGAGAGTTTCTTTGCGACTGTGCATCTCTGTATTGTACCTATACTAGTGAATATCGCTGACTTGTTGATTTGATCAAAATAAACGAACATCAACATAACATTGTTTTTTGGTCAAAATTTGAATTTTCCATCTTCGGGCGAGTTCGCTTTAAACCACCAACAGAACCCTAACAAGCTGCAGATAACTTCAGTTATATGTATGGCTGGTTATAGGCTGTGTTACATAGGTTGAATTTTGAAGAACTGCAACATACATACAAAAAAGATAGCATACAAAATCCTCGTGTGTCCATAGTTGAACTATTGTTGTGCTGTTTGGGAACAATATCGAAAGGGATTGATTAACAGTATACAGAAGGTACAGAGAAGAGCTGTTCCATTCATGACTGCTTGCAACAGTCCTTATGAAGTCATCACAGAATTGATAAACAGAATGGGATGGGATTGTCTGGCAGACAGACAATGTAGGTTTCAATTGAATTTATTGGTAAACATGTGAACAACACTTTCCATTTACAAGTGTGATGAAATACTTCTTCCACCAAGTTATGCAATGATAGGAGAGATAAGATTAGAGAAATAAGGTGTCATACGGTAACTTGTATAAATTCTTTCTTCCATCATTATATTCATGACTGGAATACACAGAGTTAGTCCCAGTGCAAAGCACCCAAAATTTTGTGTATAACAGTGCAAAGATGTAGATATAGGGAACCACTAGGAAACTGCAGTTCTGTGGAACCTTCCTGTCTGAAACATGTAAATCCCCTCCTTGTGGAGTGTATCTGCTACCTTACAAATCACAAATATGCTCATTAAACCTAATAAATTCTCGAAGTCTGCCAAGCTTTTTCATACTTTACTAAAACATTGCCATTTGCCCATAATTTTATTTATCTTTCACATTAAGAAAGACCCAAAATTTCTTCACTGTTATTAAATTTTATAGTTTCAATCCTCTGAACTACCTTAAACATTGAATTTCAGCCATAAAACATCATTCCCTCTAAAAAACCTTTTTGTAATAATATTTCTGGTTACTTCTCATTGATTTTTTTAACTTTATTTTGTCATATTGTACCTTAAATTCCAGAATGTCGGTTCCCCCCTTTCCCCCAAAATTAGGACTACAGTTACAATTGTAATTTTAATGAAATTACCCAGTTCTTATCATTTCCTTGAATCAATTGTCACTTTCATCCATATTATTCTCTTTCAAATGATTTTATCTACTTTTCCCATTTTTATATCCCAAAATTTACACATTTCATCTTAAATTTTGAATTTATCACTTTCCTTAAACATTGTTTATTTTTCTAGAAAATTCCATCTCTTTCCAAAAACCAATAAAATATAAATATTATTCACATTCTTCCATTTATTTTAATACCATTCACATTTGTTTAAAATATTAACTAAAAAGTTATTAATAACTGAATAAATCATCCATAAAGGTCAAAATCTTTATATGCGAAAAAACCCTTAATTTTGATCATTCATGCTTAAACTGTTGAAATTATTCTTTTACTCTTTATTATTTAAAACTTAACTCTAGCCAACTGAAATCACACACTTATTGATATATTCTCTGAAAATTTACACAAATATCAAATCAACAAATGGATATAACTTTCATCAGAAATTTCTCCTGGTTGTGGGACTTGTAATAAAATAATTCTTCAATTTCCTAGAATTTATGACATTGCTAGGAACATGGGGCATGATGTATTTGGTTTAAGTCGAGAATATGATACCATCACCTTTTACTAGTAAATGTACCTATTAAAATATTATGTTACATGTCCTCCAAAAAGTCAGGTCTGAATTTTACAGCTGATATTCAAACTTCACTTGCTTTATGTCTTTGCTCCACAGATAAAACTTTAGAAAATTAATTCTGGTTCCTGATTGATCATTTTTCTTACATCAATTTTATCATTTATTTCAACTGGTATTTATTACTAGAGAAGGGATATGCCAATCATACAGAATATGTCTATTTTGTCATTAAAAAATTGAATTTAGATTTTCAATATTGGAGTGAAAACAACTGTAAACCAGAAGAGTGCATGTAATACAATAATCAGTAACATGTTCCAAGACTATGCCTGGTCATAATAACATCATCCTTGCAAAGTAGAGGTTGCATAAGGATTTAGGAAGAAAACTGACTTCTGTGTTATATAACATACCTTCTATAGTATAGTAATTAATGGCATCTTCCTCTATCCTGAACATTAATCCTAGAAAGTAGTTTATGCTCAATGCATTCTGATTACAGAAGTATGAATCCACAATGTGAACAATTTTTGTGATCCTCATTGTAAGCAAGCAGCCATAAAACCTTTAATTCCGGAGTCCTGCTTTTTCTTTCAGTCATTTTTATGTCAGTATTCACAATGTGAATATTGAAAATATTTACTTTGTTATGTACTAAGTGATAATGAAAATAAGGAAGGATATAGAAAGTAAACGTATAGAGGAACAATAATACTCACCTCAGATATTAAGTAGAAGCTCTTATATAGCAGAAAGAATTTATTTCACGGTACAAACTCGCTAACAACTAATACAATTCGGTTTCTTGTTTTCTCTATATACTCTCTGACTAACATTCACAGATCATCTTTTTCTACTACTCTTATTCAACGATACTACTGAGCTCCTACACCACTCCCCAACCAGTAACAGGGTTACGCTTGTGGAGCTTAATAAGTGTTATGATAGTAGAATAATAACAATAACAGATATTACAAAAATTAAATTACAACAATGGAATTATGACAATAAAATTACACTGTGAAATTAACACAAGAAACGAGTAGGTAACTTGATTTTACAACCGGAGTGGGAAGTTCTTGCTGGTTGTTCCGGTTCTGAAGAATCTTCATTTCCTTCTGGATGTGGTGAAGGTACAACACAGGAGTTGTTCGTTGATTCACCATCTAATGTCAGGAGATAAGCAGGTTTGAGTCGATCTATAGATACGTTAATTTGCCTGCCCTTGATGATAAGTGTAAAGAATTTTTCAGTCCTCTGCTGCACAGGAAAAGGTCCATCGTAAGGAGGTGATAGAGATTTCTTGACTCTGTCATTCCGCAAAAAAACATGAGTGCATGTTTATGGACAAATACACTCCTGTTGCTTTTATGCTGTGTCGGAATTGGCTGTAGTGTTTCCATTTGCTTTTGTAATTTGGACAAAAATGTATCTGGGTTATTTGTTGTTGATGGCATTTCAAAAAACTCACCAGGGAGTCTAATCGTCTTCCCATACACCATCTGAGCTACAGAATGGTCACAATTCTCTCTTATTGCAGCACGCGAACCCAGAAGTACAGTAGGACAAAATATCTGTCCATTTCTGAGAGTTATGTGTCCTGATAGCAGTTTTTAAGGTTCTGTGAAGACGTTCGATTTTTCCGTTGCACTGTGGATGATAGGCTGTGGTATGCTTCAGTTTAACACCACACAATGCAGCTAACTTCTTGAACAGCTCTGACTCGAATTGAGATCCTCGATCTGTGATTACCACAGCTGGAGTTCCAAATCGTGCAACCCAATAAGAATAAAATGATTTTGCAACAGAGTCAGCTGTGATATTTTCCATAGGAATGACTTCCATCCAGGAGGTATAATGATCGATACATGTGAGGCAATATATGTTTCCATCTGATGGTGGTAATGGTCCAACAATATCAATATGTACAATGCTAAATCTTTCATCCGGCTCTTGAAATGAGGTTAATGGACTTTGTGTATGTTATTTTGTTTCTTTGGCACTGGATACATGCTTGTGCCCATTTACGAACATCAGATTTTATGTTCGGCCAAATGAACCTAGTTGTCATCTGTTTTACTGATGATTTCACACCAGGGTGGGATAAGTTGTGGATTTGTTGGAACATTTGGAAACGGAAAGACTTAGGAATATAAGGTCGTACATTATTTGTTGTAATGTAACAATTCCTTCCCTGATGATAATGTGCACTTCTTGAATGTCAATGCCTTGTTTTCTTCAATCAATGTTTTGAGTTCTTTATCCTGTGACTACTGTTCTGCAATTCTATCATAATCAACCACAGAAATCTCTTCCATCCTGGATAACGTGTCAGCTACAACGTTGCTTTTTTCTGTGACATGCTGAATATTGGTAGTAAATTGAGATATATATTGAAGATGTCGCATTTGTCTGGGTGATGCTTTATCGTTCCTCTGAAAAAATGTATATATTAATGGCTTATGATCTGTGAACATTGTAAAGTCTCGTCCTTCGAGAAAGTGTTTTAATTGCTTTACTGACAGATAAATACCTAAGAGTTCTGTAAGCTTTTTGACTATCATTGAGTTTCTTTGAATAGAATGCGATGGGTTTCCATCCATCTTTTTCATACTGTTACAGTACTGATCCAATGGCGATTTCTGAAGCATCTGTGAACAAGGCTAATGGAAAATCCGGATCAGGAATAGAAATGTTGCAGATGCCAAATCTTCTTTACATTTTTGAAACATCTGCTTTCCTTCCTCACTCCATGAAATTTTTCTTCTATCTTTCTTTTTGGCACCTTTCAAATAATCATGAAGCACTGCTTGTGTTTGGGCAGCATCCTTCAGCTAACAGCGATAAAAATTGACCATGCCGAGAAAGGTTCGGAGTTTATGTATTGTTTCTGGCAGCTTGTAAATCAGGATTGCTTGTACCTTTTCAGGCAGAGGACTTGTACCCTCTGCTGTGATCAGGTACCCTAAAAATTTTATGTTCTCCACACCCATTACTGATTTTGTGCGGTTTATACGGAGACCATAATCATTTATTCTATCCAAAACCAATTTAAGATGGGTTTTGTGCTCTTCTAACAATGTAGATGCCACTAAGATGTCATCCAGGTATACAAATGTAAAGTCAAACCCTTGGAAGACTTCCGTGATAAAGCTCTGGAACGTGGACGGAGCATTCCTTAATCCAAAGCTCATGACATTAAATTCATAAAGTCCAAAAGGAGTGATTATTGCAGTCTTGTGTTTGTCTTCTTCAGCAATGGGAACTTGGTAATAAGCTTTAAAAAGGTCAATTTTTGAAAAAATTTTCTTCCCCTTTAAAATTTGCTGGAAATCTTCTGCTCTTGGAATGGGATAACGGTCTGGAATGGTCCTCTCATTTAATCGTCTATAGTCACCACAAGGTCGGAAAGAACCATCCTTTTTGCTTGCCATATGCAATGGACTTGCCCACTGTGATTTTGATGGTATTATGATACCATTATCTAGCATGAACTGAAATTCTTGTTTAGCCACCTGAAGTCTCTTAGGATCTAACTGCCTGGCTTTAGAAAATACTGGTTGTCCTTCCGTGACAATATGATGCTTTAATTATGTTTAACCATATTAGGTACCCAATTTGGTACTGTTAAACTAGGGTACTGGGCGAGTAAGTCACAGAATTTGAAGTTTGTATTCAAAGAACTAATAACAATACTTTCTGTGATAGCTGTAACATCACCTTTAACACAAAGCTTAGTTACACCATCAATTAACTGTTTGTTATGCAGGTCTACAAGTAAGTGAAATTGATTGAGAAAGTCGGCTCCAATTATATCTTTGTTTATTTTGGCTACTACAAATGGCCACTGAAATTTTCGTCTAAGTCCCAAGTTCAAAGTCGAGATTTTAACCCCACACGTTGGTATTTCTGTATTATTTGCAGCATACAATTTATAGGAATTGTCTATTACATCATGTTTACTTGCGGGCAAAATTGAAACATCCGCTCCACTGTCTACCAAGAACTGCACTCCCGTTTCTTTGTCTCTTACAAATAATCGGGACTTGCGGCATGTCTTGTGACATTCTGCAGCAGAGCATGCCGCTAATTCTGCTGCTGTTTGGGGTTTTCCGAATCCCAACTGCACGGCTTTTTGCATTTTTCGGGTAGCATTTTGAACCAAATTTAAAATGGTAATAACAAAATTTTCCATCTGGATTAAACCTTCTACCAGCGCGGCTATGACTTCTGCTACATCCGGAGTTACGATGTATTGTCCGTGAGCGCCGATTTCCCATTGAAATAGCTGCTACTTGTTGTTCCAAGGAGGCAATCTTCGTTATGAGATCGTCCAAAGTGGCATTACTCATACTCGGGCATTGATTAGATGTAGTAGCACAGTAGATTTCGCTACGCGGATTCATTTCAATTATTTTGTCAGCCATGATTGCAACCTTCTCCAGATCTTCATCGCTGACCAACAACACGTTCTTAATTGATTCCGGAAGTTTTTCTAGCCACGTCGTGCGTAACACTTTATTTGACCAGCCAAAGATTGCATTTTACGTAACAGCTGGCTTGGTTTCAAGTCGCCCAAATCAATGCCTGTCATTAACCTCTTTATTCTTTTGTCTTCACTTTCCCTGAAGATGTTAAGAAGCCTTTCCTTCGCTGCAGTATACTTATCGGCATTACTACTTGTTACAATGTCCCAAATGTTTTCTACATATTTTGGTTCAAGTTGAGACACTAAATAACTGAACTTCGTCTCTTCAGATGTTACTCTGCTGATTGAAAACTGCGCCTCTATTTGATAAAACCAGATTTCAGGTTTATCAGTCCAGAACAGCGGAATTTTGATTGAGATTTTGCTAACTTTGGAATTACACAAACTGGCATCGTTGAGATTAACGGAGCTACCGTCTTTGTCCATTTTAAATCACGTCAGGGTCACCAACTTATAGAGGAACAATAATACTCACCTCAGATATTAAGTAGAAGCTCTTATATAGCAGAAAGAATTTATTTCACGGTACAAACTCGCTAACAACTAATACAATTCGGTTTCTTGTTTTCTCTATATACTCTCTGACTCTAACATTCACAGATCATCTTTTTCTACTACTCTTATTCAACGATACTACTGAACAATTTTTGTGATCCTCATTGTAAGCAAGCAGCCATAAAACCTTTAATTCTGGAGTCCTGCTTTTTCTTTCAGTCATTTTTATGTCAGTAATCACAATGTGTATATTGAAAATATTTACTTTGTTAAGTACTAAGTGATAATGAAAATAAGGAAGAATATAGAAAGTAAACGCTCACCAAGACAGATGAAGGCAGGAGGGTCATGGTGAACATATAAACATCAACACACCTTACAATATTTTGATAAACACCTTAATTATGACCAGAAGAGGGCCGAAGGCAAAGGGACTGAATACATATACACCAAGAATCAACACATTACAGTAATGGAGATTATATAATTTGATCTTATTAGACTCTGGCACAAAAAACTTAAAAAAATCACCAAAATTATATTAAAAAAAAACCTTAATTAATGTCATTTAAAGTTTGTCAATATGAACACAATTCTGAAATTATAAAAGAGACAGTCCTGATTATAGAATGTTACTCACCCTTGTCTTTCGAAATTGCAGACTAGATGTCATGGCTTCATCAACATTTATCAGAACTTGGCTAAGTTTTAGAACTTGTGGGTCAGGTTCTTGAGAATCCATGTCACCACCAGCAAATCTGTTATACGAGTTTGGTTGTGGAAGCAGGTAATGGAAGCACTGCACTCTCACCTAAAAAAAATTGATGTATTACTCAAATGCTTCTAATGGTACACACATAATAGAAAACTTGTGTAGGGGTTATTCCCAGGGTTTTGATCCTTCTGGGACCTTGTTTCTGAGAAATAAGTCTGAAAATTTTCGGTGATGAGTGACACTCTTTTGCACACTCACTAAGCAAGGCAGCACAAGTGGCAAGACATCAGAAGTTCACACTGCTGCTTTGTGTTTGGTTCTCATTTTTGGCAAAGTTATTATTATTATTTTTATTATTTCTTTAAAGTACCATAAGGCTCCACACATTTATTTTATTACATAAAGAGTGCATGGTATTCGTCAGCAATGTGTTTCAAGTGCTTTAATGATGACTACCAGTTAAAAATACAAGAGAGCATGCAGGAGGTTCCCAAGAATAAATTTTATCATTGTTGAATTGACAACTCTGAAGACATATTATTGATGGAAATGAGGGAACATCACCAAAATAATGAACATAAGAGGATCCAAAATGAATAGAAAATATTAAATTTAAGGTTTCTAAATTATATGTATGAGTATAAACAGTAACAAGTGATGGGTCTACTGAATAGGTTCCCAGATTGTGTGGTACATCACTACTGGGGGGGGGGGGGTGGTCGCGATGACATGTTGCATGGGGGAGGGGAGGGGCGCAAGGTAGCTTCACCACTTGTTGACGATACACTAGCTCACTAGCTCTACATCATCAGAAATGCTGTCTCTCCTTCACTGCCTCTTAAGAGCTGAAAACCTTTATTCTATCATCACATACTTCCACTGAGATGTTCTTTTTAGTACTGAGAAGTGGAAATTTACTATTTTTAATAATAAAATTTTGGTATGGGAACTTTGCTTTTGATGGAAAGGTGGGGGGGGGGGGTAGGGAGGGGTAAGGGTGAGAAAACATTAGGAAATCCCTAGTCTCCTGGAGTTGAGGCCAGGACATCTGGTAACAATAAGCCAGTTCTAATAAAAGACGGACAAGAAATTGAAGACAGCCGCGACAAGAGATGGATCCGATAGAAATTGATAGCGTAGGAATTGTAAAGCAATTAAAACTCCTGAAGTGGGGTAAAGCGCCGGGTCCCGATGGTATACCGGTAAGAGTATTTTCTGAATACGCGGAGGATATTGAACCATTTCTGTCAGATATATTCCGTAAATCACTAGAAGAGAGAAAAGTACCTTCTAGCTGGAAGATAGCCCAGGTAATTCCCGTCTTTAAGAAAGGAGATCGGAGTGATCCTCGGAATTATCGACCCATATCTCTAACATCGGTCTGCAGTAGAATTCTGGAACATGTCATATGCTCGAACATAATGAAGTTTCTAGATGAGAACGAGTTACTTACACCATGTCAACACGGATTTCGGAAGAAGAAATCGTGTGAAACACAATTGGCCCTATTTTCCCACGACATAATGAAAGTTATAGATGCAGGTTCGCAAGTTGATGCAGTTTTTTTGGATTTTCAGAAAGCTTTTGATTCTGTACCACACAACCGACTTTTAGCGAAGATTCGAGCTTACGGTATTTTGGCTCAGATTTGCGAGTGGATACGTGATTTTCTAACAGGTCGATCACAGTATGTCGTTGTTGACGGGGAAGCCTCTTCTAAGATAAATGTTACTTCGGGCGTTCCTCAAGGAAGTGTAATAGATCCACTTCTTTTCTTAATATTTATAAACGATCTAGGTGACAACGTCAAATGCTGGTTGCGATTGTTTGCCGACGATGCGGTTATCTATAGGGAAATAAGGTGCTCCGACGATTGCTTAGAAATTCAGCGTGATTTGGATGCTATTTTCGATTGGTGCCGTAAATGGCAGCTTACACTAAATTGCAAAAAGTGCAAAGCAATGTGGATAAGTAACAAGAAGAATCAGTTTGTTCACGATTACAAAATAAACATTTCAGCTGTTGACACGGTTGATTCCGTGAAGTATGTGGGGGTGATAGTACAAAGCAACATGAAATGGGACATGCACATAACTTCTGTTGTAGGCAAAGCAAATTCTAAATTACGATCCATAGGTCGTATTTTGAGGAATTTAATGCTCAAACAAAGGAGATAGCGTATAAAACACTAGTGCGTCCGCATCTGGATTACTGTTGTGGGGTTTGGGACCCGTATCGCAAGGTTCTGATTGACTCAATTGAGAGGGTGCAGAGGAGAGCCGCTAGATTCGTGACTTGTTGTTACAGCCCTTTTGAAAGTGTCACAGAATTGATACATAGATTGGGCTGGGATAGTTTGGAAGACAGACGACGTAGCTTGCGTTCGAATTTATTGGAGAATATGCGAAAAAATTTAAATTTCAAGTGCAATGAAATACTTCTTCCGCCAACCTATTTACAGTCCCTGGCCATATTATTAGACGCACTGCAAATCTTTAGTATTATTTGTAATAATTACGTGTTGAGTACTATTTCACATGCAATTAATCATAAAATTTATAACAGTTATTTAGGGCACTTAGTTCGTTGTTGAATTTTATGTCTATTGTTGCTATTTGACATTGGATTGTTGACTTATTGTGGCTATCAGTGTGCATAATACAGTGCACAGGTACGGACCTGTTCAGTGGCGTTCTCGCGTGTAACTGCTCTATTTCTTTGTTCATCATTTGTGTAATGTCGACATCACAAGTGATTGTTTAAGAAGCAGATATTACTGATTGTGACCTTTAAAAATGGTTAAAAGAGGAGATATTACACCACGAAAAAAGAAGAAGTCAAAGCCCTCGTTAATACAAAAATGTATTCCAATCGGGAAATTTCACGAAGGTTAAAATTATCCGACGCTGGCGTGAGGCGCATAAAGTAGAAAATTGATTCAGGTGAAGAATTGAGCCCCAGAAGGAAGAATAAATGTGGAAGAAAGCCAATTTTCACCCCAAGGTCAGAAAGATTTCTCAAAAGAATTTGTGTAGAAAGCAGATTTGCAACAACGAAACAGATAAATTCTCAACTGGAAGAGGCTAATGTGAATGCATCTGAACAAACTGTTCGCAGAAAGGTGAAGGATATTGATTTCAAGGCCTGTCGACCCGCTAGAAAACCCAAGTTAACAGCCGCAATGAAAGCAAACGTCTGAAGTGGGCTAAACAGTGGTGTGATAAGGATGTGGACTTCTGGAGATCGGTAATTTAACTTTAAAATTATTATTTATGATATGATAGATGTTACGTACATTTATTCATAATATATTAAGTTTCTTGATTTTTACAGGTATGCTTCAGCGATGAAAGCACGTTTGAAATATTAAGTAACAAATGTCAGCATGTGCGCCGCCGAAGAGGAGACTGCATTATTGAGACCGTAAAACACCCAAAAAAGGTGATGAGTTGGTCTGTCATCAGTGTCAAGGGTACAGGACGTCTTTATGTGGTTAAAGGCATAATGAGGCAAGACCAGTACAAAGAAGTCTTCCAAAAACAGTTAATACCGCAGGTCAGAGAATGGTTCCCAAATGTGGAACCATTTATTTTTATGCAGGATGGTGCCCCGTCACACAGCCAGGTCGGTAGAAACCTTTCTGAAGGAACAAAATATCCCACTGTTGGACTGGCCAGGTAACAGTCCCGACATGAACCCCATAGAAAATGTATGGGAACTCATGAAGAGGAAGATGGCAAAAGATGTCATCATGACAAAAATGCAGCTCTTGGAAAAGATCATCCATGTGTGGTATCATCATCCACAAATGCAGGACACTGTACAATCCTGCATCAACAGCATGGCGCGTCATATTAAGGCTCTCATAGCTGCGAAAGGTGGCTCAACAAGATATTTTCATTTTCACAACATTTTAATATTTTGTTGTGATTATTTGAAATAAAATATTTTCAACAAATACTGTGTTTTATTTATTTTTTATATCACCTGTGTCATTAAGCAGACTAAACATAACAATTTTATTGCAATTTATGTATTATAAAACTTATTTAGTTAACCAAAAATCAAAATTTGCATAAAAACTGTAGTGCGTCTAATAAATTGGCCAGGGACTGTAGGTCGCAATGACCGGAGGTATAAGATTAGAGAAATAAGATGCCGTACTGATACTTATATGTATTCCTTCTTTCCTCACACTATTTGGGATTGGAATGGGCGGGTTTAGGATTGGTGCTTAGCACCCTCTGCCACCCACATTTTTTGTGATTTGCAGAGTATGAATGTAGATGTAGATGTAGATCAAGGTTATGTTGGTAAGCTAGTCGCTGGAGTTCAATAGTGGCTGTGGTTAAAAAAGACTGACAATCCTCATTGTAAAACACTTGTTACAGTAACTGAAACTGTGGAAATTAGTTCCTGCCACTGGATGGTTTTAGTTGCTGGTATAAACAACTTGCCTGTGGCCATTTGACACACAAATTGATACAGACACACTTAAAACATGGTAATCATGAGGTGTATACCATTAATCAACAGATTATCAAGTGAACAGGGTAGGACTACAAAGCAAAATAAAAATAAATAGAATAGGGAAATTAAATTCACACATTACCAAAACAGAAGGCAGGAAAGCCATTAATTTTTTTTATAGAGGCTGCTAGCTCCTGTGTAATTGGTTTGTTATGATGCCTATGTATGCACTAGGTTAGAGGAGACAGGTAAGTTGATATGTGAGATATGCTGCACCATGGTATATCTGAAGTAGTGGTAGATGCCAGGTACAATCTGTAGTTTTTTAAGCAAGTTTTGGTTGCAAGGGAACTATGTCTTACATGGTTTGCTATGATAGTTATTTAGGAACCCAGATTTTTAAGGTCGGATAATCTGCTGAAACACGTATGTATGTCTATGAAAAGGATTTTTGAGAGAAAGATATGCATTTCAGGAATGAAACATGAAAAGTCAAACATACAAGGAAGGATTCAGTAGATATATTGGGTGTAGGAAGAGAAATGGGTGATGGATATGGGAGACTGGATTGGTGGAGGGTGACAGAAGTGCTAACTGCGGCGCAAGATATTAATTTTTCTGAAAGATCTGGGAAGTAATAACGGCAGTAGAGTGCTTATGTATAGTGTGAGTACTTTCATCAGGCCAAATGTGTGTGACCCTTGTAGGTAAGCTGTAGGAAATGGAGTGTTCAGTGTAAAAAGGACGGCAACTATCAAAGTGGAAATATGTCAATATGTCCACACTTCTCCTCACACACTATAAAAACTCACATTTACTTCAATGATCATTTACATACCCAACCACTCTGTATTACAACTCCTTCTTGGTCATCAATATCACTACCCTAAATACCATCATACCACAAGGCACTGGAACAGTTACTTGAAATACAACTCACATATGCAACCTCCATAGTAATCATATCTAACTTCTCTGGCCCACTTCATACTCTTAAAAATTTATTTTCCTCCAATTCAAAACTACATTAGTTACACAGCATCACAAAAAGTACCTTCTAGGCCTCTTTCTATGACAGCTTTTTCCTGGGTCTTTGGAAGAAAAATCACTGAACCAACTATACTCAAGCCACTTGTGTGATTCATAAACAATGACGAAATATTTAATCCCTGAACAATAGTCAATTCCTTAATTTTACATGGACCAGTTCTGACATAAGTTTCTAGGTGACCTTCTAATGGAAAGGATGATTCCACATCTCTGTTTTCATCAAGCTCATAGATTTACACCGGTACCTCTACTTTTAACAGGTGCCACCCTTTCCATGCTAGACATTCCCTTCCCTTCGGCCTAGCCATCAAGCGCAAATGTGTCTGTTCTAATGTACTCTCACAAACTTCCCCATCTTCTCCCACTATCTATCCACAGATCTTGTACAAAAAACTATCTTGTGCCAAAATCTTCCCTACTTGTTTCTTATTCTGCACAAACAAATATTAAATGAAGATTGATTTTCTTCATGTTGCTTCCAGTCTGGTGGCACCATTGGTTAAGGTGCGAAACAGGTACGCAATATGCCCACTTCAAACTGGCTGGAATTTTTACTAACCTTAAAATTAACCTTCATATCTGGCAAAGTCTACTTTCTTAATGCAAGAATGCCCCATGGTTCAGATTATACATTAAACTGTAGATCCTCTTTACTTGATAGGATTATCAGATTAGGTTAGGCAGTTAAGAAAGAGGCCCAGTCCATAACTGCTAAACAAAATTGTCACTAGGTCTTCGTGACTGCACTAAATTATCCAAATCCTTGATTGGAATATAACTTCCTACATCTCTTTCCTGAAATATGCATGCTTCTCTCCAAAATCTTTTCTACCACCTACACCATTCCATCCCCTTACACACAAATGGATTACCAGACCATCCAAACTTAAAAATGGCCTTGTCCATAAATACCTTCATACTGATTCTAGTAAACCACTTCGGCCATCCTTCCACTGCAACAGATGTTGCAGCTTGTATCTAGTTCTACTACTTGGGCAGCCTTCCCCATTAGTGGCCAAGTGACAAGCTCAATAACACATTTAGTATATCAAACTCATGTTTCTATATAGGTCTCAACACCAACCAGATGTGCAACGAAAAATTGGCCGCAAAAGGATTGTTAACATAAGGCTATTGGAGAAATTTCAGACAGTATCATCCCTTCTGAACCCTTATGACTGTTTTAATGTATCATTTATTTAGTTTTATTTTAATCATTCCATATTATTACCATCTGCAACAACGATTCCACCATTAATATTTTCCATCTCCCCCTATTATAAAACAGCAATTTTTGCCACCAGGTATGTGGGTTTGGACTAAGGAGTTGATGTAGCCATTGGAGAGAGACAAATCCACATCCAAGAATGTGGCCTGGTTGTGGCAGTAGGTCCATGTGAATTTCAGCATGTTGAAGGAATTAAGATGGTTCAGGAAATTTAAAAAGTTGTTTTCACCATGCATCCAGATTTAGCTGAAATGTTGTAAAATTATGTTCATCTTGTGTTTTGTCTATTCATCATGCCCTCCTGCCTTCAATTTGGTGTGTGGTAGGTTATTTTCCCCATCCTGTTATTTTCGTTGTACAAAATCCTTTCAGGAACAATTATTAAATATATTCTTAAAGAACTATTTTTGTTATATGGCTAACCTGTCTACTTTATGTAGTTTTATTCTGTAGTTATTTTTACCTCTAAATGGAGGACTAACAGGCAGGTATTGGCTAGTTCCTCAAATTCCCTTGAGAGCTGCAATAACGATTGAACAGTCGTCTCAGGCATAGGTGGTATCTGGTCTAAATCAAAAGGCGACTGTGGATACACTGATTCTGCACAGGGCAGCTCCAGAGCAAAAGAATGAATTGATGACGAGAACCATTCCTGAAAAACAATCTAATATTAGTCATAGTTTTTTTTTTTTTTTTTAAAAAAAAAAAAAACATACGAGGATAATAAGTGTTATTGTTAAATGTGAATTTCAAAGAAACAAAAGATGCTCATAGTGAATTAAAATAAGTAAATAAACTGTCACTCACTACAGATGACCAAATGGTGTCAATACACACACACAAAAATACACACATATAAAACATTTAAATGTTTAAATATAAACCTTTCATCAGCAAAAGGAAAAGGGCATGGACTGTTACGATTTGTAGCGGTTAAGGGCGTGGACAGGGAGTGTGTGGCGATTAGGATAAAAAATTTAGAATAAAGGGTAAGGTGGGGCTAAGGTGTCAGAGATTAAAACAAAAATTTACAAAATAAATAAATAAAAAGTTAAATGAATAGAAAAGCAACTAAATATAAACTATAAATTGTACTGCAAAAAAATAATGAATTTTAGTTCCACTTCTGGGGAGCGATGGTTCCTGTTTTGGTAGAGATAGTGAATTAATATTGGAGGTGGGGTAGAGGCTATGGGGGTGAAATGAGTTTTTTATGAGGAGACTGAAGCTAAAAATAGGGTGTGAAGAAGGGAGTAATTTATGGAAGGGGGGGGGAGATGCTAAATTGGTTTGAAAACTAGAGTTTGTTAGGTGCATAAATTGCTAGTAAACCACTGATCACCACGTGAGCTTGTTAGGGTAGATCCTGTTTGGAATGACATCAACCACATGTGAAACAATAAATTTCAATTATTTGTATCATAGAATGTGACAAACAGTTATGCGAAGGCCTGGAATTTGAATAAATACAATCTGTCTATGCCCATTCATTCTTATTGAGAGTTACTTTGTAGTGAGGCCTTTGTAGGGAGCCGGACAGAGATGTGGGGGATTCACAGATTGCATATCCTATCTGGGGTTTCTTTTTATATGCCTAAATTTTCTACAACTGAGGTAAAATATAAGTTAAATATTTTACAAAGTTCTCCTACTTCACTATGCACAGATTCATTTTGTTCTATTTTTATGTCTTTTGAGTGATTCACAGATTATTCCATTTCATATTTTACTATATACCATGCTCATTTTATCACTGAAATACTCTTTTTACTCTGATACACACATGTTCTTGGGCTTCCTGATTACATTTCTTAGTATTCTAGGATAAAGTTTACAGTACACTTTCAGTGCACAGTTATCGGATTCTCCTACTTTTATGTAAAGATCCTTTTCATTTTACTAATACCCTCTGTAATCCATCCTCTACACAGTTCACTACTAGGCACTTCTGGCTGGCGTTGCATATGCATTAATCCTTAGTCTCTAGAAGTTTGATCATGGTATAATTTATGTCAAATTTGGATTTTGGTGGTTTTAGTTTGTTTGTGGGGTCCCATTTTCATTTCGGGCCATTGCATAAAGAACACGTTTCAGTATGGAAGGCGAGCACAAGCACGGTTGCGATTGAAGAAGCAGAAAATAATTCTTCACAGGGGGAGGACACATCACTAGAATTGAATACCAATCTAGACAAGATACTTTTCACATCTTAACGGATAGTACCCCAAAACAGTTGGTGTCTGGCGACCAACTGGAGCTCTCGACTAGGTCATCTTCTGATGATGACGTCATGGATTTCGACACAAATTATGTACACAGAGTGCAACTGTCACCTGCAGAGTCTGCTCAGCTATCCCAAATCTTACAGTTATTAAAAGAAACTCATGGAGCACAAGAATCATTCGAGCAAAAATTCGAAACATCTAGGAAAGAAACACAGCAAACACTTGACCGGAAATTCGAATCTGTTGATACAAAACTTGAGGCACAGACCAAACTGTTTGAGGTTTTTGACATAAAGTTACAATCACTTGAGTTACAAGCTAAACAAACATGTGAGTCACTTGAAGTTGCTTTTGATAGAAAAATCAAAGAGACATTTCAGCAGTATTCCCTTGCAGTAAACACACAGGTTGATCAACTTTCCAAAGCAAAGATACTCATAAGGAGGAAGTCAACCACACTGTTTCAACACTTAAGGAACAAGTACCACAAAATAGGAATGATATCCATCAATTGCAGAAGGATATGAGTGAATCCAAAAGGGGAATTTCCTTACTGGAACAATCTCAACAGCAGACTCAGACAGAAATAGCAAACATTGAAAGTTCCAAAAGTAGGAAAAAATATTGATGCCCTCACCACAGTGTGTGCGGTAAATAGCCATAGAATACAACATTGGGAGGAGCAAGTGGGTTCAGTGAAGACAGTAGAGACAGGTAGTAGAATACAACACTGTGAGCAACAGGTTGTTTCCATGGGAATACAAGTGACAGAAGCACTCAACACAGATAACCAAGCAACCTCCTCTGCTTGTCACTATATCGGAAAAAGTAGAATATAAGCAGGTTTAACGGACAGGGGAATTTACACCCAGTCAAGTTCCTAAAAAGTTTTGAAGATTCAAGACCTTTTAAAAATTACTCCGGCAAAGAGAAAATAAATTATTTTTGTCAGCACTTAACAGGGTCGGCCAGGTTGTGGGGTGATAGCAACCTACAACATTGCACAACCTTTGCCGAGTTAAAAGAATCGTTTCTTAACAGGTTTTGGTCACAGGAGATTCAGCACTCTGTTCGCAAATCTATAGGGCATGGGCCTTTGTGGAACGGAACCCTCCCATGTTATATGACTTTTTTCCCTACAAGAAGCTGATAAAGCCACTTATTTGGGTGATCCCATGTCGGAAATAACCCTAATTCAAGATATTTTTTACCGGATGCCAACACCAGTAGTGGAAATGTTTGCAATGCAAGGGGTTACTACACGGGAGGGAGCAGAGAAGCTCTTATAGGTATTAGATGTATATAAGCGTTCGTGGGGTCCGGGAGAGAGGTTTCCAGAACAAAATAATGGTCAAACACAAGATACAAGGGAACAGCACAACAATAATATATCACATAACACCACACAGCAAACATACTATCACAGTCAAGCCAGGGGGAAAGTTTCACAACATCAACTCCCAACAACATTAAAAAAATGGACCCAACATACAGTCCATGGGTAGAGGAAGAGGAGGTAGAGGTAACAGAGGAAGACCAAAAAACCACAACAGAAGTACCTCGACATCGGAACAGGTTCCTGGGACTGAACTGGTTCAACAACAGGTAGAACGAAATTCAAAAAACTAGTTCTGGCCAATGCCTTGCCCCAAGCACTGGCAGACTATGAACCTGGATCGACCCCTAGTTACCGAATCAGTGGCATCTATCACAACAATTCTAGCAAGGATCTCATTCAGGAAGACCCATATATACCAGTACCAATAGTAAAAGCACCAAAAAGCACCACTGAAATAACGGTTTAGGGGAAGTTGATCAGGATGTTATTAGATACTGGAGCAGAGATATCAGCTATTTCTCAATCTCTTTCTGAAGAACTGAATCTTCAAAATAAATAATAGACATTTTATCCAGTACCAAAGTTAAGCTACTATGGCCAACGGTGGCAAAACCAAACCCATAAGCACACAAGTACTACTAGAGGGGGAAATCAATGGGTGAAGTTTTGAAATGTAAATGTATGTTATTCCTAGACTTAAGCATGACTGTATTTTTGGTATAGTGGTTACAGTCTGTTCAGGCTATTTACATTTTCAATTAGAGGACAAATAACTGTGTCCCAATGAATTGTTTTTGGAAGGAGGGAACAGATAAATCAGTACAGTCGTTAGTAGCGAAGACGAGAGGGCCTAGTAAAGAATGCCAATTTTATAGAAAACTTGTACATTTTTTCTTGGCCACTGTAACTAATGTGTCTTTAAATAACAGTTTGCATACAGTGTTGGACAGGGTTGACATAGAATACTGCGAAGAACTGGGCAGCATTCTCCAGGAGTTTTCAGAAGGTTTTTTTTTTTTTAAGACAAGCCAGGACTTTTTTTTAGAAACTACGAGTGTCATTTTTCAGTCAGTTCCAACCAGTCATTTAACATTAAACCATATCCAATTCCTATAGTGAAACGAAATCAGGTAGAGGCAGAGATAAATAGGATGTTGGAGTGGGGTGTTATAGAGAGGGCACAAAGTCCATACAATAATCCATTGTTTATAATTGCAAAAGCAAACCAGTCAGTCCGTCTAGTATTAGACCCCCGAGCTTTAAATAAAATTTTAGTGCCGGAAAGGTATCACCCTCCACCGATCGACAAAATCCTACACACATTTCATGGGAAAAGATACTTAACAAGTTTGGACCTTACTTCCTCCTATTGGCAGCTGCGGGTGACACAAGATTCTAGGAAATTCACGGCTTTTCTACTATTACTCCGCGATTCACTAGAAGTGTGTGGTGGCGGATGCATTGCACCTATCCGGAAAGGTAATGGTTTGGAAGGGATATACGGGATATGGAAGGAGGTGCCCATGGGCTATTGTGAGGAACCATCCCAGCATTCGCCTGGAGCGATCTGGGGGGAAACCATCGAAAATCCAGATCAGGATGGCCGCTTTTCTGTACCAGGGGAGATCATATCAGTGTTACCGTTTGGACTAAACGTAGCAGTAGCACACTTCATAAGAGCTTTAGATTTAGTTCTTGGGAAAGATTTGTTGCAGAGAATCTAAGTATATGTAGATTATATACTGATTGCCATCACGGCGATTGTAGAGAATTGGGCAACACTACGGGAGGTGTTGTTGACTTTAAAACCTGGAGGTATGACAGTGAAATTTAAAAAAGTGTGTCTTTTTGACCAACAAAATAGAATTTTTGACACACATAATCATGCCCATGGGAATATCGCCCAGTGATAGTAAGTTGAGTGCCATAAAAGATTTCCCTTCCCCTGTCAACAAAAAGTAATTGGAGAGTTTTTTGGGCCTGTGCAATTACTATAGGAAGTTCATAAAAGGACAAATTTTAAATAGCTCTCATTTTGAGCGAGCTTTCTAAACCGTTAAAAAAAACTTTTGTTAGAGCATACAGTTTTACACTCCAATATGACAGCTCCCTATGTGTATAGCAACTGACAGTTCGGAGTAGGGGCTCGGAGTTGAAATTTTTCTGTCAGGTTTCCTTAGTCCCAGATCATCTTTAACCGAGCCCAGTAGTGCTTTAATCTTGGCTGGCGGGCAGTAAGCGCACTTGATGTTTTGTCGGCGTAGAATTGCATATATCACATACCGTGTGAGTGTGTAAAAGCGTACGACGGGCAGACCATTTGCCCGATCGAAGAATGTTGCAGAAAACATAAAAGGCACACCAAACCACAGCAACCATCAAAATCAGGAATTGCGGAATATTGCCTAGAGATGCGGCATACTATTAAATATGAGGAAACCGAAGTTCTGAGAAACACATCTCAATTTTGGGACTGTGTATACAAGGAAGCCATTGAGATCCAGCCATGGCATAACCCCATAAATAAAGAGAATGGGTTCTAACTAAGCCAAGCTTGGAACCCAGCACTGAAGCAGCTCCGCAAATACCTGAGCCAAGGCATGACCTTTCTAACAGTGGCATTGAGAGTGACTCACACTGCTAAGTGAGCTTATGAACAGTTTCTAAAAGTGAAATTTTATAATTTTTTAGTGTTTTCCCCCCAAGTAATGTGCAACAAAGATGCACATCAGGAAATTTCTGATTCTGGCGGTTAAATGTGGGATATCCAGGGTTGGGAAATGTAATGCTGTGAAAATGCTAGTCACAGCATATACAACAGCCACAGAAACCCAGGTTACAAATGACAGCTGTTGAGATGGTGGTAAACGAGATGAAAGGGCCACCGTAGAGGAACACATTCACATTCAGGAAGATAGCATGGGTTTTGGAGAAGGACCATGTGAAGTTCAGGATATGATCAGTTGGGATCATCTATGAACTTAAGACATATTAGGGGTTTTCAGATTGACATACACTTAAAAATGAATGTTCCCGACCGCCGAGGAAAAGGTTTGCAATAGAGTGGGCCAAGTGAGTACTCATTGAAGTGTTGCAGATAAATGTTTAGAAGCATGTGGGATAAAAGGGGAGGAATGATGTGGGATAAAAGGGGAGGAATGAAGGAAGTACTGAGAAGGCTGCTGATTTGGGGGGGGGGGGACACGCGAGAGGCGAAGATGTTAGTTTCTAGCACCTGGTCACAAAGTTCTGCCGAATCCTTAACCCAGGATATGATTTCTTGCTAGTATACCATGAAACGAGATCTCTTATGCCACAAAACCTCTCTGCCCTCAGCATTCTTTTGTCATTCACATAATCTCAGCCAACTCCTATTACACAAATACACACTCAACACAGTCCCAGGACTGCTTCCCATACACCATACTACAAGCATACGTGTAACTAGCAGACACTTCCAGCACCTTCACCAACCCCTTTAGTGACAAAAGCGGCCATCGTAGGACATGTAACATGTGAAACGTCTAACCAAGTAACTTACAACCTTCTACATATATAGATCCACTTACTAACCAAATATCTATTAGAATGAATTGCCATAGATTCGTTTTGATCAAAATACAGACCTCCCACTAACTGCTCATCTATAATTTTAATTGCTGCTTTAGTTTTTGTGTGATAACAATCCATTCCAACAGCAACAATTATCTTAGTTCAGAAAGTGGGAACTGGCTTACCCAATATAAACTGGACACACGACAACCTTCAGGTCTCAACCTGATATAATATATGAAGTTTGTTCTACCCACAGTTTCTTTGTTCTCAAATACCATCCTTACTTTTCATCCCATTCAAAATAAAGCACTTTCCTCATCCACTTTTTAACAAACATTCACCAGTGATGACTTTGCCAAAATTCAAAGCCTCCACATAGGCCATTCTGTTTAAGTACCTTGGATGTGGTTATCACTTATGACCAGGATAATAATCTTAAGTGTAAAATCTACAAATGCCAATCTGGAATCGTGAATAATCTCCATAGTACTTCAAAATAAAGTCAGACTAGACATCGAAGTGGGCTTTGTACTATACTTGCCATTCCAGCTGCACTCTGATAGTGAAATGAATGTTATGATGCCACGAAGAGTACAGAATTTTAGAGCATTCAAAATGAAACTTCAGAGGAGGAATAAAAGTATTACCGAAGAAAACGTAGTATGATATAGTCTGCAGATAGAATCAATACAAGAAAAATGAGAATGCTGCTAAAGAAATAGAAGAAACATTTAGACAGAATAGAAAATGAAATGATTCCTAAGATACTGGACAAGGAAGAGATGTGATGTTTGTGAATACAAACACAATAGATCCCAAGATGATTAGATCATTTTTTTTTTCTTTTCTTTTGTGGTATTGTCTTTCCTAAATACTATTCAAGCAATTTTGTTCCCAACTTTTTTCAGACAACTGTTCGAAATTCTACATCATTAGTCTGAAACTTTACAAAAATTCTTGATTATGTTATGGTACACACATTAATCATCATCATTATTATTAGACGTTTCTGTCTTTGCAGGCCATCAAGCACATCCTCTACCATGTCGGGCGGTAGTTCCGAGAGCTTTCCTCCACCACTTTTCTCAAAAGAATCCCTGATCCTCTGCACCTTTCTTCACTTGGTCCATCCATCTTGCCAGAGGTCTTCCAACTGGTCTCCTTCCCTTCCTGATGTTCAGCAGTGCTAACTTTTGCATTCTTCCCTCCTCTATCATCCTCAGCCACTGCAGTTCTTTCCTCGTCAACATCTCTTCCTGATGTTTTCATTCTGATTTTCTTTTTCTTCTTCATGTTCCACCTCCAGATTAAATCCTTCATCTGACGATACAATTCTCCACTCTTCCTTACTCTCTGACCTATTTCTATCTACATCTTTCTGTTGATAGTTACCTTTCTTCCCAGACACACGATTCTAACCACTCCAATTTCTTTCCATCGAATAACCCATCCTTTGAAGGACCAATTGCTATGTCCGTGCGGCGGCCGACGTCGAACGGCGGAGGGGCAGTCCGCAGAAAATGGTCACGAAGAACCCAAACAAGTCCAAGGAGCAGGCCGAACGGAATCCAAAGACGCGCACTGGTTGTATCCGACGTGAGGTTTACAGAGTCCGAAGAGAGCGTACCGAACGTCACCGAGAACAAGCACAGTCACGAGTCCGAGAAGCGATTCACTGAGTCCGAGAGAGAGTACCGTAGACGTAGCCGAGACGAAACACTGTCCAGAGTCCAAGAGACGAAGCACAGTTGACGGAGATACGACTGAAAGTGCAGCGAACACCGAACTAAATGAATGGAGCTGCGCTGGCTTATTTATATCCGAGCCGGGTCGGCTCTGATTGGCCGTGGCGGAAACTGTGCTGCGGTGGCGCTGGTTGGCCTGATGCCAGCGCCGTCTATACTATGTCGATTTCCATGCCACCTACCGGGCATGCCGCAATATCAGGACGGGATACCAGATCCTTCCCCCCTGAAGTTGGCGCGTACGGACGGAAGCGCCCTTGACGATGCTTGGGGTGATGAGGCTGGAATGATTGTGGTATCCCGGCCGCAAAATGCGCCGACGTACTCCATGGTTGAGGACGTGGTGAAGTGGGTGCCGATGTGGTTGTTGGATGGTTGATGGATGTGTCCATTTCGAAGTCACTCTCGTCCGGCACTGCTGGCTTTCTTGGGCGCAAGTTGTATCGTCGTTGTGGGGAGGGTGGTTGTGGGACCTCTGCTAATAGCGCTGATGGTGGTATACTGTATTCTTCCTGATATTGTTGTGATGGTGATGGGCCTGTTGTGATGTGAGGACGCAGCTGGTTTTGATGACGGCGTTCTATTCTGTGTGGCGTTTGTACTGAGACAACACGGCGTCCGTGTGTCCCCACTACTGTTGCTGGCACCCAAGTAGCGTTACCTCCGTAGGCACGTGCCCAGACCGCGCTGCCTGGCGTGTACCGATGGGACGGTCTGGACCGGGGCTCTGCCGGTGATGGTGCCAGGAGGTGCAGCATCGTTCGTGGTTGTCGCCCATGGAGCAGTTCTGCTGGGCTGCGACCATTAATTGGTGTTGTCCGGTATGTGCTGAGAAAGAGGGTGAGGGCGGAAGACGTCGTAGCTGACTGTACCTCTTTCAGCATTTGTTGTTTGAACGTCCTTACGAGCCGTTCTGCTTCGCCATTTGAGGCGGGATGGAATGGAGGACTGAAGATATGTTTGATGCCGTTAGCCACGCAGAATTCTTCGAATGTCGATGCTGTGAATTGGGGCCCATTGTCTGAGACGAGGGTGCGTGGTAACCCTTCGATGGCCAAATCCTGGCTTAATGCATTTAGTGTGGCTTCCGTCGTTGTGGATGCCATGCGAACAACGTACGGGTATTTGAATAGGCATCAATTATAAGTAGCCACATAGTTCCCAAAAATGGGCCTGCAAAATCCAGATGAATACGGTCCCATGGTTGGCGGGGTGTGGGCCAGGGGGCGAAAGCTTGTGGTGGCGCTGCCTGATGTTGGGCGCAGGCTGTGCAGCTGCGTACCATCTTCGATGTCTCGGTTGATTCCTGGCAAATAAGCATGTCTTCTTGCGAGATTTTTCATACGGGACATGCCCCAATGTCCTCGATGCAGGAGCTTTAGAATTTGTGAGCGCAATTCCGCTGGGATGACCACACAATGTGTGTCGTTTTCTGCGTCCAAAAGGATGACGCCGTCTGTGACCGAGAGTCTGTCAGATATGTGGCGCCATGTCTTCAACTCGTTGTCCATTCTGCGTGTGAGGTATGTTGGCCACCTGTGAATGATATAGCGCAGGACCTGGTGCAAGATTGAATCCCGCTGTGTGGCGGAGGCGATTCGGGCTGCTGTAATGGGGAACCCGTCCACTGTCTGCTTCCTCTCTGTCGATATGAAAACACAGTACTTCCTGTTGGTTGAATTCCGGATCGGGGCCGGCAGGCAGGCGTGATAGGGCGTCGGCATTGGAGTGTTGTGCTGTTGGCTTATATTGGATTGTATAATTATAAGCACTCAGAAACATCGCCCATCGTTGGAGGCGTTGGGCCGTTCGCTCTGGGAGGCTGGAGCGGGGTCCAAATATTGCCACCAACGGTTTGTGGTCGGTGATGAGGGAGAACTTGGTTCCAAATAGATATACATGGAATTTCTTGATAGCGAAGACTATTGCCAATGCCTCTTTCTCGATCTGCGAGTAGTTGCGTTGTGCTGGCGTCAATGTCTTAGAAGCAAACGCTATCGGTTGTTCAGAGCCGTCTTCATTCCTATGTGCGAGTACCGCCCCGATTCCATATGCTGAGGCGTCAGCTACCACGACTAGGGGCCGTGTAGGAGAAAACGGCGTCAGACAAGGAGCAGACCTTAGCATGCGCTTTAGCCGGTCGAAGGCCCGTTGACAAGAAGGGGTCCAGTTGTAGGCAACGCCCTTTTTCCGGAGCTGGTTGAGGGGTTGTGAGATGTGTGCCGCTTGTGGCAGAAACTTTGAGTAGTAATTTATTTTCCCAAGGAAGGCTTGTAGTTCTGGCAGATTCTTTGGGCGGGGTAGGGAATCTATGGCGGCCACGTTGCGGTCGGATGGTCTAATTCCCTCTTTGTTGAACCAGTGGCCGAGATATTCTACTTCCTCTTGAAAAAACCGATACTTTCTCGAGGCGACACCTCAGCCCTGCCTCTTGTAATGCTGCAAATAGCGTGCGCAGGTTTTGTAGGTGCTCCGGGCGAGTGGTTCCTGTGACAATGATATCGTCCAGGTAGTTTGCGCATGCCGGGATGTGTCGCAATAGCTGCTCCAAGTATCTTTGGAATATTGCCGGTGCAGAAGCGATGCCAAACGGGAGGCGCTTGTATTTGTAGAGTCCAAACGGTGTGTTGATGACGACGATGTTTTGCGATTCCTCATCTAGTGGAAGCTGCAAGTATGCATCTGCGAGGTCAATCTTGGAGAAATATTCGCCGCCCGCAAGTTTAGTGAGAAGATCTTCTTGTCGTGGGATTGGATACGTCTCAACTTGAGACTGGGAGTTGATCGTAGCCTTAAAATCTCCACATAACCGGAGGGTGCCATTGGGTTTCCGGATGATGACCAGTGGTGTAGCCCACGCGCTGGATTTGACAGGTTCGAATCTGTTGAATGCGTCTAACCCAAAAATATTAGTAGCCGAGGGCTGATCCACCACAAAAAAGGTGATTGGTCTGGTGACTTGTTTGTAGGCGGCCGTGATGCAGACCTGACCCCGCAGGGGAATGTCTCTATTCCCGTACGATACCAAACGCCGTGAAGGTGGAGACAACGGTGGTGAGCCTAGTTGAGCGTAGGTGGCTTGGTTTATCAGCGAGACGGTTGCCTCCGTGTCCACTTGAAAACGGATGTCCTGGTTGGCGACTCTAAGAGTTAAGAACAGTTTCTGTGAGAGCGGGTCGCCAGTATGAGCTGCGGTCTGTAGTGTATTGACCGTTTCTTGCTGCATGCGGGCTATCGGGTTGGGGCGAGGTGCCCGGTTTGGCAGACTGACCGCAAGTGTCCCTCTTTACCACAGCGTGTGCAATGTGCCCAACGGTCGGGGCAATCTGCCCGTGAGTGCGAAGTGAAGCACTGTGGGCAAGACGGCAGGGGCCTCTGGAATCATCGGCGGGGTGGGAGTCGGGGTTCGGACGTCATAGATACGTCGGACAGCGATGGCGTCCTGCTTTGTTGGTGTCCTGGAGCGCGCCATGGGTTTGCCTTGTGCGCGGGAGTTGTGTTGTGATGTTTTGACCGCCGCTACTTGTGGGCGAGCCATGAGGTGCTCGTTCGCTGCATGCGCAATTTCATGCGAGTGCGCGATGCGTAGAATGTCCTCGAGTGATGGGTTGTCCAGCTTCAGTGCCACTGTGCGCACCTCTGGGTCTGGAGCTAGCTGCACTATGACGTCGCAGATCAGGGAGTCTGCATATGAAGCCCTGCACTTTGCGTTTGAGCAAGTGAAGTCGCATTTACGGCTAAGACCTTGGAGATCAGTCACCCATGACCGGTATGATTGTCCCAGTTGTTTGTGATACTGATGGAACTCAAGGCGGGAGGCCACCACGTGGTATCTTTGAGAGTAGTAGCTTGTTAGCAGAGTGCACATTTCGTTGAATGTGAGGGCGACCGGATCTGATAATGGGGCCAGTTTCTTCAGGAGGAAGAACGTGTCGGGTGATGCCCACGACAGAAACAGCGAGCGCTGTAAGGCATCGTCCGTCACCTGGAATGCCGAGAAATGCTGTTTGAGCCGATGCAAATATGTGTCCCAGTCTTCCTTAGCGTCATTAAATGGTGGAAACGCTGGCGGCCGGATGTGTGAATTTTCCGAGGCCTGGACTGACTTGGCCTCCTGTGCTAACAGTTTCTCGAGTATTACTTGGAGCGTTTGCTGTAGCAGCGCTGTCTGCTGTTGTTGCTCCAGAATATGAGTCACGGTGTCCATGATGCCAGCTGATAACCTTTTTCCTCGTCGCCAATTGCTATGTCCGTGCGGCGGCCGACGTCGAACGGCGGAGGGGCAGTCCGCAGAAAATGGTCACGAAGAACCAGAACAAGTCCAAGGAGCAGGCCGAACGGAATCCAAAGACGCACACTGGTTGTATCCGACGTGAGGTTTACAGAGTCCGAGAGCGTACCGAACGTCACCGAGAACAAGCACAGTCACGAGTCCGAGAAGCGATTCACTGAGTCCGAGAGAGAGTACCGTAGACGTAGCCGAGACGAAACACTGTCCAGAGTCCAAGAGACGAAGCACAGTTGACGGAGACACGACTGAAAGCGCAGCGAACACCGAACTGGATGAATGGAGCTGCGCTGGCTTATTTATATCCGAGCCGGGTCAGCTCTGATTGGCCGTGGCGGAAACTGTGCTGCGGTGGCGCTGGTTGGCCTGATGCCAGCGCCGTCTATACTATGTCGATTTCCATGCCACCTACCGGGCATGCCGCAATATCAGGACGGGATACCAGACCAATATTACTTACTATCTTAATTGTCTTGTTTTTTTCCCCCTACACTCATCTCCAGGCCATGTTTACAAATTGCAATCCTCCATTTTCCTGATTCTCTTTTCAGATCCTACTCTACCTCCTCCCATATTATTATGTCATCAGCATATGCTATCACCTTCAGCACAGTTGGATCTCTGTGCCCCTGGACTTAAGCTATTATTACACATAATATCACATTAAACAGAATAGGTGACAATACACTTCTGTGTCTGACTCTTCTTTCCATGTGAAACCATTGCAAACATCTACTGTCTACACGCATGCAATTCTCACACTTCTCATAGATGGTCTTCAATAGTTCCACGATTCCATCATCTATTCCTCCCTTTTTTAAACTTAGCCATATGCTTTCCGTCAGTACTTTATCATAGGCCTTTTTTTTATGTCAATGAAAGCTATTATTGTGTCTTTGCCATATTCCCTTTTTTCTCTACGATCTTTCCAAGTATAAAAATTGCATCAACCATTGATCTTCATTGCCTGAAACCAAAGTGCTCCTTTCTAGATATATTCTCTAGTCTTTGTTTGATTTTATTTAGAATAATTTTTTTCATATATTTTCAGGCCATGCCATGCCCCTGTAGTTCTCGCATTTCGTTTTACTCCCTTTTTTTTTATGAATAGGCATTGACTCCCTCCCTCCAGTCCTCTGATATTTTCCCAGTTCTCTGTATTCCCATAGCTCCTGCTGCTTTTACTATTTCTGCTGTCTGTTCATCTAGCCCTGGTGATTCCTCATTGGTGTTTCTTTCCCTATCCTTTTCTTTGGTTCCTCCCTGATTTTATGTCTTTGAAGTACTCTTTCCATGTACTCAATACTTCTTCCTCTTTCCATTGCACTTCACTTGATTTGTCCAGAACTTTTGTCAGCATGTCCATAGATTTTATTTCTTACTACCCCATTCAGTAGTTTCTTATTTCCTTTGTAGCTTGTCTTCAGTTTCTCTGTGAATTCCTCCCAAAATTTTACCTTTGCTATTTTTATCATTTTTTCTGAGGCTTTTGCTAATCTTTTCTATCTAGCTCTTTTCTCTTCTGTTCTGTCTTGAAACCACTCTTCCATGCCCCGTTCTTTCTTTTTACAGCTTCTGCAATATGCTCATTCCACCATGGTATTTCCTTCTTTTTCCTCTTATTTGACTCATTTCACTCATTAATGGTATCTTTTTTTTCTTTAGACTGTAACTTGATTACCAAAGTCTTTTAATGGTACCTATTCCATTTCAAGTTTTTGTCTTTATGAAAGATATGCATTTATGGATCTGTTAGACCTAAACTCATAATACAAATCTTCCTTGGTTTAGTCTAATAGTAATTTCATTTCTTTAAGAACATATACCAATACTGACCATAGAAATGTGTGTATAAAGCACACAAGTTAAAAAACAAGTACAACATCAGTTAGTTTGCTTGTATATTACTCACCATACTCTCCTGGAGTTGTGCTAGTCCTCGAAGTTGCCCTATATCTGAGAGGATTTCATAACGGCTAATGCCACCCTCTCCCAAATTACTTGCCAAGATCTCTGCCTCACGCACATTTCGCTGCCGGACTTCTTCTGGACTTTCCTCCTCCACTGCTGCTGCCAAGGTTGAATCATCCTGTCTGCATGCTTGCAAGTCCAACCAGTTTGGTAATGATCTGTAATTGAATTGTTCCTGCATAAGGAAAACATACCCAGTGAAACATGTTACCGTGATGCACTAGATTAATAATTAGTAGATCAAAGATACTGTGAAATCAGATTTCAGGTTGTTTCGTCACTTTATAATATGCAGAAGATGAAATGCATGCTTCTGTATGACAAAATGATACAAACTTCACTCCATAAAGCAGGAGGGAGAGGAATCTCCATATGAAAATAGCTTAAAAGAATAGTGATAGCTTAATTTTCCTATGTATTTTCATGTACCATTCTCTAATCTAACAGCCAAAACTTCATTAAACATTAGGAAAGACAGAGGAACTATCATTTACCACAGGTGATTGCAGAAAAACGTAGAAATACAGGAAACAAATCAGAACACATGTAAGTTTTCAGAGTTAAAACCTTCTTCTGCATTACAACCTGAGGTAGACAGGGTGGGAATCAGAGAGCAAATGACTCGTCATAGGACAATCACAGTTAAACGAGAAGGCAGAGATGGTTGGTGGGAGAAACTTCAAATCAGGAACAACAAAGAAGAGGCAAAGCCAAAAACTTGTACAGTAAAAAATCTATAGGTTTCCAATTAAAATAAGTTGCTTGATGGTGACAATTAAGCTGCCATTATGCAATGAAAATAAGAAAGGTTAGGGAAATTAACCTATCATTTATCACAGATGAAGGAAGGAGGCCCAGACGAGCATATTTTACAATATTTTAGTGAATAACCTAATTCATGTTAGAGGAAAGAAATATGGCAAGGGGAAAGATGTGTACACATTCAGATCTACAACATGAATGTTATTAACCAAATATTGTAAATTATGTGTGTGTTTTTGTTTTCATCTGGTTCTCCTGTCTTCATCTGTGGTAGCCAAAGGGTTATTTCATCCTACCTTTCCTTAAATTATACATAATTAAAACAATCACTACTAATAATAAGTAATGATTACTGCAGATGAGAAAAGAGAGCAGGAGAAAATAAGAAGTGGAGAAATGGAGAGAAAAAAAGAGCACTACACCCATAAAACAAAATCAAAGAACTAAAATGTAAGAATAAAGTTGTAGCTTGATGCTGTTAAATATGTTCCTTGCTATTAAATTACTCTAGGATCATTAGTATATAGCAGTGTTTGTCAAACTTTATCGATCGGAGGGCCAATAAACTGTCAAAAATAATTCTATAGACCACTAACTCAATTGAACCTAATTCTTTATTTGTGTATATTATTAACCAACCTTACAAACTGTCATGGGCATGTACCAAAATCCGATGGGAGTTACACTTACAATAATGCCCTTAATCCTCAACCTCTTTGATGCTGGCTGTAAATGAATTTAGTGATTGCAGAACAATGTAGAAATACAGGAAACAAACCAGAACACATGTAAGTTTTCAGAGTTAAAGCCTTCTTCTGCATTACAACCTTAGGTAGACAGGGTGGGAATCAACAATGCAGTCATATCCGCTTATTTTGGAAATAGCAGACTTTTGTTGGTTGTTTAAGTATTCATGACTCTTAGAAAGTCTGGCTCATACTTGTTATAAGACTATACCTTATTAAGTATGAGTACGGTACAAATTTTATGTGAATAATTTTCACTAATATGTTTTTGTTGTGATACCTTAATACGTTTGCTGCTGACTATGCGCCAGCGTGTGGTGGGGTGTAAACGCTAAAGTTTCAATCATGCATTAGCACATAGAGTGGAATGATGTTTCAATAGCCAGTCGCACACTTGTGTGGGAAGTGCCATGCCCAAACATTTATCCTCTCCTTCAATCAGCATTATATGTTAAGTGTCTTGGCTGGTACTGGCTTGGAGTAAAAGGTATCGGCAAGTTATAAAGGCAAGTGGTTTCGAATTTATAGCTTTATTAGTCACTTTTAAAAAAATCTTGAAATATGAGTTATAGAGACAATAGTTATGCAATCTAATTTATTGGCCGAGCCTTTGTACGAGGACCCAAGTGATATTAGTTATGACCGTAATGAAGAATTTATTATTTCATAAGGAGCCCATGATATTTCAGATTCTGAAAAGGAAGAGTTACAATACACGCAAAAGTCAACATATTTTCAGCATAATTTCGCTATGGTAGAAAATATAATTAGGGAAAATGAACCCATAATGCAACAATTTCTTTTCGGTAAATCAGTGTTTGTTGCAAATATTGTATTCAGCAATTGCATGATTGTAAACCAATATTAAATATTTGTTAGTAATATTTATTACTATACCTTAAAGTATCATACAAAAATAAAACATTCTGTCACTTATTTTTATTAGTTTGTTTCATTTTTATACATCACACGCAAGTGCGTAATGTGGCATTTAGGAAATAATTTTACCTCTATTGTCTATCATGCACTGGTGCGTAGTCGAAATATTCCTTCAGAAAAGGCCTACATATTACTTAGTATGATACACATAATCATATTTTTTTACCACTTTTTAATAATATTTATTATAAAAAGTATGTCAGCTCATGGGGAAACCCCACGTTTACAGTGGGGCATTAATAGTAACACCCCTTTCGGTGAGCAGCAGGAATGTGTTAATTAAGTTAGATTTTAATTTTCAATATTCTGCCTGTGAAACAACTGTCCAATATTCGCAGATCACAGGTTGAGAACCATTGGTCTATAGAATTTAGAATTGGTCATGTCGTAACTTGGTGACATGTATTTGTTCAGTTCTTAATCTGCCTCTACTCTGAACAATTCACATGGCTGGGTCGATCACATACACCTGTTTGAACTTAGCTATAAGTTTCATCTTCTGTTTTCATGTATAAATTCATAATGTAAAATACTGTTCTGTGTGTGTGCTCGTGGGTGTTTTGGTGAAGCGTTTGTTACTGCAGCTAACTTCTTTCAAGTTGGGCAAGAGATGGTTCTCCTTTTTTTAAAATATTATCCATAATAAACCATTTTTCACAACATGAGACTATATCAAACAAAAATAGATAATCTTGAAAGGTATAGTAATATTTCAACATGCCTGTAAAAGATGTAACATTGTAAGTGTCCAGTTTCTACCATTCATGTTTTCCATTAGATTCTTCCATGTAGGCTCAAAAAGTCTATCTATATCTCATGTATAATAGTTACAGTTGGTATTCAGCACCCTATCATGCAATAATTTGGCATCAATCACCTGATCAGACCAACCATATGAATCCTGTAGTAGGCCTGGATTTGTACACATCTTTTCTCTTGCCATACGTTTCAGATCTATCACGAGCAAGGCTATTCACAGAAATATAGTGAAGTGTGTTTGTTTTTTTGCATTCAACTGGCTATCCTGCCTTCATCTGTGGAAAGTGATGGTTTTTTTCCCCCTATCCTTCCCTATTTTCATTGCCTAACAGCAGTTTCATTGACGTTATCCAATCAGTGTGTTAAATAACACTTCCTTAATATATATATATTGCAGGGACCTATTTCATATTTGGTTAATAATAATCTAATATTTTAATATTACATTACTCTTAACTACAGAATGTAAATCACATTACTGACTGTCAATTATTATTACAAATGACAATACTAAATTAGTTAAAACAAGTTAAATCTAATGCACTCACTTAATAAAACGACTAATATCCTCATCACGCAGCCAAGCAGCACTGCATATGCGCTTATCTTCTGAATCAGGTTGCACAATACCACGATATGCAGCTTGACATGTTTCACGGTACCCACGCACAATATTGCATATTATTGCTAAGAAATGCTCCGAGTATACTGGTAATGATCGCATCAAACCCTGCAGCTCTTTCACACACTGCTCAACTGTCACTGTACTCTGAAAGAAGAGAAATAAAGTAACATGTCATGCGAAGAAATATACACATAATAAAACTAGGTACTGCAAGCCAGCAAGCAGAAGGGTTTACAAATTTATTTGCAGTTAAAAATAAAATTAGTTACATTAAAAACAAGCGAATTACAAATACTGCTCAAGGAAACCTAATGTAATACCTTACACACAAAGCTAACAAAAATGGATACCATAAGTGTCTTGGATTTTGAGATACCTGGAGTAGAGGTCTTTGTAGTCCTAGTTTTTTGGTGAGCTCAGGATTTACAGTTGCTCTCCATGCATCAGGTGATTTAGTTGCTGCTTCTATCTTCCCTAGTACTATCGCATGATGCCGGCCCAGGAAAACCTCCTTCACATAGTCAGCAAGAAATGCATTCAGAGTACATGGTGAGCATGAGGAGCATCCAATTTCCTTCTCTATTTGCTTGATGAATTTTATCAGAGGAATGAAAATATACGTGATGTTCTGTGGGTCTGCCTGGCAAACCAGCAGTTTTTTCCTCTTCAACTTCAATGGATCCCCATATTCCTTTCAACAGAAAATTAATAAAAAAGTTTTTCCCGCGAGATTAGGTAATATGAAAATTATTTAAACAGTGTTTTTAAATAGTTGATCTAAATTGAAATAACCTTAATATTAAGTGTATTTCCGAAGCTAAAAAGCTACAATATTTTTAATAAGAATTAATTTCAATTTTGCTAAATTTTAATGCAGTAAAACCAAATAGATAAACACAAAAAATTTTAAATAACATCAATTGATTTTTTTTTTTTAATGCAAAAGTAAGCTGTGGCAGTACGATTTTCTCCAAAAGCTTAGCAAGTGATTACTGAATGCATATTGGCCTATATTTGCTGATATCAGATTTATCACCTGATTTATGTATGGGTTTAGTGTAAGATAGTTTCCATGCCAAGGGAAAATTTCCCATTTTAAGAGACTTATTGAGGATGTGAGTGATAGGCTTATAAAGTGCAATAGCACAATTTCTCAATAGAATGTTGGGTATCCGCTCAGGTCCAGCACCTTTATTAATGTTCAGTCGTGAGAGTTCACGAAATACATCATCAAAATAGACTTCAAATTTAGAGATGTCTGCTTCTGGATATTTACTGCTATAAATAGTAGGAGCAGGTGGATGATCTGATGGTTCTTTGTATATTCTCTTGAAGTATGATGCAAACAGATTGGTAAACTCAACACCATTACTGACAGTTGCGCCGTTCCATGTCATGGTCGAAGGAATGTCAACATCATTGTATCGTTTATTTTTAATGAAACACTAGAATTTGTTAGTGTCAAATTTAAAATCTTCTTCATTTGTCAAGGTAATTATTGTATCAAGATGCAATTACATTTTCACATTCTGTTCATAATTTACTAAAGGCAGTATAATTACTGCTGGTTTCTCTCTTCATGTAATTTCTATGAATGATTTTTGTCTGTTTGATTTTACACATCAGTTCCTTATAAAATCAACATGGACAAGTAGCATTTTTCTTAAAGCACAACAGGACAAACTTATTAATACCCCCATAAATTATCTAGTTCAACCATTTTATTTTGTCATCGATACTGTCCAGTTCATATAGATCTCTCCAATTGATACTCAAAAAATATTTATTCAATGCATCAAAGTCAGCACTTCTGAAGGCATATGTAGGTGTATCAATTGGTTTCGAATTTACTTGAAATTTGAGTAGTGCAGGGTGATATCTGTCCTCGCCAATGATCACGGATGTCTTGTTGATCAAGACATCTAGGTCACTAAAGCATTTTTGATGTAGGATATGGTTTTAATTTAATTGCAATGGAACACAGGCTCCGGTGGCAATTTCCCTACACCCCCATCTCTCCCCTATCCTGCACCAACCTACATTTTCCCTCCACAAATTTTATCTTTAAATTCTTTCAACATTTTCGGTAAATTATTCATCATTTCTCTTGGTAACTCATTCCAATCCCTGACACCCTTACCTAAAAAAGAAAATCTTCTCACATCCTTGTGCCTGAAATCGAGTGCCAGCTTGTGGTCATGGTCATAGTTTCCCTTCTATGCACTACAATTCATACCTACTCCAATATCTTTCCATGCCTCATCACCAGTATACGCCCTGTACACTCCCATGACCCTCCTCATCCTCCTCCTGTCTTGCAATGTATCCCATTCCAGCTCCTTTATCATATCCATCACCGATTGCATTCTGCGATAACTTCCAGAAACAAATCTAGCAGCCCTTTTTTGCACCCTCTCCAACTCCTGTATTTGATACGTAAAATGAGGGTCCCTTACTACACTACCATATTCGAGCAATGGTCTGACCAAAGTTTTGTAACCCAATTCCTTTACTTCTCTCGTATATCCCCTCATCAGTGCATAATTTTGAAACCTTTTCCTACCACCTGTCCAATGTGTCCTGCCAGTTAAGCTTGTTATCAAATGTAATGCCAAGATATTTACATTTAAAGTCTTCAGCAAACAATTCTTTCCCCACCTTATATTCATAATTAACCTTTTGTTTTTTATTTGTGTATCTAATAAGCATTTATCTTCATCCCATGGTTACCAACCCAACTAAATATCCTGTCCAGATCACCCTGCAACTGTTTACAATCCTCTACTGTTTTGATCCTTTTATATAGCATTATATCATCTGCAAACACTCTAATTTCAGATAGTAAACAATCAACACAATTAATCAAATATTCCACTTACTTTTTTCGGGGATCGCACTGCTTTAATTGATGGATTAGTACCAACGTTTAGGCGCCCAACCTGGTGCCTTTATCAGGGTTCCCAGAATCGAAATGGTGTGGTTTTCACACAACTCTGTCGCTGAGCTAACTGTTACCGGCAGCGGATGTCAACTGTTCCAGAGATCTTGTCGTATGAGTTTTTGTGTTGCGAATGTCCATGAGTGCACATTTCCACATTTCGCTTAAGCTATAGCCACCGTCTTTATTGAAATTTTTGGGATGTTTGAAGATTTCCGAAAAAAGTAAGTGGAATATTTGATTAGTATGACACCTGATAAAAATGTAAAATGTTGTATAATCAACACAATTATTCATTAGAATAATGAATAGCAATGGTCCCAATACGCTACCCTGCGGCACTCCCATTTTTACTTCCACTTCTTTTGATACTACATTTCCTACCCTGACTTTCTGTTTTCTACCTTTTAAAAATTCTTCTACCCAGCAAATCACTTTCTCATCCACTCCAATAGATTTGTCCATTTCATCTGAAATATCTTGCATATATTCTACCAACTAAGATTCGCATGAATATCCTTGCCTGAACCCATGTTGCCTGCTTGAAAACCACTTACGTTCCTCACATATATTTCTGATGTGGTTGGATATCAATCATTACATTAATTTACCTACCACTGAAGTCAAACTGATTGGCCTGTAATTCTCAACTCTATTTCTCACCCCTCCTTTATTATCCGGTACTATCATTGCACTTTTTCAGTCCTGTGGTAAGCAGCAAGTATCGAGACTCAATTTAAATAATATTTCAAGATAAGGTACAATGTCACATCCCGCTATCTTTAAGATATCTGTAGTAATATTATCTTCATCAGCCCCTTTATGTTTTTTCAGCTTTCTTATTTCCTTCACGATTTCCTCAGGATGAATTTCAAATTTTTTACTATCTTCATTTGTTAAGCTCATTCTCCGAATTAGACCCTCCCATGTCTGATTCATTGTCCCTAATGCTTTCACTGAACCAGTTACATAAAAACTTCGACCTTTTTCAAATCGTTAGTAACTTCTTCTCCATCCTTATCTATAAGTGTCTCTACACCCTCCCTTCCTCTCAGTTTCCTGATGTAACCATAGAAATTTCTAGATACATCAGGGAATGGTCCTCCTGCACTGACAATACTCTTCATAAACCCATCTTTAGCCACTTTCTTTGCTGTTATTAAGTCCTTGTTTAGTTGTTTTAAATAGTCGCTACTACCCTGCTGTCTCTTAACTCTGTTATGTTCTCTTCTTACCAACCTCTTTAACCCCTCACTTCCCTATTATAGTACATAGGTTCTCTACTTATCTTTATTTTCTGCCTTGGAATAAATTTTTGTTCCCCAATTGATATTATCTCCTTGAACTCTTCCCACCTTGACTCTACTGTACTTGTGCGTTCCTTCCATTTGCTGAATTGATCTCTGAAATCTCTCTTCAAATTTGAAGCCTGTGTCTTTTTATAATTGCAGCTACTTCTCCCTTCAATTTTGGCCGCTGGTTTACTGAATCCTCTAATATCCATCAGAACTGCGTCATGATCATTTATTACTTCAGTTACTTGACACCCCACAAGGTTTTCGTCAGGCTTAATTAGAAATATATCCAAAATATTTTTCCCCTAGTGTTTTGCTCAACCACTTGTGTAAATCCTCCTTCTCTTATTAAGATATTTGCAAATCTTTGTTCCTTTGTGTTATTTATCTTATTTCCTTTCCAGTTTACACCTGGTAAATTTAAATCCCCACCAATGATGATCATTCTATTCTCACCTCTGAAATCTAAGTATGAATTTAATTTCTCCTCAAGAGCCTCATCTTCATCTGTCATTTTTCCACTGCGGTAAACAGCCAACACTCTGATTTATTCTTTTCTATTACCCCAGAAATCTACCCCAAGTAACTCATTGTCTTGATCTATAAATGCCAGTGAACTGTGGTAGTTTTTGCTAACTAGTATGAAAGCTCCTCCACCAATTGCTCCTCTATCTCTGTGGTACACTCTGTAACCATCAGGAAAAACCTCACTGTCTAGTACTTCTTCTTTTAACCAACTCTCTACCCAAACTATTACTTGTGGTTCATGTATCTCTATTAAGTTTGCAAATTTCGATTACTATATTCATTATACTTCTACAGATTACCATTAACACCCTTACTTCCGGCTTTACATTGTTTCAGCCACTGCATATACTTCTTTAACATCTGCAACTTTTAACATCGTGAATCTGCAATCAGTATCACTTTGATAATCTATTTTTGTCCCTTCACCAGCAGCCCCTAACCTAAAAAAAAGCACAGTCCTAACCCCATCATCACTGGAAATGGGCTCCCTCACTGCTTTAGCTAACAACTCAGAAAGTAATCCCTTACCCCTTCTATTTAGGTGTAGGCCATGCCTAGTGAAACCCCAGCTACCAATGGTGCTCACAGGTACAGCCCCCAACACAGAACTAATGTCTTTCCCAAGTAGCACTTCCGTTTCCACATTAACCCGCCTCACAGCATAGTTCAATTTTGGCCGGTCATCACAACTTAGGACCTGCATGAGCTCCACCCTGGTATGATGTGCCTCCTTCACCACTTTCCTCAGGTCACTCTCTATACTCTAACTCGCGTTTCTATCAATACTATTTCCCGCACCTCCCACTATCACTACTCTATCGTCCTTAGTGAAACTCCTACAAAGTGAACCTATATCCTCTATAACCTGACCTAATGTTACACTAGGTTTGAAAAAACTTGTGACCTGGTATCCTGTACCTAACTGATCCTGCAGAAGAGGGCCTACACCTCTCCCATGGGTACTACCTAGCAGCAGAACTCTTTTTCTTCCTATTTTTACCTTGCATGCCCTTATTCCTAAAGGTCTGCTGCATCTTACCTACTCCTATACCTACATGAGGCTCTTCTCCTGACTCTGGCAACAGGTCAAACCTATTTTTTCCCACGATTACTGAAGTGTCTGGCTTGTTCATCCTGTTAACCATGTTTCTCCTACCACCCATCCTTCTCAATTTCCTCCAACCTGCTATCTCTGCTTTCTGCCTCTACAGCTTGAGCCTCGACAAGCTTCCAGATGAGTAGAGTATATATCAATGTAAGACTGTAGTGGAATGTATACACGTCTGACAATAATGTCACCACCATGACTTTTATCCTAAGAAAAATTTGCTCCAAATGATCATAATTTTATTGCAACTGGTTCAACAGTAATACAACGCTTTACTGCAATAAAAAGTCCACCACCACACTGATGAGTGCTGGTCATTGAGTCAGTCTTTCCTGTAAATAGAATAACATTTATCAACTACTTCACCATCCATAACAGATGAATGAAGCCTCGACGCTGTGATACATAATAAATCATACTGAAAACTGGCTGATGCAATTAGAAAATGATTTAGTTTAGTTCTTAGTCCTCTAGTGTTCTGGCAGTACACTAGCAGATCATGATTCGAATTTTTAATTCTCCTTGGGGGCACAAAAAGTAGTCTTGTTCACAATCCTAGGAATGCCATTGATGTACTTTACTGTCTTGGTTTCAGCGTTGGTGTTAAGAGTCTCGGTGTGTAAATTATTCAGATGGACTTGCTATGCATGAGTCAGGTACGGTTTGAAATGTATTTTATCTTCGTTGCCGACAAGTCAACAGGAACAATTACCTACAACTGGCTTATAGTAAGAGAAAAGCAATCAGAAAGGCATATATAGTTTCACCAAAAGGGATTTCACTAAGGTTGATAGAGCAGCAATAGTGGGAGGTGCGTGCAATAGTACTGATAGGAATACAAGTTATAATATAGAGAGTGACCTGAGGAAGGTGGTAAAGGAGGGACAGCATACCAGGTTCTAAGTCGCCACGATCAGCCACAGATGAACCACACTGCGAGGAGTGTAAATGTGCAAACAGAGATGCTACTTGGAAGAGGCATTAGTTCTGTTTTAGGTGTTGTGCCTATGAACACCATTGCTAGATGGAATTTTACTAGGCATGGCCTACACCTTAACAGAAGGGATTACTTTCTAAGCTGTTAGCTAAAGCTATAGGGGAACCCACTTCCAGTTATTATGAGGTCAGGAGTGTGCCTTGTTTAGGTTAAGGGCAGCTTGTAAGGGGATAAAAATAGGTGAACAAACGGACACTGATTGTAGATGCACTGTGGGAAAAACACAAATGCTAAAGAAACAGATGAAGCTATTGAAACAAAAATAAGGGTGTTATTCGTGAACTTTAGAAGTATAATGAACAAAGTGATAGAACCATCGAATGTAGGGTTTCACGGCCAGTATTAACTTCACTCATAATTTCCGTGCTGAAAGGCCGTGGTCGATAAGTAAAACTTTCCCCTGACATTTTGTATTCAACTGCGGAAGATATCCTTGGAGGCTAAGCGGCAACTGCAATGAGGGCATGAAGGAGCGCCGTATATATGGCTGGTGTAGAGGGCGCCACCGTCCATCACATGACGTTGGCTGAGCGGCTATCTCTGGTAATACCAACCCTATTGATAAAAGCTAATCGATTGTTAACGTGCTGATGCAATGTTGAAGTCCAAATTGTGTCTAATTTAACACCTTTCTCTTTTCTGTTAAAATTATTGCGATGTTTAAAAATTTCAATGGCCTCTCTATATGTACGAGCATAGTAGTGCAAAGTTTTGGATAAAACACTGGTCTCATTAAATTTAATTTCATTGTCGCCCTCTTGGTAAACATGTTCAGCTACGGCCGATTTCTGTATATGTCCCAAGTGGCAATTTCTCTTATGTTCACTCAGACGAATGTTAACACTTCTTTTTGTAGTGCCGACGTATACTTGTTCACAACTACAAGGAATTTTATAGACGCCCGGTGTATCCCAAGGATATCGTGCATATTTTGCAGATCTTAATTATTCTTTAATTTTTCTGGTTGGTCTGAAAATAGATTCCACCCCATATTTGTTCAGCACTTTGCCAATATGATCTGTAATCTGACTAATAAACGGAAGAAACACTTTCCCGTTGGATAGTTGTGGTTTCTTATTATTTTTAATTTTATCCCTAGGTCGAAGAAATCAGTCTATGTTTCTGATGGAATAACCATTCTTCCTGAAAGTCTTTCGTAGATGTTCGATCACATCTTGTAAATAAACCGGTTCACAAATTTTGTGCTCCCTGTCGACCAAGGTTTTAATCACCCCTCTTTTTTGTCTAGGATGGTGGTTGGAGTCTTCATGAAGATAACGATCTGTATGTGTAGCCTTTCTGTAAACCTTGTGACCCAACGTTCCGTCTCCTCGTTTGATCACAGACACATCTAGAAAATCAAGCCAACCATTAAGCTATCTTTCCATTGTAAACTGGATCCTGGGGTTGATGCTGTTACGATGTAACAAGAAAGCATCTAATTCCTCTTCACCGTGTGTCCATACTACGAAGGTATCACGACAATGTTACCACTTGGCTGGTGCTCATAGACAAGGCTAAAACAATCATCGACAGACTTGAAACAGATCTGAGAATGCCGAGGATGATGAATCAGCAGAAACATCACACGAATCTTCAAGCCCAAACTACCAGTGAGTTTTTTAAGAGGTCACTGGTAGATCCATACATGGATTCAATAATAATGTCTCTAGAGCACCGATTTTCTGAGGAGAACCTACCAGCATACTCATTGCTTACATTCCATACTAACATAATGGTTGACATGACATACAAGGATTTTTTGACAAGAGAGAGAGAGAGAGAGAGAAACTGCAAGTTTTTGTGGTTTCCTTGGAGAAGCTGGACTTTGGTATGATCTATGGAAAGAAAAAACATTTGTTGAAAGCCAAACTAATGGAATTAGAACTAGCTGCATTAGTGAGAGAAACACAAATCTTCTATCCAGCCATAAAACAGGTGCTACTCATCTCACTTTCACAGGCCACTATTGAAAGGTCCCTAAGCACCATACACAGTGTAAAATCCTGGGTGCGGTGAACAATGTCAGAAAATCAGTCTTTCATCCTTTTGTATGATGAGTGTGCATCAGAAGAAGGTTTAAGAAAGCAAAAAATAAATCTGAAAATGAAATGTTTCAAAATTTAGTCCACAGACTATTGCTTAAATAGGTTAATTGAGCGTTTAATTTTTTAAAAAGTAAAACAATTTCCAACAATCATTTTTATTACGTTTCCTTGTTTTTGCCCCCCCCTTTTTCAAGCTAATCCTGGGCCCTTAGCATGTATAGGATGTGTATTGTGTAAGAGAGTAAGTCTTTCCCATGATGTACAAAAATATATAAATGAACACCAATCCTCTGAAAGCAATCTTCTCCTCTTCTGCCTCTTCAAAAGTGCAACACACTGATGTAAAATTGGAACGTCAAGAAATTTAGGTTTTTCGTGCAGTTAAAGAAGTTACGATGCTGAGATAAAACAGTATGAAGTGTTTCTGTCTATGTTATTTAGAACAACAGAAGATTATCTATACAATTATATATCTGTAAGCAAGCTGTGTGTGTCTCTTTATTTGAATGGGTACCACACAATAAGTACCGCAGCAATTTGGATGTGGTTTTAAATTTTTTAGAGCTAATGGTCCGAATCAAAATCTGCTGAAATAGCTAATGACTTACATGTACCTTCGGAAGGGACAGGTAATTAAAAACCTTTTTATATGGAAAATTGTATGCCATGGATCTTTATGCACTTTCAGACATGCACTACTTCCGCATAAATCTGATGAAAATTAGCGAATGCACACTGAGGTTACACCATATTTCTCTTATGTGTGCCGGTGTTAGCTGACATTTAGTCAGCTTATATTTTAAGATTTTGAGGTTAGCTGGCACTCTGATGGTTGATGATTCACATACCGTCACTTTATTTTTTCATTTAACTTGTGTTTTGTTTGATGAAGTAATTTTAAGTAGCCAGTTCAGTGGTCATTAATAAATAACATTGTTTTTCCTACATTCTTTCTACTGAAAGACTGAATACTTGAGAAATCCTTCAATTTGTCTCTTACTGAATTTTTTTCAATTTGTTGTATTAGGCAGAGAGACTAATCTGCAATTGTCTACTGTAATACTGACAGAACTTGGGTTCAAGTGGACTGTGTATTCATCTATTTTTATAGCAATGGTTACTATTGTAGTTATACATTGTAATATTTTGTGAATTTGCTTATATTTTTCTTTCTTATATGTACGAGGGTTGTTTTTTAAGTAAGGGCCGTTCGCGCGTATAGTCTCGTAGTTCGCGCGGACGCCGCAACAATCCACCGCGCCACTTGCCGGCATCCTTCCCGTTCACACTGATGCCAGTTGCAGCTCTGTAGCTGACGTGTACGCATCGCTGTGCTACTTTATAATGTTTACGATTATTGAATCGCCTGCCGCGTGTGAGATACGGTCAGTGATACGTTTTTTGACTGTGAGAAGCCTATCAGCTGCAGAAATTCATCGTCAGTTAACAGAAGTTTATGGCTTGAATGCAATGAGTGAAGGTAAAGTGTGTCAATGGGTTAGAGAGTTTAAAAATGGCCGTCAAAACGTCCATGACGAAGAACGCTCAGGCCGGCCCTCTGTGATCACTGATGATTTGGTAGCTGCAGTCGAAACAAAGATTCGTGAGGACAGAAGATTCACAATTTCCACTCTTTTTGTTTGGAATTTCCACAAGTTTCAAGATCGGTTTTGTACAAAATTGTGTCTGAAAACCTAAAGTTTAAGAAACTGTGTTCTCGGTGGGTACCCACACTCCTCACAGAGGACCACAAAGGGAAGAGATTTGCCACTTCATTGGACTTTTTGATTCATTACGAGGAAGAAGGGGATGAAATGTTGAGTCAAATTGTCACTGGAGATGAAACATGGGTATCCCATATCACTCCCGAAAGCAAGCGACAATCGATGGAATGGCGACACACAACCTCACCCGTCAAGGTCAAAGCCAAACAGATGCTGTCAAAGCACAAGATTATGGCAACTGTGTTCTGGGACTAGCGCGGTGTTTTGCTAGTGGACTTTATGCCACGAGGAACGACAATCAACTCAGATGCCTACTGTGCAACTCTAAAGAAGCTCCGCAGAGCAATTCAAAACAAAAGGCGCGGCATGCTGACAAAAGGAGTTTTGCTCCTGCACGACCCCGCTAGGCCTCACACCTCTCAAAAGACTCAGGATTTGATTGATTCTTTAGGCTGGGAAGTTTTGGACCATCCACCATACAGCCCCGACCTTGCTCCTAGCGATTTTCACCTTTTCCGATACCTGAAACACCATCTTGGCGGGCAGCGCTTCAATGACGACGATGAAGTGAAAGCGGCCGTGAACTCTTGGCTGTCGGAGCAGGCGGCCGAATTCTTTGAAGAGGGAATTAAAAACTTAGTTGTACGGCATGACAAGTGCTTAAATAAACAAGGCAACTATGTAGAAAAATAGGTAAAAGTGTGTAGAATCAGAAAATAAAAAGTTTTTTACAAAATTAATTGTATCTTTTTTTAAAAATAAAAAACAGCCCTTACTTAAAAAACAACCCTCGTATATTCGATATTAAGTAATAAGTTTACTAAAACACTGGTATTTTCACAAATGTCTAACGATTCCCAGTGATACCTGAAGCTAGTCCAAACATGTTTACAGTGGACACTTCAAACTTCAAAAAGCAGAGGTGAGCCATACATGGAGGTCTGGTACTTCGGTGTGCAGTTGGTCTGTGGTTTTCAGGAGAAGAATGGTGAAAGAGGAGGCACCTCCCTAGAGCTAAATAGCTCTTGATAAGAGCTGATAGCTTGGTCACTTCCTAGAGCTGCAACCCCCCCACAGCTGTTCCTTTCGTCCTTGGCTCACCAAAGTCTCTCCAAAAACTTCTTCACCTTCAGTTCCAAAGTATATCACCAGATCCACAGTATTGCCAAGGGAACCTGCAAGGGCCCATCCCATGCCAACCTATTCCTCAGTCGTCTGGAGGTATTTCTCCTGAACCACCTCCCCTCTAAACCCAATGTATGGTTGGGATACATAGATGATATATTTATGATCTGGATCCACCATGAAAATCAACTCCTAGAATTTCTCCATTCCTTAACAACTGCCATTCCAATTTCAGCTGAACCTAATCCCGTACACACATCAAATTCCTCGACGTGTACATGACGCTCAGGAAGGGTGCCCTTCATACCTCTGTCTACATCAAATGAACTAGTTTGCAGCAAATATCTACACTTTGACAGTTGTCATCCATTCCATACCAAACGTTCTCTCCCTTACAGCCTAGCCATCTATGCCAGATGCATCGATACTGATACTGAATCCCTCTCCCAGTAGTTTCTGAACCTATCCCAACCCCCTATTACCCGCTGTTAATTGGCAGATATTGCACATAAACAAGTCTCCCATTTGATCACTCACCCTCCACGTAACCACTCCAACCTGCCAACTACAAAAACCAACCACAGCCCTGCCTTAGTTACCCAGTTCTCTCCTGGCTTTGAGTATTCCAATTAAATCTTGCAACAGCGACATGACTTCCTGTACTCCTTTCTAGAAATACGCACTGTTCTACTAAAAATTCTACACACTGTCTCCTGTACATGTTTTAGCAGACCACCTAATCTCGAAAACATCTTGGAACCACATATAGTCTTCTCCAGACCGTCCTAAAACACCATACGGATCTTTTATATGCAATAGACCTTGCTGCAAAACCTGCAGCAAGCACCCATCCACTACAACATATTGCAAACCTACTACAAGGGAAATCTTTCCCATCATTGAGCATGCCACATACTCAACAATGCATATCATATACCAAATACGCTGCCGCTACTGCACTGGTTCCTATACAGGCCTCATTACACAGTAACTCCCAGTCAGAATGAATGGCCACAAACAATTCACAACCTGCAACGTATACCTTCCAGTACCAGAACATGCCAATTACCACAATTCTAATAACCTCAATAACTACTTCACTGTGAGAGCAATGAGAGTTTTTCCGAAACCACCGCTACATTAGAACTTTGGAGAGTGCAGCTTGCATACCAAAATATCTTGGATACCAGACACCCTGCAGGGCTCAACCACTGATAAAATCCAACCATTTGACCCATCACTCATTATTATTATTAGTATTATCATTGTTATTATTTACCTAGTAATAATTTTATTAACTTTCCTCCAAATTTGTTTGTCGTCTACTTTAACACAGCTGTATCCATTTGTTACATATATTCATTTTATCACTGCCTGTGATATATATATAATCTTAGTCTATCCCGATATATTGATAGAACACTTCTTAACATTTCACCCCCACCACCTCTTCCCCCACCCTGTCTAACGCTGCCTAGCTAGTCATGGGGTAAACTTTAGCATGTGCACACCTCCTGAACTGAATGGCTCATTCCCTATCCCATGAATATTTTTTTTAACTAAAATATGTTTTTGTTCGTCTCATATGTTTTTACTCGTCACACCCTGAATGATGGGTTATTTTCCGTGTCCTTTTTTATTTAAAGTAAACAGCTGAGTTATTAATATGGCAGGTTCCCTGTAGTATTTGGGTGTAACAGTACAAAGCATCATGAAATGGGACCTGCACATTAATTCGGTAAGCATAGCTAATTCTAGGGTACAATTCATTGGGAAATTGTGATGCACAAACAAAGGAGATACTGTACAAAACTGCCGTGCATCTACATTTGGATTACTGTTGTGCCCTTTGTGATCCATTCATAGGAGATTGATTGACAGTATAGAGAAAGTACAAAGAGATCTGCTCAAATTGTGACTTAGCCATAGTCCTTATGAAAGCATTACCAAATCGAGTTGTAGATTGGGTCGGATTTTTCTATTGGACAGACAATGTAGGTTTTGTTTGAACTTATTGGTAAACATATGTATACGCACTTTCATTTACAAGTGTGATGAAATACTTTATCCACCAACCTATTTGGGTCACAGTGACAGGAGAGATAAGATTAAAGAAATAAGATGCCAGACTGATGCTTATATGAATTCTTTCTTGCCTTATGCCATTCAGGATTGGAAGGCACAGGGTAGAGTTTAGTTTCAGCCCACAATTTTGCAAATTGTAGAGAACATAATTTTATTATTTTACATACTTTTCATTTTAAGATAGGATTCGGTTTTGTTATGTGGCATCATAGCAGGACTTAAGAAATTGAAAATGAATTAGTCTGCAATTTTGGGATGCTAACATTCAATAATACCCATCTTACAATTGAATATTGATGACATATATATAACAGAATTAACATTTTTTGTAATTTTAAAATGCAAGTATTTCTTTGATTTACAAGTGAAACTACTTAAGTGAATGAAATTAACAATTGTTTTCTTGCATATTCTATGTTTTTATATTTTTTTTTATTTTGTGTAAACAAATTTACCACACCTTTTTAAACAAATATTTTTAACACATTACACATATTCTTATGCGATACAATTTTTCATGTTGTAATGAATAAAATGTGGGGATAATTTTGATACTTCTACATACCTCATATTTGTTTTGTAAGCAGTTGAATGAGTAGTTGTGGATTTTTAGAGAAAGTTTCAAGTGTGTGTGAACAGGTGATGTTACAGTCCAATGGGAACAAAGAGAACAAATAATTACAGAAAAGACAATATAACAACCTCTATTGTAATAAATGGTGGAAATTTAATCAAGGCAATATATTCTCACCACAGGTACCAATTTTAATACGAAGTTTCAGGTTAAAACATAAATTATAAGGAAGATGATAATATATGAGTCACTTGACAATGGTGGCAGAGTATACGACTACCGAAACATCGTGCAATACAAATGTTCGCACTCGGCTAGTTTCCTGAGAACTTTTCATCTAAGATAACAATATTTTAAATGATACAATATTTTAATAATAATAATATAGAGGGGCTGGTGACTGATTCAAAGCAGGAACTTTGTATACAGAATATTTGCATCTACCAAAAGTATCAGGAAAATATGAACACTCCACAGTCATTGGTTAATGTGACGCTTAACTGTTTAACCCCCAAGAGCAAGTGAATGTGTTACAATAGGTTTATGAAAAATATTATGAGCACAAAGAAGCCACTTGTAACAGCCCTCAAACCTAGACTTTAAATGGAATTGTGTTTTATGAAGCATTTGTAACCAGCTAGAGTTTGATTGAATATGATTTTGTATATTTGTCTTGCAATTTACTGTAAATCAGTGTAAATGGATTTTGTTTTACGAAAATAAATTATGTAAATACTATTTAATATGTTTAAGGACAGAACTATGCAAGAGAATTGCTTAAATGTTTGTAATTCCAAATATTAAGGTGAGCTACGATGTTAACAGGATGATTTACTACAGTTTAGAATGATTTAAGTGGATATTTTTTTGTTTTAAATATCTTTAACTGTCATTTTTTGTTTTAAATATCTTTAACTGTCATTTCAGAGCATTTTGTAATGACTGTAAATGGTTATGTATTGATTTTGATATGTTTTCAATTGTTTAAGTATTGTTAAAGTACTAGAAATATCTCTCAGAAGTCTTTGTAATGTTCTATAACATGCGATGAAACTTATATAAAGCGAACGCCAGAGACCGTTGACACAGTTTACGGACAGAGTTTTCAGCGAACAGTTTTAAATGTACTGTGAGAATGTATGGAAGTACTGTCTTTGGAAGAAGTGTTGAATGTAATTGCTAGAGCTATTGTATACACGTGACCAGTATCTTTGAAGTTGTGTATGTCTTCGAGAAATAAAAAAACAGTTAAAATTTTAAACTGTATAATGGACTCATTATTTTATATATAATTAAACCACTAGACACCTAATATGGCAATTGTTTAAGTGTCATGGAATCATTAGGGATCTGTGAGGTAAAATATGTCAATTTTCCAAAAAATTCTACAGCTAAATTGCAATAAGCAAATGAAATCTTCAGAGTTATAGATTGACCACGACGACAGGGAAACCGCGTAGAAGAGTTTATAAATGCAGTACACTTCGAAGAATTATGACGACTGGAACAGACAGTGGTCTCCTGCCTACCAGAGGCGGAGTTTTTCGGCCACAGGATACGAGCTTTCTTCGACCTCAAAACTGGGTGTTTGGAAGGTCGACATGTTTTGCCAGTATAGTGTTTTGTGTGTGGTGTTTAATGGAGGAAAAGTGTTACAAAGAGAAATAAAAGGTGATAAAAAGTGTTTAAGTGATACAAAACTGATTCCAAACAGTAAGTACTGAATGTTAAAATGTTTTTCCATGTTCGTTTGTGGTAACTTGGTAAAATTTCATTTCTCATTAAGTTTGTTGTCAAATTTATTTCGTTACTGATTGAAAATGGCTGATAGTCAGAATATACAAGCGTTTCTGGAATCCTTTGTAGCCAATTTTAATGCAAATTTTCTGAACTTGGTAGAAAACTCTATGAATTCAAGATTTCATTGGACAGCAAATTCTTTGAAATCGATGATTTATTTGACAACAAATTTTCTGAATTTACGAGTGAGGTAAAGATAGATACTGACAAATTTTCGGAAAGACAGATTCGAGCTTACAGTATTTTGGCTCAGATTTGCGAGTGGATACATGATTTTCTAACTAGTCGATCACAGTATGTCGTCGTTGACAGGGAAGCCTCTTCTAAGATAAATGTTACTTCGGGCGTCCTCAAGGAAGTGTAATAGGACCACTTCTTTTCTTAATATTTATAAACCATCTGGGTGACAACATCAAATGCTGGTTGCGATTGTTTGTCGACGATGCAGTTATCGATAGGGAAATAAGGCGCTACGACGATTGCTTAGAAATTCAGCGTGATTTGGATGCTATTTTCAATTGGTGCCGTAAATGGCAGCTTACACTTAATTGCAAAAAGTGCAAGGCAATGCTGATAAGTAACAAAAAGAATCAGTTTGTTCACGAGTACAAAATAAACAATTCAGCTGTTGACACGGTTGATTCCGTGAAGTATCTGGGGGTGATAGTACAAAGCAACATTAAATGGGACATGCACATAACTTCCGTCGTAGGCAAGGCAAATTCTAAATTACGATTCATAGGTCGTATTTTGAGAAATTGTAATGCTCATACAAAGGAGATAGCGTATAAAACACTAGTGCGTCTGCATATGGATTACTGTTGTGGAGTTTGGGATCCGTATCGCAAGGTTCTGATTGACTCAGTAGAGAGAGTGCAGAGGAGAGCCGCTCAATTTGTGACTTGTTGTTACAGCCCTTATGAAAGTATCACAGAATTGATGCATAGATTGGGCTGGGATAGTTTGGAAGACAGATGACGTAGCTTGCGTTCAATTTTATTGGAGAATATGTTAAATAATTTAAATTTCGAGTGCAATGAAATACTTCTTCCGCCAACCTATTTAGGTCGCAATGACCGGAGGGACAAGATTAGAGAAATAAGATGCCGTACTGATGCATTTATGTATTCCTTCTTTCCTCGCACTATCCGGGATTGGAATGCACGGGTTTAGGATTGGTGCTTAGCACCCTCTGCCACCCACAATGTTTGTGATTTGCAGAGTATGGATGTAGATGTAGAATTAATAGTAAATTTGACAATCAATTTTCTGAATTCAAGAATAAGATTGAATGTGTAAATTTAATTGGTAAAGATATGAAAAAAGCCAATGAGAATTGAATGTTAGGACAGGTGTTGGTGCTGATACAGATAGTTTGTTAGGTACAGATAGTGGAATTGGAAGTAATGAGGGACTTAATTGTATGAGTGATGACTGTAAATCTGTTATGACTCGTTCAGCAATGGTGCTGTTAAGGGACAAACAACATGTAAAAGCAGAACCACATGATCCATGGATATGCCAAAGTCCGTTGTTTGATATCATTCAAAGTTTATGTATCTTGCAATATACACATAGTGAAGCTCTGTGTGTATAGAAGGTTAGTACTAGATGTTCAGTCAAAAGTAGACAAAAACTGGAAGGTTCGAAAAAAATAATGTACACAGTTTTGGGTTATCAGGGAAATCCTGGATCCACTTTTACAGTAAGATGTAGGGAACTTACCAATGTCTAGGGAGGGGTACCCTAATCAGGGGTGGCCCTAGGGCGGTGCGAGCCGTTGTATTGGGGGCGCCGAAAATGCAACGAGAGATCGCCTGCGCAAAAAATAAATTCTATAATTACCCAGCTTGCTGTTCACATACGATTTTACCACACTAATTATCCAGAAGAGTTTACACACGTAAGAAGTACAGCTTAGTGCGTAGTCGTATATCCTCATAGAATCGAGTCAACTCGAGCTGCGACTCGAGTCAGCTCGACTTACTCGAATCAAAAAAATCACAACTCGTCTCATACCTGTTTCCTGCCTCTTCGGCTGTCGTCTTGGAGTTCCTTCGCATGCGGATGCATGTGCATGTGCATGGGGCTAGATTCAACATACTTATCTATTTCTACCGTGTTAGACCTTCGGTAATTGCAACTACTGTTGATATTGTAAATATTTACCTTTTACAGACATGACATGTGCTACCTGAAAAAAAGGCGAATCTGAGAAGGCTTCAAAATTGCTTGCAAAATCTTTTAGAGTTGCAAAGTCATCTGAATCGTCGTCACAAGAACTAGATCCACCCGGAACAGAAGAAAACTTATTTAATAGAAGTCCTGCAGACGAGGCTCATGATGATAAAGAGCAGCATATACGAGAAGAATTAGCTGTAGCTGGAATGTCGTCCGCAGTTCAAAATATTACAGAATGAAGTACACCAGACAGAGCACCATCGCCGCCTTTTCAAAATACAAAATTATGGCGATACTTCAGAATGGTCACTCATTGACTCTGCAGCCACAGATGAAATAATTATTCGAGCAATGAAAAAATTCAAGAAAAAAAAACCATGGACGTCATTTTTCAAATATGTATTTGCAAAGAGTAATGCCAAATCGAGAAACTTTTAAAATATGACTGGTTCACTCTAAATCTGCGGATGAAGTATATTATTTTTGTATATTTAATGTTTGTATATTGTTGTTTATTCAACAACAAAAACTCTTATTTGGGAAAAGTAGGATTTGATGGCTGGAACTACTTATCAGAGTGTCCCAAAAGTCAGGAAATTCTGATCAAATCACCAGTGTACCATGCTCAATTTGACAGAAGCGTTGATTCTTTTAAAAAACGTCGGTGTAATTGACAAGAATTTGTAAATACAGATTGAAGACGAAAAATCATGGTGAGTTGCTATCCTGGAATGAATGATATCCAAAGTATTATTTTTAACAGGGAATAATTTCTTGTTTAGAGGAAGCTTTGGATCTGAAACACAAAATACTTATAATAATAGTAACTTCCTGGGTTTATTGCAAATTATAGGAAAATATGACCCTGTAATGATGGAGCATATTCGCCGTATTGCCAATAAGGAGACTAATATCTGTTATTTTGGCAAATGTATTCAAAACGAATGAAGTTCGTAATAAAATGTTGACTGTGGATAAGTTATCTAAATACTTTTCCATCATACCGAATATCATGATGTCAGTCACGTCGAACAATTATCTTTATCGTTGCTTTTGTTGACACTAATGAAATCCAAGTGCGTGAGTGTTCCGTTGCTTACAACCTGGTAAGTGACTCTTAGGGACCTGGGAGCTGGTCTCACTGGCCTGTTTATCGATAATACTTTGCAAAAGTTCGATTTGGATATGGAAGAATGTCGAGGCCAAAGATATGACAATGGATCCAATACATCAGGAGGAAACAAAGGTGTCAAAAACAGAATTCTGAACGAATATCTTACAGCATTTCTTCCTCCATGTAGCTGTCACTAAATTTGGTGATAGCAGGTGCTGCCAAAACATCAATTAAATCAGATTCCTTGTCCGAATTTTTTAAAGAATATTTGTTCTATTATCTCAATCACCAAAGCGATGGGAAATGGTATCCAAGCATTTACACTATCCCCAAAAAATTTGCGAATGTCGTTTGGAGAGTTTCTAGTCTCGCTGGAGTTAGCTATCACTAATCATGGAAACGAATAATTCGGTTGTTTCAAGTAAATATTGTAAGCAAGTCTATGTAGGCTGAAAGGGGATTTATGAAACGCTTCACAATTGCTGGGAAACAGCTCGGAAGTTTAGAAAGTAGTACCCTGGTTATTCGTCTGCTCTGATAACTGCTAGAAAAATTTCTTTTCAGATTGGACCATATTCTATTATTAAGCCAGTTAGATCCCAAAGAAAACAGATTTTTTTTAGTACGAGGCCGTAGATGAGATAGCAATAGATCCAGAAGAATTGTTTACAATCAACGTGTTTTAGCATATCATCGATATAATTGAGAATGAGTTGGTCACTCAGGTTACACAACTATCCAAATTTAATGATACGTATTATCAAAAAAATTCTGAAAATACCGAACGTGAATCATCCTGTGCAGATTTGGAAATAAGTTTAACTGATGGAGAAAAATGTGACATATCTGGCTGCGAATTGGAAAGAAACTTTCTAACTGAAACTGTTGTTGATGGGGCTTGAATCAGCAGAAACAATGAAAGTTCAACTTATGAAACAAAATGGTTGGCAGGATATATTTCCTTATGTGTGGTCAGTACTTCGAATTTTGCTAACCATACTTGTAACTGTCGCTAAATGAAAACAAAGTTTCCGTAAATTAAAACTTATCAAAACTTATTTACGGTAAACGCACTCTAGATATACTATCAGATATTGCAATTTTATCTATAAAAATTAATATTTGCCAAAGGACAAAAGCGATGAAGATGGTAATTTAGGTCTTTTAGTTATGAATTTATTTCTTCATTTGTTGGTTGAAAAAAAATATTAAAATTATGTGAATTTGATATATACGTGATATGAGCATTGTGTACGCCATAGTAAATAAACCTTTTCATAGACAGTGTGTTCCATATTTGCTATTGTTTCTCATTCAAACCGCTGCTATCCTATATTAATCTTTCTGAGGTTTGAATTATTATTAATATATAAAGACTATCTTCTGCCCGCGGCTTTTCTCGTGTGGAATTCATAAACCATTCATACATGTATTAGAATTTGAATCCCACGGGAACTACTTTTTCGATCGGGATAAAAGTAGATAGCCAATAACATATTCCAAATTTTATCTTAAGCCTTTCACCCGTTTCGACGTGAAACAGTAAAAACATACAAGCAAACAAACTTTTACATTTATAATATCAGTAGGATGAAAAAAACATGTATGTTGTCATCAATCTGTCTATAGGAACACCTTAATCATGAATAAGCGATTGCATATTCGGGGCACCACAATGAGATCTCGCACCACCTGAAAAATTTGCTAGGGCCGCCACTGGCCCTAATGTCTGCTATTTTTATGAAAATTAGTTTTTGGAGTGCATGTTTCGGGGAGGGGTTACTATGGATAAATATATGATTTTGTAGACAAGATTGTGTCAATAAATGTATACAGATAGTTTGTTTGTGTACTCCAGTTAAATGGTAGATATGATACAAAATGTTTAAAATGTAATAATTCAAATGTATAAAGCAATTGGAAACAGTTCTGTCAAGAGACTATTGGTGTTTTCATGATGTTGGGACTGGCTGCATTATGGTGACAAATGATCAGCTGTCAAATGTAAACAGACTGTTGTCATCAACAAACAGACAGCATGTGTGTAGCTTCTAGTCAAAGGAATGACTTGTAGCTTAGGCTTAAGGTGGTGGAATTAAATGTTTGTTTTGTAAAACAGTAACTGAGAAAATGACTGGATCTGTAAATAGATAATTAATTATTATAACCAGAATAAGTGTCATGAACTATGTACAGATGTTGTATGTAATGGAGGCTTGTATGTTTGGATTGTATAATGGTAAAAGTTATTGTGGTTGATTAATTGTAATCTGTTTATGTTGACATTATATGTACCTAAAACCTGCTTAACTTCATGAAGGACTTTGTAAAATCAAGTGAATCCTGGGGAGGGGTTGTAGCAGCCCTCAAACCTAAGACTTTAAATGGAATTGTGTTTTATGAAGCATTTGTAGCAAGCTAGAGTTTGATTGAATATGATTTTGTATATTTGTCTTACAATTTACGGTAAATCGGTGTAAATTGATTTTGTTTTATGAAATGAAATTATGTAGATACTATTTAATATGTTTAAGGACAGAACTATGCAAGAGAATTGCTTAGATGTTTGTAATTCCAAGTATTAATGTGAGCTACGATGTTTAAAGGATGATTTACTACAGTTTAAAATGATTTATGTGGGTAATTTTGTGTTTAAATATCTTTAATTATAATTTCTGAGCATTTCGTAATGATTATAAATGATTATGTATTAATTTTGATTGGTTTTAATATGTTCCTAATTGTTTAAGTATTGTTAAAGTTCAAGAAATATCTGTAGAAAGCCTTTGCAATGTTCTAGAACTTTCGATGAAACTTATGTAAAGCGAGCGGCAGAGACTCGGAGACAGTTTTTTGTCAGAGTTTTCAGCGAACAGTTTTACGTGTACTGTGAAAATGATGGCAATATTGTATTTGGAAGAAGTGTTAGATGTAATCGCTGGAGTTTGTGAATACATGTGACTAGTATCTATGAACTTCGATGCTTTATGAAAATAAAAACCAGTTAAATTTGAATTGTATCGTGAACTAATTATTTCATATTATAATTAAACCACGAGACACCTAATACACTAAATGAGGCATTTAGAAATTTCTATGGCTATCTTAGTAAATGTAAGGAATCCAGACAATTTGGATAAGAACAGGGAAGAAATTACTTTGGATTTGAAAAAGATATTAACTGGTTTAGTCAATCCATTATGAAATATCATTCAGGAATGGGAGGGGAAAATTCAGAGAAGTAGCTTCTCCGCATAAGTAGTAATGAGCAGACTAAAAAACCAGTAATAGATGCTATGGATATTATAAGGCATATATGGGCAACCTGTTGCGGTTTCGTGGGTCATCCACTCACATCAGCTACCACAATGTTTTACCTTCAAACTCGCCCACTGAATTATAATGTGCATGGTCTAAATTCTTACCGCAAGTTCCTTCTAAAGATACAGATTCTCTTGACCGGCCGCCACTCAGTTTCCAACTGAGAACATTTAAAGTCCACTGAATGAATAAACAGTTATTTCATAAAACTAATTTTAATTCATTACCTTAATTTTTCTCCAACAGCACCAATGTTATAAATTTATCGGACTTCTATCACTCCAAAGTTGCAGATCCAGTTAAAGTAGAACGGCTATTTGTACACCTTTTACTCACATTTACACGTTTACACCTTTCAACTTAATTGACTTTGCTTCACCACCAACCACACTTCTCCACGTCCTGCGACCGACTGCCCGCCTTGTGCCTACCTCAGCACACACCATGCGCCCCCCGGGGCTCACCCTTCCGTGGCCACGGACATGGTGCCAATGACATCACAAACCGGCGCTACTTACAAACACAAAGTGGTACTGCTACAAACCCCCGGCCCGGATCCGGCCCTCCACCAACTTCAGTCCGGCCCGCGAGAGATTCAGAAATTTCAAATAACGCTTCAAACTCAAGTCTCCCATTAATTTTCATTTGATTTTTCTATCTGTTTTTGTTAATTTGCTTTTTGTATGTTTGATTATCCTATTGTAATTCTAGAAAATAAAAAATGTGTGAATTTTTATAGTATTTTTATTCACTACTATCTACTTCTTTCTTACCTATGGCCCTCGACCTAATTAAGTGCACAAATTACTCCTTCAGCTAAGCAAAGGTTGCCCATACCTGTTATAAGGGAACTAAATAAGCTAATTAAACGTAATTGAGTTGGTGCAGATAATTTTAGTTCAGATATATTTAATATAGGGGGAACATGCCACTGTACTTTATAATATAATTCTTAATCAGTTTAGAGTTTACTGCTTACCAGAAGACCAGTGCCTCACAAAACTTGGTCCACGCTCAACAGTATCAGAACTCGGCACGGCAGATGTGCACACTCTCTGTATCAGTGGGGCAAGCAACCATCCCCCGTGTGTAAATTCGGAGAGATTCAGACGATTGGTCATACTATTGAAGAATGTCCAATAATATCTTACAGTGGTGATCCTGTAGAATTACTGCTGGCAATTCAGGAATCGATAAACTATGTTAATAAACTAGATGTTGGATAGGGAGTAAACAGCTACTCTACTCGATGGCGCCACAGACACAGCCAGCAGGATGCCAGCACCACAGCAATGGTAGAGTGACCTACGAGGAGCTACTTAACGGCAAGGCACAGCACACACAGCTCTCTTCATGCCTGACCATCACTCCGCTATCTGTCATTGTGTATTGAGACACTGAGGGATATCCACAGCCTACCTTCGCTAGTGAACCAGCTACTCTGAACTGGCAACTCCATTCAACCCGCCCAACTCCTGATCTTTCGCAGATGGATTCGACATCAGAAGTGGGAGTGCCCGCAGACTGGGGAGAGCTGCAAATGAACACAGCCCAAGGCAGCAACATTTCACACCTTGTTGGATGCCGAGTAGCAAAACCCAATGGAAGACGTCACGGCGAAAAAGCCGCCTACAGCTGGCACATTTGCCCTATCCTGCAGGCAGCGAACTACTGTCTTCACGTAAGTGAGCGACCACTTCAAAAAAGTGCAGCAAGGTCAACCCAGCACCGACGAGGGACACGCGGCCTATGTGATCTGTCTGATGTCAACACAGACAACACACTGGCAGGCCCTCCAAATAGCGGTGGAAAATATTGGGGCCAACCTAACCTAATCATAACAGACAGCACACAACGGGGAAACAACTACCACAGAAACCCATTCAAGAACCTCAAGCAACCACATGCCCATAGAGGAAGCTGACTTAGGACACACACAACATTAGCCGCATAGTACTATTCTGAATGCCACCGACTGCCTGCTACCACAATGGAAGTGTTGGGAAAACAGCTTCACCGATCGACGACAGGCCGAGAACTCTCCGACCTGAGCAGAGCAGCAGAACTACGGCCAGTGGACAGCTAAGCAGCCTGCTACCGTTGTGGACGCAGAGGACATCAGGCCGCACAGTGCCCACAAGAGCAGGCACTTGATGAAGAGGCAGCCGAGCCACTTCCCCCATAGTCGCCTACAAATGGGTGGGTCAACTAGTGCACCAGCAGCTGTCCAGGCGGAATGCTGAGCAACAGCAGTGAGTCGCTTCAATTTTACTTTGGCCTCGGGTTTGAACGATCCCCCGTCAAAGAGTAGCACCATCAAATTGTTTGGAAAACTGATACACCTGGCCATAGTGTCGCTAGGCGTGGACGTTAGTATATTCTAAGCGGCTACCATCACATACCTGCAACAGAGTATTCAACTTAAAAAATTATACCCGACGGCAGGCGCAGTTTTCCAAAGAATGGTTGTAAAATCTTTTGGCCCAGTAGCGTACATGATAGCAATAGCACATATCGACTTCTTTTTCATCCACCACTGACAGGATTAGACAGTTTAAAACACGGACTGAAAATAGAAACCACCATGAGTTTTTTTAATACAGCCTGATACACATTTCTTAAAAGCCAGGTTGAATACTTAGGATTTGTCATAACAGATGGAAAATTTTGATACAACCTGGGCAGAATAGCTGCGCGCACATATCAACTTCCTCCTCCCTTCTATGGATCATCACGCAACTGCAACAGTTTATAGGGCTTTAAATTTCAACAATTCATACCCCAGCTTATCAAGTTATGGGCACACTCTTCAAACTCGCAGGAGGAAACACCAAGATGCCAGACTACCAGTACAATAACAGCAACTGCTTGTTCGTAACATTTTGTGGCATAAGATGGTTCAAAAATTAATCGATTTACATAATAGTCAAATGAAAGTGTGCCCGTAGTTCACACAGTTTCACTTGTCAGTTAAAGTAAGGGAACGCCAGAGGGTATTTTTGCCATTGCAATTGTTTTCTAACACCACAGCACAAGCAATACGCTATTTCATGCCAGAAGAAGAGCTCGTTGCTAAATTTTTCCAGCTTGTCAACAACTTATTCGACATTATGAGCAGTAGAGTAATGTCGGACAACAAGCCGTTAGCATGTGGATATGGTGTTCACCGTGATATTCAAGAGAGAATTTTGAGACAAATGTATGAATGCTGTGAAAAAAAATGGAAGTTGGTAGATCAAAATAGCTACTTCGTTTCCAGAAAAGATCTATGAAAACCATTTGATTTGTGTTTGGTCAACACTCTGAACTCCAGAGTTTAAAAATACATTTTGACAGCTCGCCTGAATAAAGATTGTTAGAGAATTTTTCTCTCCGATATTACCTGATATTTCTGAACTACTGGCTCTAAGGTGATTATGATCTTCAAGATGTTAATATTTCATTCGAAACTGATACCAATCGGTCTTCATTTACAGAAAAGGCATGACTGCTCAAGCGAAGGCTTTCGTTATCTTGCTGGTTACATCACTCACCACGGCGAACACTTACATTGCAACCGTGTCTGCCTGCATTTACATCAAAATCTGAAGGATGGATAGAAGCACTATTTCGAGGAAGCAATCCTATGACTGGTTAAATAAAGTATCACAATTTGAACTAATTTTTATGGATTTGAATGATTGTGATTTTATGTCGAAAGAAAAGAATATTGTTAAAACAATTTGTGCCAAAATAATTTTAAAATAAACTAACACAATAAGTTACGTGAATCTTACTATCAAATGGCACATGTTGACTTCCGAACCTGGAACAGCCACGCTGCTACTAACAAACAACTGCCACTACATGCCACAGAAAACCAACTTTGTTAGACAATTGGCTACCTGCAGCATAAGGAGAGAAAAACCCGAAAGTCTAAAAGTTCAAAGCCGACATGTGTCCGAAAACATTGACAGCAAGAGTGACCCAAAAGAATACGTTCCCACAATAATGCAAAGTTCGTTATACTCAGCTGCTCAAACAGCAAGGCTCAATGCCTTCTCTACTTACCTAGCTGCACAAATAGTTTCCTCACCTTTCATCTCTGCACTTCACATCTCCGGCACAAAGGTAAAATGCAGCAATATAACACACGCACTACTTCTCGTTGAGTCTTCAGCATTTTGATTCATTTCTCAGCAGTAACAGTTTGTGTCGAACTAAAACATCTGGTCATTAATAGCGCCTAGAGCAAAACTTAGCAGGACACTAACATGAGTAAAGTACTGCTTTCAAAAAAATTACCCATACGACCCAATGTAGAACGATGGTTCAATCAAAATCCCTCAAAAAGGAAAACAACTTTTCAGTCCATGTTGGACGCTGCCATCAAAGTACCATAATTTCCAAGGACTTCACTACCACCAATGAAATCTTAAAATTTTAAAATCTACAGGAACCTCTTCATAAAGAGCAATTATTTTAAAAGTTACCAGGACTTCACTAGAGTGAATTTTGTAACTTGTCTCGGACCTCGCCTTGAAGAGTAAATTTTATGATTTATGTGGACCTCACCTTTAAGAGTAAATTTTATAATTTATGTGGAACTCTCCTTGAAGAGTGAATTTTATTATCTGGCACCATGAAACTTTACTATCATCAGACATCACTACACGAAATTCTATGGATGGTCGGTCCTATAAGGAAATTTTGCTCTTTTGCAAGTCTTGGAAAGAAATTTGTTCATGTTAGTGTCCAGAAAACAATTTTTTTTTTTATTTCCCTGGAACATCACCAGGAAGGAAATGAGTTTCTAAAAACTTGCTTTGATGTTATGAAGATAGCAAAATTCTTTTTTTCATGTTAAATTGGAAAGGAATACATTAAACCGGGATTATCTTATTTTTTTCCTCATTACTTTGATAATTAGTCATTATTCAACAAAATTCTTCTTTAAGTCAGGATAGCCGAACATACTGCGGTTAAACATCTTTTGTTCACAGAATCTTCACACATTCGATGGATGCTGCGATAAGGAGACAGCCGTGAAGCAATGCCAAACCAGCCTCACCAAGCTGGGCTACCAGACAGCCGTGACGGATCCTACAAACCCTTCCGGGATCACAAGATAAGCAACAGAGCACTGCCTGAGATGGACATTCTTGAAGACTCCATTGCTACAACCAACTACCATCCTGATTTCAGTTTTCCATGGTTTCCCGAAATCACTCCAGGCGAATGCCGGGATGGTTCCTTCCTAAAGCCATGGCCGATCTTCTTTCCCATTCCTAGATCCGACAAGTCACACCAGGGCCTATGAGCGACATCCAGGCACGGCTATCTGTCATTGTGTATTGTGAGACTGAGTCTAATAAACCGGAGCCTCGTATCACCTGTGTTCTCGTAGTTACTTCCCACTGTCTGAGGGATATCCACAGCCTACCTTCACTAGTGAGCCAGGTACTTTGAACTGGGAACTCCACTCAACCCGCCAGACTCCTTTCCTGGATGGATTCGACACAGATATATGTATTTAATCTTGAAAAGTTGCAGTGTATATATTTTTAAAAGTGTCTAAATTGCCACACGATAAATAATAAATAAATAAACCAGTGCCATAGCAATACAGAGGGGAGAATCAGGGCTGCAAATTGCAGGTTAATTACGCTAATGTCAATAGTTGAAAAGTTGAGCAAGGGAACAAACTGGCTTCCAAAATGGGCAGTGTACGAGATATGTCAGATGAAATGTACAGGTAGGCAAAACTGATAGTGCAGTACCACATCTTTTCCAGGAATCTGACAGAATGAGCCATAAAATGCTTGTAAATAATATAAAAACCATTAGAATGGATATAAATAAGAAAAGAAAGGGAAATTAACCCACCACATACCAAAGTGGATGGATGCGATGAGAGGGAACACTTGTGCTGACAAACAACTACACAATATTTCGGCATCTGCCTTGTTCACAAGTAGAAAAATGGGCCATTAGGCTCGGTACGTGTGTACACAACGAACGTTACCTAATGACTGACCGAGTAGTGGGGGAGGGTGGGGGAACGGCTAAGGAGTAGACTATCGATATATCGGTATGCAATGTCTGAGATAATATATTGCAGGCGATGGTAAAATGAACATATGTAGTAAGGGTACGGTATAAACACGGAAGAAAAAAAAAAGTGATGGGTTAAATGGATTTTAACGGTGGTTAAGTCCAGGTGGGTGTCTCGTATCCAGGATATTCTGGATCTTGATTAATAAAGCTGCTTCTGTCTTTGAAAGAACCATCCCGGCATTCACTTTGAGTGGTTTGGCGAAACCCTGGAAACCCAAATCTGGATGGTCAGACAGGGATTCAAAACTCTGTCATTCTAAATATGAAGCCAGAACACCGTTCACTCACCACACTCATTTTGCTGGACGGAGTAATTCTTAAGGCAGAAAGCAAAGATTTAAGTTAGGAAAAGCAGCATCAAAAAAGATGGAAGTAAAAAATAGGAATGCCAAAGAGTAGCGTATTGGAGTCATTGCTGTTAATTATTCAAATGAATGATTGTGTTGATGCTTATTATAGGGTGGTTGTGGACAGGACTATGAACAGCTGTAGGAGAATTTGGACAGAGTATCTAGCTATATAGGTCAACCCAGAATGAAAAAAAATGGCAGGTGCAGACATCTTATTATGTACATACATAAAAAGTAGAGGATTGGGGAGGAATTAATTGTTGAACTTAAGTATAAATATCTTAGTATAACATTTGATAATAAATTCAACTGGGCGAAACATATTGGGTAGGTGGTAGGGAGGGACTTCAAAATCCTTTTTTTACTTTAGAGGATGCTGAGTGGATGTACCAGGGAAGAGGGAATTGGGCTACAAATTCATGATCAGACCACTGCTTCAGACTGGAATAGATTACAAAGCAAAGTGCCAAATGGTTTACTAAAAATATAAAGAGAAAAAAATTTAATTTTTTTAAAGGTATGAGTAGTTAGGTAGAAAAATTCCACTGAAAGTATTTCCGAAGAAAATGGGAGGGGGGGGGGGTAGATGGAGAAATAAAATTAGAAAGTAAGTGATTAGGGAAACTGCCATTAGGCACATGCTCCCCTGCAATAAAAATTAAAGAAATCAAAAAACTAAAAGCCAGTAAAGCCATGAATGATGACTTATGCAAACCTTTTTCCTAGCCATATAACTGATTTATCATAGCATTGACCTGTCAAGCCACATGAGGGTCAGAGAGTGGCTAATATCAGTATCGTAACTTTAATACAAGGAATAAATGATAAACCTTTACTGTTAGTATAGTTAAAAGGACAGTTTCAAATAATTATATTTCAGTTAGTCATTAATTTTGGAGTTTGTGGCAGGATCACTCTTATTCTTTTAGTGTTTTAACTATAAGCCGAGGATAAGTTTTAATATTGAACAGTGGTGGTGTGTAACTGAACAAAATTATTAATAAAATGAAACTAATTGAATGAATTTACAGTTTTATTTAAATATTTCTTGCATAAGTTCTTATAGTAAAAGGATATAGAAAAACCAGTAATGTTGTCACGCGCATGAAGGAGTTATGACAGGGAGGTACAACAGGACCAGGATCAAGTCTTGGTTCCCGCATAACGGTCGTCCTGGTTGTGGCTTTTAGGTGGTTTCTCACAATCATCAAGGTGAATGCTGGAACTATCCCCAATCTCTGCCTCAAACAACATGTCACCAACAAAAATATACTTATCACACAGAACACAGTTACACATTTTACATACAGGCAGCAACACAACATTCCTCCAATATGGTAAATGCTACAGATCTGACAAATCCAGTTCAATCACAGGTAGGGAACATGTCCTCCCACTCTCATGATTACACACCAAACGATTGTGCACAGATTCCAGTATCTCCTCGTCCGCCAGAGCTGATATTAAAAATATATATATTTTACCATTGGAAATATTAATCTCATAATGAATACAAACCATATTACACACATGCAATTTCACTGCCACCTCAGATTATTGCTGTATTGCCCATCGACTTCGAGGTCATTGGAGGTGGCTGACCAACTGGATGGAATTTGACCACATCTCTTTGAAAGAAACATTGTGTAACATTCACCTGGGGCAATTTTGGGAGTAATGAAAAACCATGTGAAATCTAAATCTGAACAACAAAATTGGTATTCAAACCTTGTATTCATGGATGCCAATCCTGAGTGTTACCGCTCATCCATTAGTCAATATGCCAACCAGTTTCACTGAATGAAAATGTTAATTTGTATGTTAGTGATACAACTATACTAAAATAAATAATATCTTTTCACCTACTTCACTCTTTAGCTGGTCTTTGAGGTAGCTATTTATTGTCAGAGCATGAGATGAGTAATCAAATTTAAACAAAGGACTCTTCTTTTGTCGTGATGGTTTCCTTCTCGAAAAAAATACTGATATATCACTTGCAGACTCTGAGAAGGAAGCAGGCGCTTGTTGCGAATCTCCAGTAGCATTCTGTATATCCAGGTAGTCAGTCAGAAGTAGCTGAAGCTGTAATCATAGAAACACAGAAAGCACTTGCTTAACTAAGTCTTTAATACTCAATAAATATAATTTTCCTTTTAAACATAATATTTTGAAGAAAAGAAATACACTTCTCTTAAACATACAAATGTTGGAGTGAGAAGAATGTTTGTAATTGATGATATATGGGCTCCGAAATATATATCTTTACTCATCTGTAACAATTTATTTTATAGTATTAATAACAATGGAAGGAAAGATATGCTGCGAGGCAATATTTATATGTAAAGGACAGACAAAATACACCCAACTCTCACCAAAGTTGAAGGGCAGCAGCAACACAAAAGTAGTAAGTGGCTAAGCTCGCGCAAGCCTTGCGTTTAAGAGTGGTTACATTGAACGCAAAGTGTTTGAATGCTTTTAATCACTGCCCTAAAGAATCATGTGGTTTTTTATTGAATCTGATAAAACATTCATAATGTAATTTTGGCCATAGTTTCCATAATGCTGGAGAAATCATACAGATTCCAGATTATTAAGTAGCTGAACAACTTCGAAGAAATGACTTGTCAGAATACTCAATTCGGTAACATTTATGACCTGATATCCACTTTAGTGTAAGTTTTAATTACATTGATATTTAGCCTAGGCCGGAATGAGACTTGGCATTTGTGGTTATAGCAGAGACCATGAGAAATTTAAGTTTCTTAAATGTTACTTTCATTAGTAGTTCCACGTTTCTTCAGCCGGAACGTTTTTCCACATTTTTTTAAGAATAAAATGCTACGAAAAGCAAACTTTATGACAGTTAATTTCATAGCAGGGTGTATGTATTAAACCGAGCACATAATCTCCGATTTCTAATCTCTCTGGTCGCTGTAATTTTGAGGCAAGAATATCATTGTTGAATTGCAATAATTATATTGAGTTTCACATCGCATAGTCTATCCTTGATGATTTAAATATACATAAAAAGGTAAACTTAAAGCTAAGTTAATAGCTGACATATGTACACTACGGGTATCATCTATGATTGTAATAGGAATTTATTCTGGGAAAGCTAGTAAAGAAAAAAGAAAAAGAATCATTTTTGAAGATATTTTTTGTGATATGAGTACCTTACTCTAGTTAGATTATCAGAGTATTTGGCTAAGATATATATATATCTTCAATAAGCACATTTTACTTTAAATGATGTAGAGTATAATTTCATATTTGACTGATACATTTCACAATTACATACTTTTCGTGTAAACTCAAAGAGTTTTAAATAAATTTCTCCCAAAAAATTCTTAGCCTATGCTTTAATCTAGTTCTTATAACTGATAAAGACAATATAGCGTTCACATCGAATATCCTTCTCCTTACCGGAATTTCTGCATCTAGTGGTCATAAATAAACAAAAAGCAACATGTAAATTTAAACGAATGTACGATTGTAACTGTCAGTTTGTGAGTGATGGCTGGCATGTGATGTAACCATTCTCTAGGCAATGGCTATGGAAGTGAGTGCACTGTCTCCAGACAACATATTTTATTTAAGAGGATATATATAATGTTATCTCAATTATCTTCCTGTCATTTATCTCATTTGTTTGCCTGAACAAGGTATTGTGAAACGCTTTTGTAGCTACTCCCCTGTCTTCATCTATAGTTCTTTTTTTCCCCCCTGAAGGCATTTTCCATTTCATTTTGTTATTATAAACAATCATATCCTCAAGAAGCTAGTAACAACAACGGAAATAAAAAATATTCTTACCACAGCCTGAATTTTTGACCAAACATCAGCCATTTCATACAGGCGTACGTCAACATGGTGTTTCTCAGCAGCACGGGCTAAACTACGCAAGAGAGAAGCATGAGCAGTTGCAACACATTGCAGCTGATTGAAAACAATATCCAGCAGCTCCAGAAGCAATGCAGGTCCTGGATTGGGCCTTGCTGCAGTAGATACTCCAGCAATGGGCTGAGGACCCACATGATTTGATTGCTCTAATAGATCTTCTGCTGCACGGTTAAGTACAGAAAGTAGCTCACTCTGCATGTTCATCTTCACTGTCTGCAAGGTGAGAACAAACAAAACTGAGTCAGTCTTTTATAAAAAATGTTATACATATATACTTAAAAAAAATGTAAAACTGCTGCTGTACAACAAACAAAGGATTTTAAAATGCTATACATCAACAATGACTTCAATAGACGTACATTAAAGACTTTCTCATTACTGACTACTGATATAATATCCTGGAGGAATGGGCCAAGTTATCGCAGTTTTTATGAAAGATTTTTTGAGCATAGATAATGCCTGTTGCCATATTCTGATACAATTTGAAAACAAAACATAAAATACATATACTGAAAATAAATTTAATCATGGATAGATGAATGGGAGTTAATTTTTAGATTCAGTAGACAAAATGAAAAAAAAAAAGGAAACCATACAATAACATAATTTCCGACAATCTGTATGTCACGGCTTCATAAAGTCACTAATTTTGCACAAAATGTGCAGAAATTTCAGAGATTTATTTTACCGACTGAAAAAACAGGTTTAAGCACAAATTTTAAGGTACTACCATGCTTATATGAATGTATACGACTTGAATCACTCGTCACTTCATTAGCAACAAACTTATCCAACACTGACTACAAAACTATGTAGGCAGTCCTACACACTGCAGGTGGCTATCAAAAATTGGGACTCATCTATCTCATAAAAAATCAACTTATTCATCTTGAAAATGAAGGTACTGACAATATTTCACCAATTAAAATATTGTGCAAACATTAAAAATACTTTCACATAACAATTTAAGAATTGTTCTGTGGCAATATGGAACATAAAAATTACAGCTTTCAAACAAAACACTAATTGTAATGAATGCTGGGACATTAAAAATTTAGATGTTATGTTGACCATCCATCTCATAAATCAACTAAAAATCTACAATAAAATTCAATTTTTGCACTATATTATAATTTGTGGGAACGAAAGAGTTATCTGAACTAGCTGTAAAATGGACTGCATTTTTTAAGTTAGTTAGTTTTGCCTTTAAATCTATTTTGTGAATGTATAAGGGTTGAAAGTATGGGAAAAAATACTGTTGGTGGTGACCAGAAATAGGTGCATTAGCAGGAAACTCAGAAGTATTATCTAGATGTATTTTAGCATCGAAAAAACTTAATTTCACGTGCCACTAACAGGGAAAACTGCTGAAAGCACATTGAATATTTGGGAGCATTCATAATTCTGCCTCTTCTGAATAACAAACTACCCCTTACTAAGTCCTCATGCTGCATTTACCCTCCTAGTAACAATCCCCAACAACAATGCATCTGGCTGACCTGATCAGTGTGGCTTCTGACTTCCCTCATTAAACTTTTCTCATGTGCATATCACGTTAGTGAATCCAGTACGCCATCCCTCCGTTTATGTCAAGAGAAGATTATTTGTCTCTTGAACACTATCAGCGGATTTTACAAGAACTTTCAGTTGAAGAGGTGCTTGAACCTGTCTACAGTGGATCTGATATCGATGAATTAGATTTCATTCTGATCATGAAACTTACTCAGAAATTGACAGAGATATTCATGACCCTCCTCAAGTGTCCTTGTCACATCATGTTTTCCCGACACACGATGATTCTACTGATGTAGGAGTTGTCAGTGATTCAGGAAATGACAATGTTTTTGTAAAAACAATTTATAAAAAGTAAAAGGGCAGAGGGAAGGGTTTGAAAGAAATAAGCAAAATTCGTGTCATGAGTAAAATTGCAAGAACACCTCATAAAAATTTATTGAAAACCATTTATTATTTTTCTAAAAACTGTGATGACGTAACTGACAAACTTTCTGCTTTTTCAGTGGAATATAAACAGTAAAATGATTGATGCAGTCAGAGTACACAAACATTTGCCTTAAACAGAAGAGGACCAAGAATGACCCTAAAAAAATCTTTTAGAGAAGCACGTGTGACATCAATAGAGCAGAAGTTAATTTTTAAAAGCATGGGCGAACGACAGCACCGAAATTGAAATTTTGTCGGGGATATGGGTCTCAAAAAATTCAGACCATTGGCTTCCGAATCAATGAAAAAGACAAAAGGTCATGCACAGAAAAACCGATAGGCTGACTATAGTTAGTTAATTTTTTTGACTCTTTCAATGAAAACTGCCAAAAAGCTAATACCCCCAGTGACAATATCATGATCGACAAAAAATTAGAGCACTCTTGTGAGAGAAGCTCATCAATTCAATATATGCCAAATAAGCCCGTTTTTTTCTTAAATTCCTTTTCTTAATTTCATTCGAATATCTAAAAATGATCTGGCTTATTCCATACGTCACCCCTCCAAAATTGCCAGCCCCTCTGAGGTTTAATATAACTTATACATAGTTTATTTATCCACTGACAACTTTTCACGGTAAGTAGATGTAAGAAAAATCCTGTTTTGGAGACAAAAGTATATTGGTTTCATGCAAAACATACAGAGATTGGTAATAATTCTGCTAATTTTTTTGACAGTCAGATGCTGCTAAGTATGAGTATGGTTGACTCGGAGATTTAAGCACTTAAAACTGATTACATTCACAAAGAAGGATCAAACTCCCATTATAATATTTAAAACACAAATGTTGGTCACTTTTGAAAATAGTTTAACTATCAGAAAATTGTTTTAAAAAATTCAATACTAACAAATAATCAAAATATAAGTATTATGTAAAAAGTTATGGCTATTACTGCAGTAAATGAGATGCAGTGTACCTAAATTATTCAAGAGAAATGGTGTATTAAGAACAAATTGACATCAAACATAAAAATTTGCAATTATTTTTTTCTCTTGATCTCACAATCAATTACCGACAATTTGCCTGCTTATAGATCAAATTATTCAAGCAGTTACAACAATAAAAGGCCATGGTGTGATTATTTATGACAAATTAACATTTTGTGAACACGTTGATTACAAGACACTTCGTGCCTATCGAAGCCTAGGTTTTATTTACTGAGCAAGCAGGAAGTTCAGGAATACCAAAACATTGATACTTCTTTTCTCATTTATCAAGCCCATGCTGGAGAACACTTACTCAGGTCGCCACTTACTGAATTACACATTAATCATACTGAAAACTTTCAACAAAAATTATGTAAATGTTTACAGTAATATAAGAATCCTGAGGATGTAATTAGTATCAACAATATTTATCACAAATATAAGCTAACTAGCCTAATTAGTAGCAGACAAAAAGCCGATCTGACCGTTTCAAAATTGTTAATGGCTCATTGATTCACCAGAAATCTTAGTCGATTTGGGAAGTATTAAGAACTAAATGGCTGCTCTCAGTTGAAAGCTCACACTATTTCTACCATGGACCTTGAAATACAATTGCCAGGCTAGTAAAAAAGTACTGTGCAGATATCAATCTTTCTGGAAGATCACTCTCGTCGTTCTCAGCAAGTGGTAACTAAGTTTACATAATAACTTCCACATGTACGATATGGTGCAATATACTTTGTGTTTGATCTGTACACTTAACACTTATTTTGTATAATATTTAGGTAGAATGCCAATTGGCATAAAATTAATAAATAAAAAAGTTCCAATGGCATCTGGGAAATATAGCTTCAATAACTAAGCTCCATTAACACAAATTTTTCCCTTATTCACGTTTCACCACCTGATTATAAACAAACTTTTAGGCCAACCCCAGTAGCATAGAGCATAGCTTATTAGACTCAGGATGGAAGAGTCGCCAGTCAGAGTCCAGACTTGGCCACAGATGGTTTTAATTAAGTATTGGGTCTGTACCATGTTGTCCATTATGTTTTGCATACAAACTTGAGCAATCAATTATACACACTTCATGAATCAAATACAGTTGGTTGAATAGCTTATGCACTTAATTCATTTTATTTTTTAAAAAACTATGAGTCTTTACAGTTTTATACCATAATACAGTAATGACTTCCATAAAGAAAACATACTTTCACTGAAGTAAAATATCATCTATGAGTGAATGTGTTTAAAAAATTAAGAATAGCTAATGAACAAGGGATTGAATTTGAAATGGAACCAACAACCACTATGTGCAAGAAGAAATGGAGGATAAATATTCAAAAGCTGCCATGAAGTGAGAGTTGTAGTAACACTACTAAATTATCAGAAATAGCTTAGCTGAATATAGGCAAAAGCTTGTAACCTTATTTTAGTTTTAGTGCTATGAAACTTACATCCACTTACAGCTATTTCACTTCAAGTTACGCATTTATTGACAGTAAATTAACAAGAACTGATATTACCATTACATTACTTGTGGGAAAAAACTATAAATGTTTTACTTTAAGCCCATTTCTCGGGAGTATGAACATTAATTATGCTGAAGTCATTACAGGAAGAAACTATTTCTGGTCCATTTACCCACCATATGCATCATAAGATTATTAATTGGGAGCTAAATGTAGGGTTAATCCTATAAATTACACAACAAACATAACACACATTATAATTCGGCACACCAAAATAGTAGGAAACAAATCTTATAATAAAAGAATGTAGGCTTTCTCGGTGAGTCAGTTGTGTAAAATCATCTCGGACTTTCCACCGGCATAGCGCCTCTGGCTCCATCTTCTGGCGAAGTGTCTGATTTCGGAAGAGTCCCCGCTTATAGGGCCTTTTGTTGCCAGGTGACTTCAGTCACGTGCGTCAGGACCAATCGGTGCACAGACATGGAAGGACCTGGTGGGGCAGTCGGGTAGTGGGGCCGGAGGCATGGAAGCAGCAAGCAGACTAGTATGATTTTCTACCATATGCTGAGGCAATTTCAGATAAAACACCAGAATGTTCAGCAAAGTCAGGATTAAAACATTTTCCGGCATATATAATTGGTTCCATGTGAATGTAGACAACGATATATCGGGCAGACCACACGGTCTGTATTCGAGCGATGTTTAGAGCACAGTTGTGGCAAGTCACTAAGTGGGCCGTGGCCTTGCATAGTATCGAGGAAAGGCATATCTTCGATTTCGATGTTGTTGTTGTTTTTTGGGTTTTAGGGCGCGTCGAAAACTGGGTCATTAGCGCCCTAACAAAAACATTCAATGACAATGTGGCTAAAACATACCTCAATGGCCGCCTGCATGCACGAGTGTAAAGGGGTCGGCCATACAGACAGCAGAATAAAATAATGAAATACAAACTGGAAAACCGACCGAATGACTGACTGTAAAGAGGTCGGCCATGCGGACGGCGAAATAAGTAAATAAATAAAACACTAAAACTATGGCTATAAAATAACCAAAAAATAAAATTCACAATACTTGCTGGTTGGCTGTAAAAGGGCCAACCAGCTTTGATAAACATTAAAACACATTCAAACTGGCTGGCTGTAAAGGGTCCAGCCAGATTTGAAATGTCATACTTAAAAGCAACATTTAACAATATTCTATACGGATTGGTGGTTGTAGAGAGACCACCAATCCGTTATAAAAACTAGGCCGAACTGCCCAAAATTTTGGGGGCAAGTCCGGCCATATTACAAAATTTTAAAACCTTTACCACATTATCATTATTTAAAATTACGGACAGATCGTTAGCTAGGCCAACGTCTGCCCTTATATTTAAAAACTTTACACAGTCAGTTAAAATGTGGCGCACCGTCACAGGTATGCCACAAGCATCACATTCCGGAGGGTCCTCTCGGCGGACAAGAAAGCTATGTGTCAGAGGACAGTGCCCTATACAGAGACGAGTAAGGAGAACTTCATCCCGCCTCGCCCGCTGGAAGGAGCTGCTCCACGGATGAACGGTCAGTTTGACCAGCCGGAGCTTGTTATACTCAACTTCCAGCCACTGCCTCTGCCAAATATGAAAGATAAATCTATTCGTCACCGAGGCAAGGTCTGACTTTGGGACCAGTTCAAAGTCGGTTCTGACCTTGTCGCAGGCCAACTTGGCAGCTACATTAGCTGCCTCGTTCCCCCTGATTCCCACATGGCCGGGTACCCAGCAGAATAATACCTCCTTTCCACGAGATTGGAGGGAAAGGAGGGCGTCCTGGATGTCCTGGACTAGACGATCTGCTGGATACATATTTCCTATGGCCTGAATACAGCTGAGGGAATCACAGCATATGATGAAACACTTATCACGATTCACTTTCATATGCTGGAGCGACTTTAGCACGGCGTAGCACTCGGCAGTAAAAACGCTGCACCTGCCGTCAAGTTTATATGTGTAAGTCGCTCGAGGGAACACGACGGAGCAGCCAACTCCGTTAGCCTGCTTAGACCCATCCGTATACACCGGGGTAAACGTGTGATACTGGTTTAAAACATCTCTAAAAATTCTGATAAAAACATTATCCGCGGTACACAGCTTATTGTGCCGTGATAATTCTAAGATCGTTCTGGGCCTCCTTAAAAGCCAGGGAGGAGATTTACTCCACCCCTGGTGATAAAAAGGATTGAGCTTGAATCCGTATTGTTCTAGAATAGCCTTTGTACGGTAGCTGAACGGTTTAGTGGCTCTATGCCGGTTGGCATAGAGCTGCTCGTAGTTAGGATGCAAAACTATGTCATACACGGGACTGCCAGGTGTTATGGCAACATGGAGGTAGTGTCGCACCATGAGGAGTTTCCGGCGGATGGTAAGCGGCGGCTCGCCCGAGTCAGCACAAATGCTGACAATAGGGCTGGTGTGATATGCACCTATGGCGAGCCGAATTCCAGCATGGTGGACACTATCCAATATACGCAGATAACTGTCCCGTGCCGAACCATAGACGATACAACCGTATTCCAACCGTGACCGTACAAAGGCTCTGTAAAATTGTAGCAGGCAGGAGCAGTCAGCGCCCCACGACCTGCCACACAGACATTTTAAAAGATTAAGAGCTTTTAAGGCCCTGGCTCTCACATCTTTTAGATGCGCAAGCCAGTTGAGCCTTGTGTCAAAAATGAGGCCCAGGAATCGAACAGTATCACTAAAACTTAAAACGGTGTTCCTCAGGGTAAGGTGAGGCTCTGGTAAAAGGCTTCTGCTGCGAGTAAAAAGTACACACCGGGTTTTCTAAGTGGAGAAACGAAAACCGGTGTGCTACTGACCATTCGTCCAGCCTATTCAACGCGAGCTGCAACTGCCGCTCAGCGCTTCTCAGGCTGGACGATACAATAAAAATTAAAAAGTCGTCCACATATAAGGAGTACCGTAGGGAACTCCTTATAATGGCTGCAATGCTGTTAATAGCAATGGCAAAAAGCGTAACGCTTAAAACTGACCCCTGAGGGACACCGTTTTCCTGAATAAAAAGATCAGACACTTCACTACCGACTCGGTACCGGAAGCAACGACCAGATAAAAATGATTTTAAAAAACGGGGTAGGTTTCCCCTAAAACCCCATTCATGTAACTGTTTTAAAATCACATGCCGCCAGGTAGTATCGTAGGCCTTTTCAAGGTCGAAAAAAACACCCACAAGGTGTTGGCTGTGGATGAACGCATCCTGTATTGCCGCCTCCAGGAGGATCAGGTTGTCCAAGGTGGAACGGAACTTCCTGAATCCACACTGAAAGCGGCTCAGAAGGTTTTGGGATTCTAGACACCAGACGAGGCGGCGATTGACCATCCTCTCCAGTGTCTTACCCACGCAGCTTCTAAGGGCGATACTACGATAGCTACCTGGCAACAATTTGTCCTTACCAGGCTTTAAAATAGGGATAAGTGTTGCTTCTTTCCACGAGTCGGGGAAGTGTCCTCCGGTCCAAATATCGTTAAAAATATCTAGAAGGTACTTTTTAGCATCCTTACTGAGATGCCTCAGCATCTGGTACTAGATCAGATCAGGCCCTGGAGCAGTGTCATTTGCGCTGTTCAACGCTGACTCCAGCTCCCAACATGTAAATGGGCAGTTGTAGGCCTCTGTATTCGACGAATCGAAGCACAGCGGGCGCCTCTCGGCAGCGACTCTTCGTCGCTGAAACCGAGGGTCAAAGTTAGCGGACGAAGTGATGGCGGCGAAGTTCTCTGCCATCAGCTGCGCTATGCTTCGTTCGTCAGTAATTATCCGTCCGTGATCCAGTAACCCAGATACTGGTGGGTGGGAGTACCTTCCAGATATACGGCGAATGGACTCCCATACTTTCGACGAAGGCGTGGAACGATTTATATTGCTCACAAAGTTCTGCCATGACCTCTTCTTGCTCTCCTTAATAACTCGACGCGCCTTAGCTCTGGCAATACGGATTGCTGCTAGGTTGTCAGATGTTGGGCACAACCTAAAGCGACGCAACGCCCGTCGGCGACCCTGGACTGGCGGAACGACATTCATCGTTCCACCAGGGGACAGGCGTCCTTCGCAGCATTCCGGAGCTCTTCGGCATGCAAACGTCAGCTGCACGGTGAATCACTTCTGTTAAGTGATTCACCTTCTCCTGTATACTGCCACAGGGTTGCAGTTGTACAGCACGGTAGTAGAGCTGCCAATCTGCACAACTGACGTTCCATTTACGTCGGTTATTTCCTCCTCCATGTTCACACTCGACGTGCATCCAAATTGGGAAGTGGTCGCTACCATGTAGGTCGCGATCCACGTCCCACTGCAAGGAGTCAGCAATTGAGGGGGAACACAAGGAAAGGTCAATGGCAGAAGACGGTACCGGTAGCAGTGGTGAAATGAGTCATTTGCCCTGTATTCAGGATACAAATTGCCTCCTGCTCTATCAATCTACCAACCACTCGGCCCCTGGGGCAATCGGTGGTGGAACCCCACAACGCACTGTGGGCGTTGAAATCTCCCAAAAGGAGAAAGGGCCGAGTGAGTTGTCGTATGATGCCAACCAGGTCGTCGTAGCCGACTGACACACTGGGTGGCAGATAGACAGAGCATACGGTCAGTTGGATTGGACCGTGTATTTTCACCGCAACTGCTTGTAATGTGGAGGTGAGAGCAACGGGTTCGGAGTGGACAGTGTTTCGGACCAACACAGCCACTCCTCCCTTCGCTTGATCACCCTCGGTATCGTCCTATCTATAGATGTCATACCCTCTTAGCACAGGTTGGTGTAAAGGTCTAAAATGTGTCTCCTGAAGACAGAGACACAATGGATTAGACCGTGCTAAGAGGTGGACTTCCTCTTTGTGAGCCTGAAAGCCGTTTACGTTCCACTGAAGTATGGGAGCCATTCTACCTATTTAAAACCACCCGCCCCGGGTCGGGTGGGTCCTCCGATGGTGACCGCTGAGGAACGGGACCAGGTCCTTCGTCCACCAGCATAACGTCATCTTCGGGGTCCGAAGATGACTTTTGTTCTAAGGCCTCGGCGTCTTGCGGATCTTTATTCCGCCGAAGCCTTGACCCCCTCCTCCCCACGCCAGTTGGGGAACTGGGAGGAGAAGTAGAAGGGGACTTCAATAACATGGTGGGGTCCGTTAGTTTGAACTTCGGACCCCGAACTCTCTGCACTACCTGCCATCCGCTTCCGACAGATGGCGTTTCAACTGCTTCTACCGCTGCAGATACAGCTTTTGCCATGGGTGCTGCTTCTGCTGTTGCAGAGGCACCCACAGCTGCAGCTACTGGAGCGGATGGCCGTGCTTTGGCTGGTGGACTTGATGGACCTGCTGCTCTAGTGGTCGAGACAGCAGAAGCGCTACTACCGACGACCGCGGTCCTTGGTGTTAGGACCTTAGTGGGCTGCGCACCACACTTGCACTGGCACGAGCATGTCATGCTCGTGCCTGTGTCTACAACGGACGTCTGCGTAGCAACGCTCTCCTTCCTGACGGGAGTTGACAACGTTTTGGCGAAGCTAGTGGCGAAGACCGGTGGCGCCAGCGCCTTAAACCGTTTCTTCGCCTCGCCAAAAGATATTCTTTCCTTAGTCTTCAACTCCTGTACCTTCTTTTCTTCAAGGTACACTCGACACTCCCTGCTCCAGGCTGGATGTGACCCGGAGCAGTTAATGCACACCTGTGGGAGGGTGCAAGTTGCACCCGGTTCATGCGCCGATTTTCCACATTTCCCAGAAGTGGCGTTGCCTTTACAGTTCGCCGTCGTATGCCCGAACCGCTGGCACTTAAAGCAGAGCATCGGGTCCGGAACATACGGGCGAACGTTTAGATGTAGGTATCCAGCTTTTATGGACTTTGGCAACGTTGGAGTGTCGAACGTCAGGACGAAGGTGGCAGTTTTCTCAAGACTGCCGCTAACCCTTCATTTGATCTGCCTAACCTCGACCACATTTTCTGATCCCCACTCCTTAAGGAGTTCCTCGGACTCTATATCTATTAAATCTCTGCAAGTGATCACACCTTTGCTAGAGTTTAGAGTTTTATGGAGTTCGCATTTCACTGCGAACTCCCCGAGCTTCTCACACTTAAGGAGTGAAACAGCCTGCTTGTGGTTAGATGTTTCCAGAAGCAGGGTCCCATTCCTCAGCTTTTTCACACTCTTCAAGGTTCCCGCTATTCCCTCCAGTCCTTTATTTATATAAAACGGAGAGACCTTCTCAAAGGATCCCTCCGTTCTTGCCATGATAACAAAGGCAGTTGTCTATTAGACAAACCTTTCCGTTACTGTTAACTTGTTCCGGCGGAGGGCTGTCAACCCTCACCCGCATGTTGGAACTGGGTGTATTTTTTTTAACCTGCGGCACACCCGGACCGCAGGGGTTTTGTTTTTGTTTGTGAGAAGGAATTTTGGTCCCACGAGCAAAAACATGATAAAAAGAAATGCTGATACAACAGGGGTGCGCAGGTGCCCCCGAGGTTGCACGTTAGCGTGTGATCTACCTCTCAAACATGCACCTCCTCGGCACGTGGCTGACCTTGAGGTTGAGGGTTTTTTTTATAGAGGTTTTTACCGTCCTCGCGATCAGGGCGATGAAGCCAAGATCCCCATTCTCCTAGGCACACAACGTTCCACCGCCACGCCCTACGGTGGTCGTTGAAGCATGGTAGGAGTTTACGGTGTGGGAAACTTGCGGCGCTCACAAGTTTCCAGCTCGGGCACCGCGGGTTCGCCAAACCCATACCTGGCACTTGCGTACCAGGCCCCTGCGGGGTTCGATTTCGAGGTGACAAAAATACTATATTTTGGCAAGGTCTGTCATTGGAACAGAGTGATTAAGCGGGCTGTGGAGATTCAGCTCCTACCACGTCTCCGGCCCCAATACACAACCATCCCACCAGGTCCTTCCTTGCCCCACCATCTGTGCACCGATTGGCCTCGACGCACGTGACTGACGTCACCTGGTAACCAAAGGCCTTATAAGCGGGGACTCTTCTGAAATCTGACATTTTGCCAGAAGATGGAGCCAGAGGCAGGCTCCGAAACATCGCTTTGTATTTTTACTGACGTGCTATCCCAGCGGAAAGCCTGAGAAGATTTTATGCAAATCTTATAATTTTGAAAATTCAGAACCTCATAATCATATGTCAGTACATTGTCAAAGGATGTGTGTGTGTGTGTGTGTGTGTGTGTGTGTGTGAAGGGAGGAAGTGCAACTAGTAGCAACATTTAAGTGTTTAGTGAAATTTTCGAATTCTTCTACAGCTATTAAAGAGCAGAATAATTCATTCAATGACATCTTACATAAATATATGTGAATCAAAGATCTACTTTCAGATTTGAGAATACTTGATGTTCTATTTGCTGCAATAACATCAAAATTAAAACGGAGGAAACGTATGAACATGGCTATTATCTAATTTAATCATACTGATCAAAAAGATTTTTTTGAATGAATAAATAAATATATATATATAAAATGCAGATCACTCAATAGCTGCACATGCTACTTCTCATGATCAATGTGTCTAAGTCCTTCCCAAAAACAGCATTTAGTTCATCTCAGCTGACAGAAGTAACTGGCTCACAAATACAAACTGAGAATGAGGCAACCATTGAGGATCAACCTGAGATACATTTAGTGCTGGTTCTCATCATACTTTTAATTCATTTACCCATCCCCAACTTCAGTTTCAATACCTTTTTATATATCCCACTTTCTCCACAAACTTTTTAACCACTGCTCCCAACTAGTGACTCAGTCAAAATAAAAACAATGCTTGATTAATTACTTATTTCTTTAGTGTGGAAAGTTCTGGTACATTCTTGGGTATAACTCCAAGTCTCACTGTCTACCCTATGTTGCCAAACTTTTAGTCACACCCATCCAGAGAAATCTCAACTACCATAAATTACAGCAGTTTGTGAGTGCACAGGCTTCCGCGGTCATTGTTGATGTTATCTTGGTTATCTGGATTGAACCGCATCAATTTATTGAAACCCAACATTTTGGCCATCATTTTGTGGCCTTCTTCAGAGGACTTCAGAGGAACAAGGCCACAAAATGGTGGACAAAACATTAGAGTTCGATAAATTTATATGGTTCAACCAGATCAACCAAGATAATACAACAGTTTTCCTCACACTCCAACTTTATGCATATCCAATGATAATGTAAGCGTATAACAGTACAAGTATGTCGCTATTCTTTGACCAACTGTCATAAGTGGTGGTTTCTCCCTCTAAGTGACGGCCTCCTTTAGTGAAGCTATGGAGCAAGAAACATGGGTTGATTACTCTTTCCTTTATCTGAACATTAAAGGTACTGGCAGCCTGAGAAGAAATTTAGTTAGTTTAAGTCTGATGGTGTTCTGACTGACTCCAGCTACATAGAGCCTGTGGCCATTATAAGAAAGGCTTGACAATAAAACTGTTGTACAAAGCAAGTCATAAGATCGTTCATAACCTTCAGAAAATATTGGTCTGGTGGTGATGGTGTGCATGATGTGTCAGATACTGGTAGTTATGATATGCATTTTTAAAATACTAGCTGCCTCATCAAAAAGAGTGAAGATAGTGCTCAGCTATGATGGGTGAATTAATGTCCATAAGGTGGTGCCTGCAAGATACAGTTAGATCAGAGCTGGTCACAGCATGAAAGATGGTTTTACAATGTGGTCACTTAAGGGAAAAGTAATGAATGCTGGTTTCTTTGATTTGTTTGGTTAATACTTTGATGAGGTTCTGTAGTCTACTGAAGCCTATTGGGATTTGATGATGGAATTATTTGAAGAAAAGACCACATTTATGAAAAAAAAATATTTGCATTAAAAAACAATGAAGTAAGGAGGCAAGTAATATGGGACCCCTAGTTGCTTTTGAGGTGTATACTTTTGGAGTAAAGAGCTGGGATGTAGAAATCTAAGATATCAGTGTAACAGGTGTGAGACTATTTGTTAGTGCTTATGCAATCACTGTCTGATAGGTAATGTTGGTTGCAGAAGGGGTAAGATCAATCAAAGTGGAAGTACTGTTGGAGATTGGTGGATTTTATGTAAACAGAGATTCAGTTAGACGACTCAAGGAAAGTGCTATGAAACTGGAGTGTGGCCAATTGCGTTAAATCGTATGTAGACTGCTCAGTAGGGTACTGAAGGAAACTATTGAGGATATTTTCCCAATGTGTCTATGTCAAAAATAAACCATCATTTTTTTGAAGCTACACAAGGGTCTAAAGTACAAATGTCTCAAGATAAATAGATCAGCTAAAGAATTTTTTATTTTTTTTAGGTGGCGAGAATATGGCAACACACGACATAGTAATTTAAAAGAAAAACAATTTATAATCTACATTACAAATCAGGTGGCTATAAAAAAGTAAAGAATTTTGAAAGTTAAACGTCATTTTATAAAGATGGGCAATTTCAAACCATTTGTAAAGGAAGCAATAAATTAAGCCACTTAATTTATTGTTTCCTTTACATGTGGTTTAAATATGGCTTTTTTTTTGTACTAAGGCTTATGCCTTGTCTATGTCAGGGTCATTAGAGGCAGGAAAGAATTGGAGGCCAAGAATATCGCCATGTCTTTTTGAAAGAAACACTCCTATAGTTCCCTAGATTAATTTAGGAAAACCGTTGAAACATGAAATCTCAATGTCTCAATGAGGATTCGAACCTGTGATCTTCTGAATGCAAGGCAGAGCTTTATCCTTCATGCTCTGAGTGTTAGCATACAGATTCAACAAGATCTGGTGCCAATATTATCCTGTTAGCAGACAAAAATTAGTATCTGCAAAAATGTATATACTATTATAAATCTGTGAACTGCATGTATCTGAGAGTTTGAACAGTCATCACTCAAAAACTCCCGCATCAATTTGGATGGTATTTTTTAATTCTGAGAGCTTATGGACCAGATAAAAACATCGGAAATAGCTTTTAACGTCAAACAAAAAAATCTTTTGGATATGTGGATTAAATATTAACACGGTGTTATAATATGCACCATAAATACCAACAGAAACAGGAAACAAAATATAAAAATAGGATTAGACCAAACTAAAGTAAGATAATTTATTTTATTTAGAGAGTAAAATTACAACAAATGCAGATGCAATAATCATATCAGCTGATTGCTCCCTATGGACTATGGGGGATCCAATAAACTCCATTTATTCCTTTGATCAATTCTATATTTCCTATCACGTCTTCCCAGTTTCCGGGGCTTCACTTTCAAACATTCTTCTGTCAATCGTGCTTTGATTTTCTTAAGAATTCCAATGCAATGCTGGCTTTAGTTCAACTCTGTTTAATTTGGATGTATTCTTGCTGCTGCTTTATTGCTTGCTACATTTCTTCAGTTGTTAACCTCAGGCCATCTGATGTCTAGAATTCAACTCAAGCACAATTGACAAAGCCTAAATTCATACAACTGTTGACTCTACACATTCTGCAGTCACACAATTTTCATATCTGTGTTGCAGGGTGAAATTTTGATACTCCTGAAGACAATATGGTTTCTCCAAACTAAAAACATCTAAAGAAAACACCAATTGCTTTAATTATTGTATGCCTTGTCAGTATCTTCAGAATTTCAATCTATGCTCAATCCACAGCCAAAATTAACAAAGAAATATAACTCCTCATTCTAGTCCAATTTCTACAGCACAATTCCCTCTGATCTCCTTTCCCAAATTAACTCTGATATTGGCAACATTTATTGCCTTTTCTTACTCCAATTTGGCCAACTTCCCAAGCATGTTTATGTATAGCTGTGCTTACTTAGATATTCACAAAGTCAATGTTTTCTTATGTTTCCAAGTAAAATGTATCATACTGGTGGTATCAAAAGTGTTCTCAAAATTTAATACAGTCATATATAATGTGGTCTGCCACTCTTTATTTCATTCTTTGGTAATTTTCAGTGCAGTTGTCAATCTTGATCCCAAAAGATTGCCATTCTTTCCTAAATTTCAGTTCAACAGATTCATTTACACAACTAAGGATTAACTGCCAAAAAATTTCATTTAAAACATACAAGAATTGTACCTCAATAGTTTTTATATTCCACCGAGTCTCTCAAGTCTGGAATCATAAAAATTCTTCCAGTCTGCAGATTAATTTCCCTCTGCACAGATATATTCCAACATTTTGACTAGTATCCAGGAAGATATTCCTGACATACAAGATTATTTGATATTTGTTTCCACTGTCTCATACAGGAAAACCTGAAAATGATTTGTGTGCCCAGATCAGAGTTTTCAAAAAGAGAATACATTGTCACAAGAAGAAACCAATTTTCTTTTGAAGAATTTTTTATTTTAAGAGACCTGTCTGTACAAAAAGTAGCACTTTAAACAAGTGAATCTTCAACTTGATGAATACAAAAGAGAAGGAAAAAAGAATTTAAGATATGTTTCTAAATAAGAATATTAAAAATTAAGTCGAAAGATTAAGAACATAATGAACATCTTCCCAAAATGAAGGGCAACAAAAGGATTTAAAGCAAGAATCCTTAAGACAGAAAATACATGTCATTCAGTGATACATCATCTATCATATATATTATTTCTATAAGGTATTTTTTTGTCACAAGCCTATATCTTCCTTCATACTTAACCGAAATCAATGAATGAGGTGTCATTTTAAAGCTTATGGTCTCCACTTTGGTTAAATCGTATTTTAAGCAAGATAGTTTTCGGAATTCGACCCTTAAAGGGCAAAAATGTAAATTTTTCTAAAATGCTGTTTTCTGTGTTACGAGTCAGTTTTCTCCCTGGATAATTATCTGAAACTGTTTTATGAAGTATCGTTTTAAAGATTAAGATCTCCGCTTTAGTGACGTCATATATTAAGCCAGAAAGTTTTAGGAATTCAACCCTTAAAGGGCAAAAGTACCAATATTTTTGCAATACGTTTTTGTGTCACAAGCGATTTATCTCCCTTAATATCTAACCAATATAGATAAATGAGGTATCATATTAAAGAATAAGGTCTCCGCCATGGTAACATTATATTTTAAGAAAGGAATTTTTCGTAATTTGATCCTTATAGGGCAAAAATGTCACTTTTTCTAAAATGCGTTTTTTGTATCTCGAGCCATTTATCTCCCTGGATATCTAACCAAAATCGATAAATGAGGTATGATTATGAGGAGTAATATCTCAGCTTTGTGACATCATATTTTAAGAAAGAATGTTTTTGGAATTCAACCCTTAAAGGAAAAAAGTATAAATTTTTCTATAACGCATTTTTGTGTCACGAGCGATTTATCTCCATTAATATCTAACCGATATAGATAAATGAGGTATCATATTAAAGAATAAAGTCTCCGCCATGGTAACATTATATTTTAAGAAAGGAATTTTTCGTAATTCGACCCTTATAGGGCAAAAATGTCACTTTTTCTAAAATGCGTTTTTTGTATCTCGAGCCATTTATCTCCCTGGATATCTTACCAAAATCGATAAATGAGGTAGGATTATGCGGAGTAATGTCTCAGCTTTGTGACATCATATTTAAGAAAGAATGTTTTTGTAATTCAACCCTTAAGGGAAAAAAGTATAAATTTTTCTATTACCGATTTTTGTGTCACGGGTGATTTATCTTCCTTGATATCTTACCGATATAGATAAATGAGGTATCATATTAACGAATAAGTTCTCCGCTGTGGTAACATTATATTTTAAAAAAGGAATTTTTCGTAATTCGACCCTTAAAAGGCAAAAATGTCAATTTTTCTAAAATGCGTTTTTTGTATCTCGAGCCATTTATCTCCCTGGAAATCTTACCAAAATCGATAAATGAAGTAGGAATATAAGGAGTAATGTATCAGCTTTGTGGAATCATATTTTAAGAAAGAATGTTTTTGGAATTCAACCGTTAAAGGAAAAAACTATAAATTTTTCTATAACCGATTTTTGTGTCACGAGCGATTTATCTCCCTTGATATCTAGCCGATATAGATAAATGAGGTATCATATTAAAGAATAAGGTCTCCGCCGTGGTAACATTATATTTTAAGAAAGGAATTTTTCGTAATTCGACCAAAAAAAGGCAAAAAAGTAAATTTTTCTAAAATGCGTTTTTTGTGACTCGAGCCACCTATCTCCCTTGATATCAATCCAAAATCGATAAATCAAGTACGATTGTGAGGAATAATGTCTCAGCTTTGCGGACATCATATTTTAAGAAAGAAGTGTTTGGAATTCAACTATTAAAGGGAAAAAGTATAAGTTGTTCTACAACGTATTTTTGTGTCACGAGCCTTATATTTCCCTTGATATCTAATCGATATAGTTAAATGAGGTATCATATTAAAGAATAAGGGCTCCGCCGTGGTAACATTATATTTTAAGAAAGGAATTTTTCGTAATTCGACCAAAAAAAAGGCAAAAAAGTAAATTTTTCTAAAATGCGTTTTTTGTCACTCGAGCCACTTATCTCCCTTGATATCTATCCAAAAGCGATAAATCAAGTACGATTGTGAGGAATAATGTCTCAGCTTTGCGGACATCATATTTTAAGAAAGAAGTGTTTGGAATTCAACTATTAAACGGAAAAAGTATAAATTGTTCTACAACGTATTTTTGTGTCACGAGCCTTATATTTCCCTTGATATCTAATCGATATATATAAATGACATATCATATTAAAGACTAAGGTTTCCGCCGTGGTAACATTATATTCTAAGAAAGGAATTTTTCGTAATTCGACCCATAAAGCGCAAAAATGTCAATATTTCTAAAATACGTTTTTTGTGTTTCGAGCCATTTATCTCCCTGGATTTCTAACCAAAATCGATAAATGAAGTAGGAGTATGAAGTGTAATGACTGAACTTGGTGACATTATATTCAACCTCACTATTCATCGCACTTTATTCACGAAATTTTCGCACGGCTCGTCTATACTATTATATAACTGTAAGCAAGCTTCGTTTGTCTTTTTACTGTAACGGATATCGCGCATTAAGTACCGCAGCAATTTGGATGTGGTTTTCACATTTTTAGAGCTAATGGTGCCAGTCAAAATCTGGGAATATAGCTAACGACTTATATGTACCATGGGAAGGAGCAAACAATTAAAAACCTTTATATTTGGAAAATTGTGGGCTGCCGATCATAGTGCACTTCAGACGTGCACTCCTTTCACAATAATCTCACAAAACTTTGGATTCAGTTTTATTTTTTTACTTTTGTTACTCAATTTTCTGGACCGCTGCTTAAAATAAACGGAATACGCGATTTAAACGTAATAAGTATTGACTTGCATCGCAACGGGTAAGTTACTATGCGAAATCGTTAGTTACTATATGGTGGTATTATCTCTGGTAGACAGTTAACAGTTTGTCTCTGGAACAATAGTCGCTAAACTTTGTACATTAATAAGCCCATATTTCTTATTTACATATCATTATGGTTAAGAAAATCAGTTTTTTCCTCGAAAAAAGATGTATGAAAAATAGCTACCACAAATATCAACAGGTAGCAATACATTTTCCCCAAAATGACTTGTGCAGAACTTTCCACATTTCTACATACGTTACTCGATTAATACATATTTTGTGGCTATAAAGTGCAAATATTCGTCACTAATATCGCCCAAGGAACGTGTGTACAAATTTTGGCTGTTGTTCAAACCACGGCCAGTAAAATAAACTGTTATTTCTTTTAAATAAGTCTCATAACCCAGATTCTGCAATCTTTATCACCATACGTGCTTTGGGTTAATGATGACAGCAACATGGAACGAGTGAAACTAAAAATCAATTAAGCATCTTAAAATGTTATGCCACGCCGCATAAATAACAATAAAACTAAATCCATCATGCCTTATGATCTAACAAACCGAGTCAATTGTCATTCTGGTCCAGGCTGCTTTTTAACCGAACCACAAATCTGGCTATTGATTCTTTTCGTAAATCATAGCTTCTGTCACAACCGCATTAATACATTCTTCGTCGATTCTTGAAACTTTGGAATTACTTAAATGCGGGTTAAATAACGACAAGTAATTTGGTGTCACTGAAAACGAAGGAAATTAAAAATAATTCGTAACGTGTAAGATTACTCGTAGTTTTAGTACGTGCTTTTGTAATGATGGATTCTTTTGTAACTCGACGAGACAAATTGAAAGTAAAGAATAGATTTTTTGGTATCTCTCTTAGTTCTCGAGATATTGTATCTCAAAAGTGAGGAGGTTAGAGTGAAATCCGGCATGGACCAGAAAAAAATTCACCGAAACCACTATATCTACGCCGTGGAAATGCTCTATAGGTGTTTTATTTTCTTCCTAGTGGTTGTTCTTAGGTTGAAATACAGCCTGGACCAGAAGAGAAACCACCAAAAGTACAAGGAACTATACCTATAACTGATTTTTGACATGCTATATCTCGAAAACCAAGCGATATATATATATATATATATATATATATAGGAATCAAATTAGGATAGGGAAATGAGCCACCACTTACCTTTAGATGATGGATGTGGGGCGCGAACACACAGAAAAGACACAAACACAAATAATAAAGAAATTTTCGGGAAAAAACCCTTCTTCAACAAGAGAACATGCGGTCTTTCCGTGAGGCAGTCTCCGGGTGCACCCACCTCTCATAATGTTCTCTTGTTGAAGAAGGGTTTTTTCCCGAAAATTTCTTTATTATTTGTGTTTGTGTCTTTTCTGTGTGTTCGCACCCCACATCCATCATCTAAAGGTAAGTGGTGGCTCATTTCCCTATCCTAATTTGATTCCTTTCCGCTACTTAGCGTCTTTTTTTCATTGTTATTATATATATATATATATATAATATTTTCAATTTCTTTTGCCGAGTTCTATAAGAATCCATTATCAGATTGTGGTGCCACGGTAATGATAGAACTGCCTTAAAAAATAACCTTTTGAACAGCAGTATGAAAACCGCATCTAAGGTAATAACTAAAAGAAAGGACATTTTTTAAAATGAAATCTATATGTTTTGCTTCTCTGCATTAATGTTTGACACTAAAATAAAAAGGGTAAAACATTTGGGGTGAGGCTGCCTACTACAGGTACTAACCATTCGAAATTTGGATTAACTACTTCACTATAATATTCTCTTCAGGTTTTGCACTCTCCTTTTTCGGAATAGTTAACACAAATTAAATTAAAAATGCCAAAATATGAGAGAGGGGCCCAGCTATTAGATGGAACTGCAAAATTAATGAAAATCTATTGAAATGTTGGTTAAATCCTTTATTATAATGTTTTTTTGTCATTTATGCTTCTCTCCGTTGTAAAAAGTCGCACGAAATTAACAAGCATTGCTTCCGCAACTGCGTAATGTTGATAGCACTGTAAAAATGATAAAAATTATCGGCACAGGGATCATATCAACCTAACCAGTCTCGTTTTGTCATAGAGGTCGTGGTTAGGTTGAAATTCGGCCTAGACCAAGGAAAAAAAAATGTTCTGTGGCGTCCATCTAAAACATTAGAGTGTAAAACGTGAAAAGGAAATTTTGTGGAGGCAGACACTTCAAATTTCAAAAGGTTAGTACCAGTTTCGGATTGGTGGAGAATGAGGCGGACTACCCGCATTTCTATACACTTCATGATCTGCACGTGCAAAGCAGCGGGTAAATGCTAGTGTGTTATTAAAATATATGGGACAGATTACTTCGTAAATGTAACATTTGAGGTGAAGAAGTGTGAAAAAGATTAGGTAATGTGAAATGGACAAACTGAGATGTTGCTTGTATTAGATATGTGGAGAAACAGAGAGAAATTACATCAACACATTTAAGAACGAATTTAAAAAAAATTACATTATGACAAACAATAGTACACACAGCATTTAATTCCTCACAAAATGGTATCTGCAAATCCCTTATGACAGAAAAAGACTCATGTTACAGAATAGTAAGTCACTTCTCACAATAAGGAAGGTCATTACTAGACAGAAACTAATCAACTCCAGTATATCAGTATTGCTGACTAAGTTTATTTACGATGGATTTAAAATTCAAATAAGTGTAACATCGACTGCCATTCTTTTTGGTAATTCTCTTCGGTAATTTTATGTTAAGAATTATATGTTAGGAATTAAATTCTGAAGGAATGTGTAAAGGATGAATAATGGCAATATTTTTATAGCTGTCAGGAGCTCTAAGCTCTGCACCTGTCCAACTACGGTGATATATGAAACCCTAAAAGAAATAATATTCTACTGGTATTGAAATGTCAATTAATATTTGAAGGAAAGAGAAAATGCATCCACCACTCACCAAAGTTGAAGAGAGGAAGGGCATCAACAACAAAAGCTGGCAATAAAAAAACATTACATAAAAACTAAAAACCCAATCTTTTGGGCTATGCCCTTATCCAAGAAAATAGAAACATGAATTAACTTGCTCAGGAACCTGCTGTCAACACAGCCACACGAATGGTGTATTTGTCTGTTGTGAACTAAACCAGTGGTTCCCAATGAAGGCTGATAACCAGCTTGTAGAGAAAATACAGTTAACAGGGTGAAGAAGCCATACACTTCAGAAAAATCACTAGAAACTAGAGCAGGGTTCTGACTCTTTTAGTAAAAGAAAAATTACGGCCTTTTTAAGAAAATTTTTAAGGCTATATTTAACGTATATTAAAATGTTATGAAAAAACTAATATGCAACTTACAGCAACAAAATTAAAACATGCATGTTAAGATTATGATGAAATAAGCTTTAATCGAGTTTATAAATTAATAAATAATAAATTTCTAATAAATTTACTTTTGTTTTCACACAATACAGTGAATATTGAAACTTTTACCCTTTTCATATATTAAACATAAAATAAAAAAACTACTGTACCCCAGAAAACTGACACAAGGGAAAAAAGAAACATTACCACCTTAGTGATAAGAATTACTAACATATAAATATATATTTTAACTTAATTTGTTTTTATACATTAGCAGTTACATCAGAGAAAGACTGCCAAATTGTCAGCTCAATAACTTATTAGATTTCAGGTATAATGTTTTTGAAAGCCACATCTAAAAGATCCGTAAAAGATGAAACATTCTCCATAGGTTTAAGAAATAGGTTATATACAACTTTTTCAACATCTTTCGAGGTCAATTCTCTTTTAAATCTTTCAATAGAGCCTTAATTTTACTTTCAACATCCTCAAATTCAGCTTTTTTAACTTTAGCAGTTCGGTGAAAACTATCGGACTGTGTGATGCACTTAACATCCCCTATAACCTCAGCTTAATCTGCTAGTTTATCAGCATTATCTTCAAGATCTTTAATTGCAGTTTCTAGATGTGCCTTTTTACACTTCAAATCTCCCAAATCATCTAAAATAGATTTGCATTTAACTCCCTGAATCCCTGTATTCTTCGCATTTTTTTTCTCTTCCAGGTACGCAATATACTTTTGATGAGCCATAGCTGCATACATCCTTAACTCCTTAGTTATTAAAAACTTATTTTTGCTGTTTTTGAAATTTTGACTGACTAATCTTTGAGCCACTAAAGACTCGTCTTTTAAATTTTCAACTTCCAACTGCTTGTTCACAGAAAAGCCTCGTTCAACATCTGCTTGTCCAAGTGATAACAGCAACAATATTTTTACTATTTTCTGTACTTTGTTATAATCCTCTTTGCCTAGATACTTCTCTAAAAAGATATCTAATTGTGAATGCTCATCATGTGGATTAAATGAGCTGAAGTGGTTCGAAGCATTTGAGGCAACTTGTGATAAAAAACTGTGATACTGTATAAAAATTTCATCACAGTCTCCTTCTCCAATTAAATTTATTTTTGACAAGTGAATCAGAAGATATTTCATCTTTTCACAAAAGTTGCTACTATTCAGCGCCATCTGTCTAGGATCAAGGCAAGTCATACTTCTTACAACTCCATAATTTATAGGAGATTTGTCCAGTATGGGCTTAATCATCGTAAAAATGAAGTCTGTGACGTCCATTTTCATCTCGAAAACTTCTTTTTCAGATATTCTCGTTGAATATCATAGCCTTGATAAGTTGATCGCCTGCAACTCCTAAACTGATGTTGCTACCACAGGAATGCTTTGACACATCACTCAGGTCTAATGTTGGCACTTTTTGTACATTAGCCAATACATTTATGTGTTCTTTCATAAAAACATTGAAGATAACAATAAAATTTGTAATACATTTTCTTATATCCTCTGCCATAAATGGCAAGAGAGGTTTTGTGCTCTGATGAAAAACCAAGAATGGGGTTGTCATTTTAGACACCGAAAAGAAAAATTTCAGTTTTGAACAAAGATTATCTTTCACTGCCTGTTGAATTGTTAAAAAGGACTTAAATGTAGGTTTAGGCACATCGCCGGGATAGTGAAATTTATTACCTGTATCTCGGTGTTAAAAAAATCAGGCTTTTTAAAAGATTTAAAGGCTTTTGAGCAAATTTTAGGGCTTTTTAAGGGCCCTTAAAAATCAAAATGAAAATTAAGACCTTTTTAAGGCTTGTGGGAAGCCTGTAGAGGAAATTAGGATTGACCTGTTACTATAGTTGGGGGGAGACAGAGCCTTATGTACGAGGCATGTTTTTTAAGTAAGTACCGTTTTGAAATTTAAAAAACACGTCCAAATATATCTCAATAATTTTATTTTTACATGAAAGCCTGTACCTTACGCTACTTTTCTACATAATTCACTTCAATATTGAGGCACTTGTCATAACGTAGTACCAGTTTTTGAAAACCCTCCTTATAGAAGTTTGCCGCCTGACTTGTTAACCACTGCATCACAACTGTTTTGACTTCGTTATCGTCTTCAAGATGCTGACCGCCCAGGTGTTTCTTCAAGTGCAGGAACAGATGGTAGTCACTGGGCGCCAAATCAGGGCTGTACGGAGGTTGATCTAGAGTTTCCCATCGAAAAGATGTGATGAGATCTTTGGTCTGATTAGCCACATGTGGACGGGTATTGTCATGCAGCAAAACAATGCCCTTGCTCAACTTGCCATGTCTTTTGTTCTGGATTGAACGGCGCACATTGTTCAATGTCTCACAATAAGCTGCTGCATTGATTGTCTCATTACGAGGCAGATATTCCATAAGCAATACTCCTTTTCTTTCCCAAAAAACTGTGCACATGATTTTCAGGGCAGAAATCGTTTGCTTGAACTTCACTCTTTTGGGTGAATCTGAATGCCGCCATTCCATGGACCGTTGCTTTGATTCAGGTGTGACATAGGCCACCCATGTCTCATCGCCCGTAACAATTTGGCTTAAGAAATCAACACCATCGTTGTGGTACCGCTCAAGGAAAATCAATGCACTGCCTAAACGTTTGGTTTTGTGCACATCCGTTAACATTTTCGGCACCCAACGTGGGCACAATTTTTGGTAATTCAAGTGCTTGGTCACAATGGCATACAAAACACTACGAGAAACATTAGGAAAGTCATCACACATAGAGGAAATCGTAAAGCGTCTGTTTTCTCTCACCTTATTGCCCACTTTCTGCACCTAACTTTCATTAACGACCGAAGGACGCCCACTCCATTGTTCATCATGCACATTTGTGCGGCCATCTTTAAATGCTCTCACCCAGTTTCTCACCATTCCATCACTCATAATGTTTTGTCCATAAACTGCACAGATCTCACGATGAATATCGATTGGTTTTAGGCCTTTAGCACAAAGAAATCTTATAACAGCCCGTACTTCACAGTCGGCGGGACTCACGATTATCGGAGGCATCTTAAACACTCAGTGAACAACGTAAGCAAGGAAGAATTAGGATGTAATGGCGTCAGCACGTAGGCAAGAGATGCAGGTACCCAGTGTGCATGCGCGGAACGCCAACTGTAGCGCTGCAGCCACGGTGTGACAAAACAGTACTTACTTAAAAAAATACGCCTCGTAACTATAGGAGTGGGTAAGGAATAGTGGGGTACGAGAAAATAATAGGAAGATTTTGCTGCTGGGTAGTAGCCATGGGAGAGATGTAAGCACTCTTCTGCAAGATTGTCTAGTCACAGGCTACCAGGTCACAAGTTTCTTCAAAACTAATGCAACATTAGGTCTTGTACCAGAGCATATAGGTTCACTATATAGAAGTTTCACTAAGGATGACAAGAGAAGTGATAGTGGGACATGCGGGGAATAGTATAGATCAGTGGTGGCCAACCTTTTCAGCAGCCGGGCCAAATTTTAGAAATAGAATCTTCAATCAGGCTGCACATTCTACTTTCTTGGAAAAAAAATTTTGAACATTTTTATAGAGGAACGAAATCATTAAAAATGAAACATGCACAATTAATGCAGTATTAAAAATATACTTATTTTAATAGACTGAAGTCGAAAGGAGTGGTTCTGAGTGTTGTAATGTCTGATAACACAGTTGAAATTTAAAGTATTTAGATATAATGATCCAGCTCCGCGGGCCGCATATTGACCTATGGCAGGCCGCAAGTGGCCCGCGGGTTGGCCATCCCTGGTATATATAGAATCGTGGGTTATAACACCTGAGGAATGTAGCGAAGAAGCACATCACACTTGGGTTGAACTCATGCAGGTCCTAAGTCCCCACGATCAGCATAGTTGAACCACACTGCAAGTCGGGTAGACATGGAAACGGAGTTGCTACTTGGGAAAGGCATTAGCTCTATCTTGGTGGTTGTGCCTGTGGACACCACTGCATAGTGGGGTTTCACTAGACATGGCCCACACCTGAATAGAAGGGGTAATGGGGTACTTTGAGAGTTGTTAGCTAAAGCTCTAAGAGAACTCACCTCAAGTGATGATGGGGTTAGGATTGTGACTTTCTTTAGGTTAAAGGCTGTTGGTGAGGGGATGGAGATAATTGATCAAAGGAACAATGATTGTAGATCCAGGAGAGGAATAACCAAAAGTGCTAAAGAGACAGATACAGCTACTGCAACAATAACTGAGGGGAGTAGAACAGGGAAACGTTAATGCTGAAAATATCACAATAACAGTGTTATTGGGAAACTGTAGAAGTATAACGAACAAAGAAATAAAAATTGCAAACTTCATAGAGATATGCAAACCACAAATTATTATAGTGGTAGAGTCTTTGTTAAATTAAGAAATACTAGACAATGAGATTTTTCCCGATGGTTACACAGTGCACTGCAGTAACAGACCAGCAATTGGTGGAGGGGTATTCATACTGGTTAGCAAAGACTACTACAGTTCACAGGTGTTTGTAGATCATGACCACAAATTACTTGGGGTAGACTTCTAGGGCAGTAAAAAAGAAAAATCAGGATATTGGTTGCTTAGTATAGTGGAAGAATGAATGATAAAAATGAAGCTCTTGGGAAGAAACTAAATTCATACTTGGAGTTCAGAGATGAGAGTAGAATGGTCATTATTGGCAGGGATTTAAATTTACTATGTGTCACAATACTATATAACACAAAGGAATAGAGATTTGCAAATGGAAATGGAAGGAGGTTTTTCACATCTGGCAGAGCAGAACACTTTGATACCTTCCTAATAAAGCCCAATGATAACCTTTTGTGATCTGGGGTAAGTGAAGGAATAAGTTATCACGAAGCTGTTTTGATGGATATTAGAGGATTCAGTAAATAAGTGGCCAAAACTGAAGGAGGAAATAGGTAAAATTATAAAAATACACAAATTTCAAAATTTATGAGCTATTTTGGGGAAAGTTTCATCAAATGGAAGGATGGCACAAGTACAGTGGAGTCAAACTGGTTAAGTTCAAGGAGATAATAAAAAAGGGTGTAGAAATATTTATTAAAAACAGCAAATAAAGAGAAGTAGAGAACCTACGTACTATAATCAGGAGGTGAAGCAATTAAAAAGCTTGGCAATAAGAGAATGTAACAGAGTTAAGAAACAACAATGCAGTACAGAATACTTGAAACAACTAAATAAGAAATAAATGATAACAAAGAAGGTGGCTAAATATAGTTTTATGAAGAATATTATTGTATAAACCCATCTCAGGCCACCCACCAGAGAAGCACATCAACCAGATGTGCCATTTCAGGGACATTCTCCAGCTTCATCTTCTAGTGAAGTGTCAGGCTCCTGGGGTATTTGCTCTTATCCAGCTCTCGCTGGTCAACAGATTTCGCCAGCAAAACAGTCATGTGAATATAGAATATTATTGGTGCAGGGGAACCAATGATGGATGCATCTAGAATTTTCTATGCCTATGTTAGAAAACTGATTGCAAAGGAGGGTGTCGAGACAATCTATATCTATATAAATGAGAAGGTTTGGATGAATATGTACTTCTGGCATCAATCATGCCTTAATAACTCAACATATTTAAATGAAATTTGGCATGAAGTTAGTTAACTGTGTACGAAGTGACATAGTGTAACAGCCCTCAAACCTAAAATTAAATGGAATTGGATTTTATGAAGCACTTATAGTAAGCTAGAGTTTGGTTGAATATGATCTGGTATGTTTGGAATTTCCTGTAAATCAATGTATATAGACTTTGTTTTATGAAAAGAAATTATTTAGAGGCCATGTAATATGTTTAACAGAATTGTTCGTACTTACAAGTATAAAGGCAAGTTACGATGTCTAAAGGACAATTTACTACAGTTTAAAATGATTTCTGTAAATAATTTTGTGTTTAAGTCTCTTTAATTTCAATTTCTGACCATTTTGTAATGATGCTATATGATTATGTATTAATTCTGATTGTTTTTAATATGTTTCAATTGTTTAAGTATTGTTATGTTCGAGAAATATCTGTCAGAAGCTTTTGAAGTGTTCTAGAAATTTCGATACAGCCTCTATAAAGAAATCAACAGAAGGACAGCAGTAGTTTTCACCAACTCAGTTTGCTACGGCCGGGAACTATTGTCTGTGGAAAAAGTGAAGTGTAGTATGCAATCTCTGGATTGTATGAATGCATGTAACCAGTATTTTTGACGACGTGTTCAAGAATTTGAATAAGTTTAAATTGAAACATATCGTGGACTACTTAATTATTATTTAAATTAAAACACCAACAATCTATCAATAGGATAGATTTTATCCGGCAAAAACACATAGTTCTTTTAGAAAATGTCATTAATATGAATTCACAAACGACAAAGAGTTTTCTACTTCGCAGACAGCACTGCCATGTTTACTCTTTGCTTTTTTCATAAATCGCAAACTCTACTTTTCAGAAATAAAAGCAAAAACCTTCTGACATATGCAAGTTTGTGTTTAGCTTAAAAGCCATAAAACCGATGCACTTGACAAATAATAGTTTGGAAGCATGAAATATAAATCTATACTCAAACTTAATTTTTTTTTTTTTTAAAAGTAGGTACTGTTGTTAAATTCGCAGAGAGATCATCTTCAGTTGTGTACATAAAATAGTGACATCTCAAATATTACACCATAATTTCGTTCGTAATATGTGCGTCATAATAAATATGAAAAATGAAAGCTTGGAGAGAAAAAAAAACCAACACTTTAAATGCTATGGGTATACCAGCACGAAAGTCAGCTCACTAAAAGTGTAAAATGGCCTTGTCGAAATGTGGCATTTACATAAAAAAGAAACGGATTCCATTCTATATCGGTTCAATTTATTTCCTGTGTGTCTTCTTTTTTGTTACTATACAGTCTTTTTAATATTACAATTTATTTTTGCCAAAATTTAAAACTTTTTTTTTTTTTTTTTTAAATATAGTTGACTATGATTCACGAAACAATGCTTTTTACTGACTGTTCAATATTCTGCAAATATCTATTGAATCCTTCACTTATAACGAATGTATTCAATGGCCTAATGTACAAACTTATTGTTTCATGAAGCAACATTGGAAGTCGTTTACAACACACTACACCTCATTTACATGGAGCTTATGAAAGCTGCTTATTTATTACTAATAACAACTAAATTCCATCTGTCCTATGCTGTAACAAAAACATTCTGGTCCAGCCAGCATTTCAACCAAACCACTATTTCTGCCAACATTGCTGCTACAAAATCAAACAACACAAAAACACCTCAACACATTAAAAGCAATGGAACTACATTTCGAGTAGTAACAGAATTTTATATATCAAGATTTCTAAATAGTGTAGCATAAATTACTATCACAATTAATTTCAGTATACACCTTACTAAATCATGTGCAATAACAGTCACTTTATCGCAATGTAAACTTGACCAGCAATATTAACAAAAGTTTCTTACAGTTGTAGAGAATTTTGGACTTCCTGTTGTACACTGTAAGTTACAAGCATTTTAGTATAAATTTTTTAATTACGTTACTTCAATAATTGTCATGATGCTAACGATATAGTTTATGTGGCTGAAGTTTTAGATGTATCCAGTATTTAATTTACTGCGTTTTTACCAGCGGCACATTGCCAGTATCATTCAGGTTTATTTTGTATCGCGATCTGAAATAACGAGTCAAGTTTATTTCGCCATTCATGACATCACTAACATACAATATAGTGAATGTATTAATGCACGAGTGATAGAAGCTTTGATTTTTCTATCGGTAATATTAAAATGCAGCCTGGGCCAGAATGAGAACTGAAACATTATTAGATATTTAAGCTTCTTTCACGACTTCCATTTTTCAAAACAAAATCAATATTCAATGAGCAAATTAAATTCTCTTAAAAAGAATGAGTAATTGTCAAATATTTAGTGCAAATAAAAAAAGATATTTAGTGCAAATAAAAATATTCATCTTTTGATTTCGTATTTTTTTTTTTAAAGGGACATGAACGTCCGTGGGGCACTTAGGCATTTATTTGCTCTTTGAATATTAGTGGTTTTTTTTGTGTATTTAGTTGATTCCATCAATTTATTGCTAATGTTTTGAATTTCCATTAATTAAAACTACATTCATTTTTATTAGCAAGACGATAGTAGTAATTTTAGTAGATACCGGATAAATGAAAGTCAAATCTTTCAAAGAAATGTGAGAAAACTAGGGCTCTGAAAATAGCCAATACCCAGGAGACAAACCCTCAAGCAGAGCTGCAAAGGATTGAGCACTTGACTTGTCTTGGGGCTTCTGCAGCTGCTGAATTGTGGGAGCAGTCGCAAATTGGGCAACAACAGCAATCTGAACATTTGGTGTCTAGACGATCTGCTAAGGCACCAGGAAAAACGTGAGCTCGGTGCAAGAAACAAGCAGAATGGCAATCTTATCTCAAGAGCTACTGAAACACTGAAGCAAACGAAACGGTGGTGACAACAACACGTCACATATTTGGTATTGCAACGAGTTGCTGAAACACCTGAACAAACGCTAGCTCAGCAAGAAGAACGAGTCGTTTATCAGTCGATTCCAAGTGCTACTGAAACACAAGAGCAAATGAAAAGTCGGTGACGACAGAATGCCGCATTTTAGGCATCACAACAAGTTGTGAGCTAGGCGACATCAGCATGCCAGGTATGGAACTATTGAAATAGCCGTTTTCTTACAACACTGATGAATCGCGGCAATTTTTGAATCTTATCAGAAAGTATAATTCCTGCTTCCATATGACGCCTTTTAGAGCTGATAGAATTGTAGCAATGCCAGGATTTCCACCGACATTTACTATCCAGAGGCAAGTGTATCACTAAATTGGATCTATGCTTCCTTCCTTGAATACGAAACCACAGTTTTTACAGATATATTTCTTGGGCGATGAAGATGCAGAAACTGAAAGACGTTATAGAATTATTGAAAGAGAGACCATACAAAAAATACAGTGAGTATTACATGACAACAATGCCTTGGTTAGGGAATTCAGAATGGTTTTGGAGACCTGCAAGGTAGAGATCCACCCCGACCGTGTACCACGCGGACAACACGAGAGAAGTTACAATGCATCGACGAGCAACAAGATCGCATAATCCTACCAGGCACAGGGGACCTAAAGTTCAACGTGAAATCAGAACCACGTGAGCATTCTGGTGTGCTTCACATCACACAACAACATGTGCCAGAGGAGATGGTTAAACTGGGGATCTATGAAAATCCTCGCCGAGAATGGGATTCAAGCTGGGGATTTTTCCATCTCCAGTTGGATGCTCTAACCACTGAGCGGTCAGGCCTCTCAAGAAAATCTTATATCACATCACTCTTCCACGCGGACAAAGTCGCAGGTAACTGCTAGTTATAGATAAGGATGGAAAAGATGTTACTGAGGATTTGAAAAAGGTAGAGATTTTAAGTAACTGCTTTAGTGAGACCATTATGGAGAATGACTCAGTAAAGAGAGGGTGTAAATCAGAGAATGAGTTAACTATCTACACAATTAGACATGAACAGAACAATAAATTTGAAATTTGTCCTGAGGTTATGATGAAGGAAGCAGGACACCTAAAAAAAAATCGTAAAGGGTCTAGTGTAGATGATATTACTACGGATGTCTTAAAGGAAGCAGGATGTGATAGTTTAAATAACATTCAAGATAAGGTACAATGAGTCTGGATACTTGCTGCTTACCAGAGGACTGGAAAAGTATAATAGTAGTACTAGTCCACAAAGGAGGTTTGACAAATAGGGTTGAAAATTACAGGCCCATCAGTCTGATATTAGTGGTCAGTAAATTAATAGAGAGATTGGTATGCAACCACAGCAGAAAAGTCTATGAGGAATGTAAGTGATTTTCTAGTAGACAACATAGCTTTAGGCAAGGATATTTATGCCAATTTCAGTTAGTAAGCCATATGCAAGATATTTTAGATTACACTAGCACTATATCTTTCAAAGACTTTTGATAGAGTGAGCCATAAAATGATGTTAGGTAAGGTAAAAACTATCGGAGTGTATGAAAAAATGATTTGCTGAGTACAAGAATTCTTAAAAGGTAGTTTACCTGCTAAACTGAATAGAAAACACCTCAATTAAATCAAAAAGAAGATCACCAATTACAGTAAACTATAAAAAATTGTTTCAGGACAACACACTTTTCATAGTGCGAGTGAAAAAAGATTACACTGGATCAATAAGCCGTAAATCTAAGTTTCAGAGAAATGCCATAATTCTCCAATTACTGACATATCTATATAAACCTCACCTCAACTGCATCAGGAAGTTTGTGGAGAAGTGCCAAGCATTCCACAAGTATTGCCATGAAATATTCTGAACTGGCTTCAGGTTCTTCAGTTTCTATATCCTCCTTGAGATTAATCAAGTCGTCTTCATTTAATTCTTTGGATACTACAACCGGGCTGGCTCTAAGTGAAAATTTTCTCAGTTATTACATTAATTACATTTACAATACGCATTTACAGTAATTTTACAAAAGAAGAAGAAAGAAAATCAGCCTTTTTTATCTCTGAAAACCAAGAGGGAAAAAAAGGGGAGGAGACATGTGTACCTTGAATTGTTAATAACATTCTTTTTTTGCTACTAATGTTGGACACAAAAATTTAACAGAACTGAAATATCCACAGAAAGAGGAGGAAACGGGCAAAGGTTAAATATGGAGAATTATTCAAAATTTTTGGCTCTAAACAAATACTCATTCTGATTACTTCCAGCAAGATGTCTATATAATATGTTACAGTACACAGTTGTAGCTATCCATTTAAAATAGAATAAAGCAGCAACACTAGGAGATTCCAATTGTGTTGTGAATAAGTAAGTTTAACATCAGTTAAACTATCACTAGGGTTGGGATCTTTATGACCAAAAAAAATCGAGAAATATGCAGGCAAATTTGACCTTAAAAATAGGTAAATATGACCTAAAAGAGACAAAATATTACCATACATTAAATTGTTTATACTTTAAAAATGCTCAAATATACATAATTTATTTTATGTAGCTGTGTCGCTTTCACGTAGACAGCATAACTTGCTTCTATGCACTCACTGTACAATTGGGAAATTAATTTTTTTGAGAGTTATTTTCCTGTTCCTGTAAAAGAATGGATTACTAGAATTTTACTTTTAAAAATGGAAATTTACTATAAATTTGTTGCGAATTAGTGTATATACCATTTTTTATTCTTGTTTGATGCCAGCATTGCAGTATATCACCATACGCATCTTCAAGTTCTCGAAGAGGAATTTTCTCCGGTTGTCACTTAAAACTGTATTGTAGTGTGAGAAGCTTCGTTTGACAAGATGTGACGGGAGTGTCAGGTCACTGCAGTTTAATTGAGGGTCGTCTTCAGTCAAAACAGATTCGCCACCATGTAAAATTTCACTAATTTTACAAATTGTTTTATATCGCTTATTCCCACACGACACTTTATCAAATTTGTTTTTCAGCAAACTAGCCACACTGCTCCCTGCTTGGCCTATTTCAGTTTTCACACTTTTAACAGCCGCCAAACTTTCATTCAGTTCTAGACCAATTTCTTCAAGACGTGAAATCGCAGTTGTGATGCCTGAAAAACTTGACTTTATGTACGCCAAATTTCTGAACAAATTACTGGAAAAGAGTTCATGGGCAATTTTTATGGAAGATGCTTCACTTCTATCAAAATTATAAACTATTTTCTTTATGTTTTCATAATATTCACAGTAATAGCTAACTGCATCGAGCCACGTGCCCCAACGAGCAAGTACTGGTTGTGGTTGAAGAGGGACGGAAGGTGCGTCTTCTTTAAATTTTGCCACTCTCACTGGAGCTTTAACACAAATCTTTTTTACATTTGACATTAACCTATCAACATCAGGGAAATTTAGTCTTACTTTCTCGGCAACTCTATGTAATCCATGAGCGAGACAAGTTAAATGCACCATCGAAGGATACATCTTTAGACATTTCCCAGCCTTTACCATGTACGGCGCAGCATCGGTCACAAATAGTAAGACATGTTCTCGCTTAACATCACCGCTCCATAACAGTTTCATGGCGTTGTCAAAACGGACGGCAATTGTTGAGTGGTTTACTGATTCAAGAGCTTCACAGTCCAGCAAAAATATATCACCCGGTCTGTCAGAATGTACGGTTCCAACGATAACATTTAGAACGTATCTCCCACAAGCATCAGTACTTTCATCCATTGATACCCAGATCTTATTGGTTCCTATCTTAGTTCTGATTGTATCCAAAACATTTTCATAACAAGACGGTAAATAGTTCTTCTTCAATGTTGATTCGGTTGGAATCGTCTGTGTTGTGTATTTCTCCAAGAACGATTTGAAATGCTCATTGTTCACTTTATTAAGTGGGATGTTGGCTGATACCATGATTTCAGAGAGTTCTTTAGAAAAAATTGAGAATTTGGAAGACGACGAAGCTGTAGATGTATCCAAGAAAAGTCGCCGTTTGCTTTGTCGAGTTGAATGTCGTATTACGTTATTCTTGGGTTTTGATGTATTGCAGTGCTGCTGCAGATGAAATCGCTTTGTTGCATTCACTTTAGTTTCACATAATTTACAGAAAATAACTCTTTCATTTGTGCTAAAATACTCCTCTCCAATTCCATTAAGTAACTCAGTAACTTTACACTTTCAAAGTTTTGTTTTCGGCATGGCGGTACTCACTGATCCACAGCAGATTTAAAACTGGTTCAAAAGCATTGGTGACAGTTCGTGAGTGGCTGAAGGCTTTGTGCTTGTTTCGACAAGGAGAATCTGGTATGTGGGGAATACCTGACCTTGGTAGGGAGGGGTTTCCCGATAAGCAGCAGTTTCGCCTTACTGAACCATAGGATGACAGTTGATTCCTCTCAACTCATCGGTGGTCACTGCAGTGAACTCAACTCCCGCGATACCGTCGCAAGTGAGACATTGATTGATGCGGCTCGACACAGGCATGCTGCTGCTACACAGTCGAATTTAAAAAGCGGGCGGAACATTAACGTTTAAAGAGTGACAATAATTTATAACTTTAATTCTTGACTGGTGAATTCTGAACAATTTAGTGACAATTAGTTTAGTTTCTTTCTCCAGTGTATAACAGGATAATATTTCTTTGAATAATTATCTTAATTTCTCTTCATCTATAACTTCTATCAAAAAATTACCAGATTTTTACTCAAAATATGACCATATGACCATAAAAATTTTTGAAATATGACCAGAATTAGGAAAATGGCCCGAATATGCATTTATGTGCTATATAAAATACATTTAAATACAATCAGAAACGTTGAATCAGTGTTTATTTCAGCTCAAAAAGAAGGCAGGAAAAAATATGACTTTTCCTAAAGATCCGAACCCTAACTATCACCCTTAGCTTTGAGTATTTTAGTAATTGTTATTTCCTACAGGCTTTGATACATCAGATGTAATACTTTAAAATAAAGTGTATACATCTAACTAGTTCAATTAGTTTTATTAACGCTGATACACATGTACCATTAAATGTAAAATATTTTTACCTTATTCCAAATCCAGCAAAGTAAAATTTCATTGAGATCAATGGAACAAGACAAAAGTTTTTTAGTTTTAAATTCTTTTATTGTTTAAGGTATACAGTTTATTACCTCCCTCGATGACTTATCTGAGTTCCAGAATCAATTAAACTACAAATGAAACCTTTCTTATTCCCTGTAGCATTAACATACAGCACAACTATCTGTATTCTTGGTAATACTGATTAATTGGAATAATGTTTAGCTTTGCTAACTTTATACAAATATTGCCTATATTTTATTCAATGGGATAACATCTGTTGATAAACTCAACTGAGCAGGAAACAAATGTTAGGAAATTGTTTCAAATTCCTTTATTTATTGGAGACAGTGTAAAGAAACTTTGGTTAGACTGTTGATTGAACATGGAGGTGTAGTTCGATACCCACATTTTGGGAACCAAACACAGAAATTGGAGGTATGCAAAGAAGAGCAGCTATACTTATTTGTGGAAATTACTGCAGAACCCAGTCAGTAACTAATATAATAAATGAGCTGAATTGAGAGTCATTGGACGAAGAGAGTGGTGGGAATGTATAAGGCTTGCATTGATGATGAGGCTTGGAGGGATATCTGTCAAAGAATTAGGAGTAGTGCAGGGAAGGGAAAAGATGACCATGAACACAAGCTGGCATTTGATTCCATGCATAAGGGAGTCGAGTTCTTTTTGGTAGGTTTGTCAGAATTGGAATAAATTACCAAGGGAATTTAAAATTAAAATTTGTAAATGGCAAAAGTAGAGGGTTAGGAGATTTTAAAACACTCACAGCATATAATATGATGATAATATCATCATCATCATTAGTTTTCTGCCCTCGGGCAGGTTTTCACTTGGCTACTCTCCATGATCTTCTATCTTCTGCCTTTCTCTTAAGAACCATGTAGTTGCCGTCTTCCTTGATGTTGTCTATAATTTGGTATCTCTTTCTTCCTCTTATTCTCCTCCCACAGACTAAACCTTCCAAGGCGTCTTATCAGGCACTCCCCTCTCAACAAGTGTCTCATCCAGTTTTTCTTTCTCTCCATTATTACTTGGAGAATTTTTCTGCTTTCACTGACCCTGTCCAGCACTTCAGCATTGCTTATTTTATCCACCCAGCTTATCTTCTCCATCTTCCTCCACATCCACATCTCAAATGCTTCTAACCGCTTTTCATCCTCTCGTCTCAGTGTCCATGTCTCCGATGCATAAAGAGCCACACTCCATACAAAACATTTACAGAGTCTTTTTCTAAGTGTTTTGTCTATTTTTCCCGTTAGTAACCTCCTTTTCCTATTAAACGCTTCCTTCGCTACGGCAATGCGAGATTTTATCTCCTGATGGCACCTCAAATCTTCAGTGATCATACTCCCAAGATATTTAAATGATCTTACTTGCCTGATGTCAACTTTTCCTAACTTAATATTTATTATATTCCTTCCCTTTCCAATCACCATACTCTTAGTTTTTGCTGCATTGATTCTCATTCCAAACTCTTGGCAAGCTTCATCTAGACCTTTCAGCATACTGTTTAGAGTTTGTTCGCTTTCTGCCAACAATACCATATCAGCAAATCGTATGCACTCTATTTTCTTGCCACCAATACGCACTCCTCTTTTTCCATTTAAGCATTTTCCAATAATTTCTTCTAAGTATAAATTGAACAATAATGGGGAAAGGCAACAACCTTGTCTTATGCCTCTCCCAATGCTGCTTTCTTCAGACATCTCGTTTCCGATCTTTATTCGTACCTTCTGTTGTAAATATAGGTTCTGTATCAACCTTCTCTCCTTCCAATCTACGCCTTTGCTCTTCAAGATATCCATCTGCTTCTTCCATTGCACCCTATCAAAAGCTTTTTCCAAGTCAATAAAGGCGGCATAGATGTTTCTTCCTTTCTCAATATATCTTTCCCCTATGATTCTTAACAGGCCGATAGCATCTCTTGTTCCTTTTCCTTTTCTAAATCCAAACTGTTCTTCTCCAATCAATCTATCTAACTTTCCATATAACCTTCTGTTCAGCACTCTCAACAACACTTTAGCAGCATGTGAAATTAGGCTGATAGTTCTATGCTCTTCACATTTATTAGTATTCTTTTTCTTCTGAATTGGTATCATTACCGTTGTGAGAAAGTCATCTGGCCATTCCCCTTCGTCATATATCTTATTACAAAGGTGTACTATCTCCCTTCTTCCTTTGTTTCCTAAACTCTTCAACAATTCTGCAGGTAAATTATCTAGTCCGCATGCCTTCCGATTCTTCATCTCCTTCAGAGCCTTTCCTACCTCTGTCTCTAGGATCTCATACCCCTTTCCATCTTCTGTTACCTGTGCCTCTTCTTCAATTTTACTTGGTATTTGATCTCCCTTATATAAGCATTCAATATATTCTTGCCACCTCCTCAGCACATCATGTGGTTCATTGACTAATGTGCCATCCTCTCTTTCTATTTCCATGTTGTTCTTGTTTCTCTTTCTTTCAAAGACAATGATGATGATAATAAGAAAGGAATAAATACATGACTAGAAAATTTTTTACTAGAGTATGTGCTTCATGACAGTTAAAAATTCAATTCAATTCTCTATAAACTGAATTAATAAGATTTAGGATTGCTCTTGAGTAAAGTGGAATTTTCTTCTGGAGATGATCTATGAATTCACAATAGCTTGGTCATGATGGTAAAAGAAATTCTAATGGTCGATCAAAATTCAAAGAGTGGTGCATGAAGTTTGCACATTATTTACATAGTGTTACAAATAATAAATTTGATTTCTGTAAAATAAGTTAGATTTGAGAGCAACTTAAAAATGAAAATAATTGTATATTTCAGTAGTCAGGAGGTAAAAGGTAAAAAGGGTGCAAGTTGGCTGAGAGAAGAGAGGGAAGCAGATCTTCCATGGTAGCATGGTTTCAGTCTGTATAAAAGATGATCACAGGAGAGTAGGAGCTAACAGTTTTTTGAAAGTGAAAATATATGTGCATGCAGCATTGTGGCACTGGAAACAAGTCAGAGCATGATAAATATGCTCATTACAACAGTCAGTTTGTTTTTAAAAATGTTTCAAATGGTTCCATTAAGTAGTAACTCTCACAGTAATATGAATTACAGGTCTTTTTGACAACTTTAAGGATGGTTAACTAAATTCAAAGTGGTTGTGAAGTTGACATTCTTCGATCATTCAGCAGAAGAGCTGTAATACCTTCTCAAATGATATAATCAGTTTAAAATAATATTATTCTACTTATAATAATAATAATAATAATAATAATAAAGGACAGTGACCATTTTAAAATAACTTGAATCTTCAAAGTGATTTTTTTTAAAATTAGATTTCCTCTCAATTATCAGTGATTTTATTAATAAGTCACCATTACAAATGATAAGCAGCATCATCATTATACTGATATTCATTACGCCTCAAATCAAATGATAATTCAATCTACACAGTCCTACCACTGTGACCAAGTTAGTGGATGAATAAATGAGTTAATTAGGGAGCAGATTGCCTACCTTTTATATATAAAAAAGAGAGAACCCTTTAAAACTGCTGATCCATTCATAATGACGCAACAAATGACTAACTCAGACTTGGGTAACAAAAGCAACAGTGGAACATGATGCCTACATAAAACATTGTTTTACATTGCATAAAAGGGCCATTAAAATATTTAAAAGTGTTGTGGTAGTAAAGAGTCACAAGACAAGAAGCTCAGGATGACTTCACGTTGAAGGAATGTTAAGTCAATAGTTCAATGAAGGTGTTCAGTGACTAAGGAATGTTAGCAAAGATTGTTAAGCATTCTATTTGATTTTATTTTATTTCATAAATGAAAGAAAATCTGCCCCAACCACAACTGACATTTTAATAGTTCAGTTTGGCCATTAAACACATGTTTATTGGACAACCTTTTCCAGAAGATTGCAGGTTCTTGCCACACATTCCACAGATCACTCAATAATGTTCTGCAGCAGTACTGCAAAACCAGTTAAATCTATTAAACCTCCAAACTTGCTAAAAACATAGTTCAATGAACAACTCACTAAAATGTTCCAACAATTACGAACTACTTTTAAAATGCTTTAGAGATTTTGGACACTTTTCGACTAATTCTGATTCAAAAAAATTAAATGCGAACTTGCAGCTATGACAAACTGAGCTGAAGTATTGAGGACTGCAATCAAAAATGGAGCCTGTAACAGCTCTCAAACCTAGACTTTAAATGGAATTGTGCTTCATGAAGCATTTGTAGCAAGCTAAAGTTTGATTGAATATGATCTTGTATGTTTGTTTTGTAATTTAATGTAAATCATTGTAAATGAACGTTGTTTTATGGAAAGGAATTATATAAGTACTATTTAATATGTTCAAGGATAGAGCTATGCAAGAGAAATTGATTAAATGTTTGTAATTCCAAGTATTAAGGTGAGCTACAATGTTTAAAGGATGATTTACTACAGTTTAAAATGATTTATGTGGATAATTTTGTGTTTAGATGTCTTAGGTTTGCATTTCTGAGCATTTCGTAATGATTGTAAATGATTCTGTATCAGTTTTGATTGTTTTTAATATGTTTTTAATTGTTTGAGTATTGTTAAAGTTCAAGAAATATCTGTCGGAAGCCTCTGTAATGTTCCAGAACTTTCGATGAAACTTATATAAAGTGAGCGGCAGAGACTCAGTGGACACAGTTTTGAGCGAACTGTTTAACATATACTGTGAGTGTGTATGGCAGTATAGTCTTTGGAAGCAGTATTGAATGTAATCACTGGAGTTCGTGTATACATGTGACCAGTATATATAATTGATAAAATTGCGATGGAGCGCCCGCTCCGGTGGCAATTTCCCTACACACTCCCCTTTCTCATATTTTTTCTATGTATTGATACTTGAGAGATAAAACCGTAGTAATTTTTTCAATTTTTTTTCTCTCTTGCATGTTATGAATTTACTACTGATTTTAAGAAATCACATAGCTGAAATAATAGAAGTATTAAGAACAACTATAACAAATTTTATATAAATACCATGCCTAATAAAAAGACATATCTAAGGTCTTCATCACAAAATTTGCAGATTTAATGGAAACTGATAAAGCCAGATTCTACTTACAAAACCAAATGTTTTAATTGCTTCCTCAGCAGTCATTTTAAAGTGAACGGTGTGAGTTGACAGAAAGCTAACTACTTATACATCTCCTAAGCAGGGTCCCTTATGATAACTGCATCCCCTTCCACACTCAGCTATAATACTGATTTGTTTCAAACTATGCATCAAATTTCATCAAGACTAAGTTTAATCAGGATGACAAAAAATAGTAGACAGCCATCATCTACTGTTAGCTGTGTATATGGATGAATTCCTATCAGTTGGCTAGGAAATTATGCAGTGCCTGGTACCATGGATCCATGCAACAAATGTGATCACCAGAAAGGAGAATAATCAATATGGCTCGAAGACAGCAATATGCTTGGCCTTCTCTTTCAATGCAAGCTATATTTTGAAAACTAAGCAACAGCCTCTTAATGACCAAGAAAGGATTGGCTCCTATATGTAATAGGAGATACCTATTTTAAGAGCTCCTGTGACTATAGCATCCCTTGTGAATGTGGGGAAATCCACATCAGACAAGAAATCTGAACTACTGAAGATCAGGGCAGTAAACATAAATACCTACACCTGCAGCAGTTTCAAGAGCTGGTGCTTGGTCAACAGGGCTACAACATTAATTTTGCTACTGTGGCCAAGGCATCTACTTCTTGGAACTTTGTGATTAGGGAAGCCATTGAGATCTGTATGCACTGCATCATATAGAACAACTATAGTCAGCTACTCTGCAGAATGTTTGGAAACCAGCTCTTGCCAAGCAGCAGAATGAATATCATAAAGGCAACGAGTGTCAAAAACATAAAAGCATCACAGGTGAGATCAGCAATGGAGGTATAGAATCCAAGCAGAGCTGACTGGTTAAGTATGGAAAAATTCTACTTATAACAAAGAAAATTGCACATGATATGCCACAGCAGCTGGCTGTCTGTCAGCTTACACTTGCTACCTAAAGATAAAAACAGAGGATGTACGCAAAATGTTCTTAGCGTACAGATTTCGACTGTATGCTCAGGAAAACTTCTATGAAATTTCATAGCAAGAAAATCTCTGTCCTTGCCTATAAAGTTGTGTTACATTATCTCATTACACGTTACTGCTGACAACCTCATTGGGGCCGAGTGCAAGATGGCCGCCACATCATGTCACCAGTCGGCTCGCTCTCGCTTTTGATCTCGATATTTGTGGAATAACAAAACTCTAAGTTTTTGGTACAAAACATATAGTTTAATAAAGTATTCTAAGATCTGTGCACGGAAGGACGTAAAGCTTTTTTGAAACGTTGAGTGATTATTGAATGATAATCGATTGATTTGTAAGTGACTGACGAGTGAACAGTTCCTCGCTGTGAGCGGTGTCATCGAGCTGAGTTGGCGTCTGCGACCTGTCAAAGTTGCTCAGCCGAGTCAGCGGCCTCACGTGGTGCACACACACCTGATGCCGGCGATCAGCTGCGGTGAGTCACTACAGACAGACAAATTTTCTGCTGCTGCCAACACGGGGTCACCAGAAGAAAGCTCTGACAGTTTTAAACCAGTGTAGTGATAAAAATCGGAAATGAGTATGTGGAATTAGTGAAGGAAACAAATGATATTTGCGGACAAAAACTCACTAAGGTAAGAGTTAGAGAAATAAAAGTAAGCTAGCATGTTGGGCAATAAACATCGCCTTTTTGGAAGGCCGGCTGTGTCAGCTAGGAAAAGAAAATGAGAAACTCAAACAAAATAGGGGAGAAATTGTCTGCAGTTATGCTGCAATGGCAAAATCTGGTGGATTGACTGGTGTGAATCCCAAAATCACTCGGTCCACTAAAAGTGCCGTTTTTATCACTTCCAAAAAGGGGGGGGGGGGAAGAACCCGAAGCAAGTGGTTGAACAAGTGAAAAAAATCATAAAACTTGAGAGGGATAAAATTAGAATCAAAAGAGTTCGCACAACTAACAATGCCATTATAGTGGAAACACATTCTCCCGAGGATTCGCAAAAAATTCTAAATAACAAGGAACTGCCTGAAAAGATGTGATGCGAGCTCCGTAGAAAACCAAGGCCACCACGGCGTACCAAAAACAATTCATGTAGACAACTTTGCTGATGCTGTCTACCAGCAAAACCTTGAGGATAAAATAGAGAAAGGTCAATTTATGGAAGGTTTTCAACCAAAATTTAAGACTGGACCTATAGAAAGAGCAACAGTTCATCATGTTGTTGAGGTGAGTCCTTCTGTTAGGAAACTTCTGTTGCAGCAAAATAAAATCTTCATAGAATTTTCTGCTATAACAGTGAAAGATTACGTTGTCATATCAAAATGCAATAAATGTTTGGATTTAGGACATGTCAGTAAGCATTGTAAGAAGAACAATAGTTCTTGTTCACACAGTGGAGAGGAAAAGCAACAAAGGGATCAGTGCAAGAAAAGTTCTCAACCTTCAATATGCATACCATGCAACAGACGAGGCTAAAGCTGCAACAAGAATGGCAAAGAGTGTCTTACATACCAATTACTCCTGAAACGAGCTGTAAACTGGACTGATTATGGATAGTTTACTACAAGGAATAGATACGGAAAACGACATATACTCTCAACTGGCAAATGTAATTAGAAAAATAGTTGAGGATGTAACTGGAAAGCAGGCTACAAAAACGAAAGGAAAACCACCTTCAAGAAAAAAAGAAATGCAAAAAGGGCTGCCTGCTTCAGAGAGAAATTAAAAATGGAGAAGAACTGTAAGAAACAGGATGTTGGAACACAGACTGATGACCATTCATTACAGAATAATGAAATTTATTCGAGTTCTGCCAGTCATCCCCGGAACCCTTATGTCAAGAGAATTGGTCTGGGTTGGAATTTAGACAGACCAAATATGGTTGAACATTACTCACGACCTGTAAACGAGTCCAAAATTGATGGAACAACCACTGAATTTTGGAAACATATCAACAGACACATTCTATAAACCCCAAAACAATATACAGCGATTTCGAAACAATTTAAAACTCGGTTGACTGGAGGAGGCTCCAAATCTCAATGTGGCGCTCAGGCATCTAACTTGAATAGCGCAGTAAATATGTAACCTTCCCCCAGCTAGAAGTCATTGATCGTATACATCTAAAATCCATCAATTTTTCCTACCGAGACTTCTCAGCTTCTCTCTCGTGCATAAGGTCTTCGAAAGAAGTAATGAAACTTTTGATCCCAATCAAATATATAAACAGTACGTTTTAACTCATGGGCGTATAGTTTTCGATTCAAAACTCCCGTGGCCAAAGTGCAATGTCCACACCAGACATCCATAAATCACAAAATGTCTTTTAAGCCACGAACTGCACAACTAAATGCTAGGAGAAGCAAGTTGGTTTTGTACGAAGTGAGTAAGCTGTCAGAGAAACATAAATGGGATATCATATGCCTTCAGGAGACACACTCATGCATTGGGGAGATTCCTTACATGCCAGTATCGTCACAGATAATCTCAACAGGTATAAACCCTATGACAGCAATAGTAGTGCTATCCAGACAAGTTACTGTAAGAAAGATAGTGCAGTTCTCTGATGAACATACGACATGTGTGGAGCTCATTGCTGACTGGGGTAGTGTAATTCTTGTCAACATGTATTTTCAATATTGTGATCCCACTGAACCATACATTGGAAAAATACGAGAAGTGTGCACTGCCCTAGGCAACAGATCAATGGTAATAATGGCCGATGCCACAATGCTAAATCCAAACTCTGGCATAGTGGGGTGACAGATATGAGAGGCGAGCTTTTAGTGGAAGCTATTAGTGAACTGAAGCTAGAAATAAGAAATCTGCCACATAAACCCTACACATATAGCAACCGAGCAGGAGCTCTATGAGAAGAAGGAATCAAAAGATTATTCAAACTAATATTCCAAATATAATGTAATTATTTGGTAACTAGTTGGTGTTGTAAAAACACAATCTTTTGATAATTTTCTATCATATTCATCAGGTATATATACTGTTTGAAAATACCAGAAGATCACGCATGAACCAAAATGTTATAAAACTTGAGATCAAACATATTTCAATAAAATTATCGTATACACACTCCTGGGAAATGCTAAAGCTAATAAATATGAAAACTATTGAACAATGTAATTGAACTCTGTTGGTGCGTGTGGTGCAGGTTTTGATTCCCATAGATGACGCCAGAGTTCGTTTGGGTGGCCGAGTAGATATTGATTGATTGTCTATCAGGCATGTAATCAATAACCTGCCAGATAGTATCTTCTTCTTGATGTTTCTTCTTGTCAAGGTGACAATCTTCTGTCTTGACACCAAGCAAGCGTTGAAGATGCAGATTACCAGACTGAATGGACAATAGCTGTTGAAACAACTTAAGTCTGTTAAAGATGTTATATTTTTGATTGAAAGGCTGCACAAAGTTCTTATGGCTTGAGTAGTGGTAGCCTGATATGGATTGGAAAGATTTCTCGCAATGAAACAGAGGTTACAGCCAAAGTTCAGGTTTATTGTTGTTCTTTGAACACAGACAGTTCTATAAACACTGAACGCAATTCTGTTACATGCAATGTGTTAGCTGCTATCCATACACTGTCAAATTTGTATGTATTTCGGTTTAAATGGGATAGTGAAAGTGATAGGTTGGTAGCGCACATTTACATTGTATATCACTGCACAAGTTTCAACCAAAGACCGCCAAGTACATCTGCACTCGCAAGAGAAGCGCTGACTACTTGTCACGCACGCGCGTCATGTTACGTGACATCTAGCGTGTTTCTGTCTCTAACAGTGAGCTAAATTCACCTCGCTTTTACTGAATATTACTGGGAGTTATTTGGTCTCCTTGCTACAACAAGTCTGACATAATATACTCCGAAACTAAAGACTAGGATATTACTGAGAAAAGTGGAAAAGAAAGGAGAAGAGATTTAGATAAGATCATTTTAGATTTATCAAAAACTTGGGTAAAAGATAAGCAATTACAGCAATCTAATATTATAATAAGCAACTGGTTATCTGTCATGCCATGACATCAATCTATGACGTCATACTTTACGCCATTGTTCTTGGTTATGCATATTATTTAATAACATTTCTAAGCATCTGCGAATAAATAGAACACGGAAATAAAAGTATGTATTATGTTTAAATTGACATATCAATCATTGGATGCTTATATTTACATAATATTCTTTTGATATACCAGTATAGAAGAATTCCTTAAATTCTTTGTCCATGGATAAGTAAGATGAAAGCTTTAAGTTTCGAGCATCAATGGTAGCAAAAGTTTTGATTGGTGTGTTACTAAGCATGGATCAGAATTACAACTCGCATTTAACATTACAACGGGGAAAAATAATTTAGTTTTTTTTTTTAATTTAAACTCTGTCCTAATATTGAAATTATTAAATCATTTGAATGAAAATAGTTGCACAGTGATTGCAATCTGTGCAGCCTACATTACATTCAAAACAAATATTATGTGACAAAATATAAGTTATAAGATTTATTTCAATTTCCTTTTCTTTCACTGAGCAATATTACTGAGGCTATTATTACAGCAACATGTAACTGTGTCAGCCATTCAAATGTTGCAATACTGGTCTGAATCACGGATAACAAAAAAGAAAGGTTAAAAACCATTGAAGATTATTTATCAAATTTATATTGCGATGCATTACTACCACTAAAATATGATACAGTACATGTATTAATATGCATGAAATTGAAGTATTGTCCTTCTGGCGGCAAGTTTAGCATAGTATGTGGTTAGGTTGAAATACAACCTGGACCTGGATGGAAACGGAAATCTTTTGCTACAGAGCAAGGCACGAGGAATCACATTAAATGTTTATAAAAAAAAAAAAAAATCTATTTTGTTACATAAGCCAGCAGTTCCCAATCTTTATTGGTACTTGACCCACTTTTAAAGCAAAAAAAAAAAAATTGTGGCCCACCTCAGAATGGGAACTGTTGCATGACCTCAATACACTATTGACTATCCTATCCTACAGAAAGGCAAATTTTCATACAAAGAATATACTATCAACAAAAACATCAAGTTGACTGCAGAAATTCCACGGTTAGGAGTAACTCGATCAGCATATTAAAATGCAACTGGTCTGCCAAGTCGCTTTTTGGTGGAAACCACCTGCAGACCCGATTTTAGTGGTTGATTGTTAGATATATTATTGTGTTTTACTGCACTCAAATGTATGAAGACATGGAAGACTGGGAGCAGGAAAACAAAATGGTAAGCTTACTAGTCAACCACTAAAATGGGATTTGTAGGTGTTTTCCACTAAGATATGATTTGGCACATCAGTGGCATTTTAATATGCAAATCAAGTTTTAATTAATCCTGGAATTTCAGCCGTCAACTTGATGAGGTGATGCTTTGTGCAGCCGCCTTCCACTTAATTCCAAAGATAATAAAAAATACGTATAATTATTATAAAAACACAACCTTACAATCAGTGAGATTTCTGGCACTGGTGTTTATTGATGAGGGAATGGATATCAGGGTTAACACTGGTTAATTTTAACCTTAAGTCATTTTCTATAAATAGTTTAAATTACTGTATTTGTTCTCCAAAAACAATAAAGTAGAAAAAGCTCGTTCATGTACGTCATGTTGAACGGCATCAAAAACTTCACAGCTAATTTAGAGATTTCTAGATACTCTGCTCGTACATTCATCCAGAAGGAAATTAAGAATTTTTCCTTGAAAATTATCTTTAGAGAAGAATCGCAAGTGAGTTTTCTTCGGCTGTTGAGAGTATTGGGCCTTTCAAATGTTGTTCTTCAAAAGGATTTCTTATCCAAAAGTAACCATCGTCAATTTTTGAAAAGTAGCTCCTAAAATAATTATTAGTAAATAAATAGAACTTTTTAACACATAGCAAAATTTAAAATTCTCACGGGTACTAGAAATAAAAAAAATAAAAAATACTATTTAACAATAAATGAGGCCTACAACTTACTTTTGTTTTGTTCGATTCAAGGAAGTCATGCAAGACAGGAAATGCATCAAAACTATTTTCATCTACTTTGCAAGTCCATTGTTCGAATTTTTTAATCATTGCATCGACTTTGTCCTTGACGTAAAACCTATGGATATCCTTTCCCTGCATTGTCATGTTCATTACATTGAGTGCATTGAAAATATCACCAAAATAAAAAAAGATGTTTTAGCCAGTTCTCATCACAAACACATTCAGTAAAGTATCTTATGGATTTATGGTCACTTTCGTGCTCCAATAAAAACATTCTTAATTCGTCAAGAAATTCAAATAATCTCAACAGCCATTGAACTTCACAGTGAAGGAGAAGTTATTTGTGTTCACTGCCCATTTCGTCACACAACACTCCAACCATGCATACTTTGAAAAAGTTAACCATTTTCTCATCATCGTCCAGAGTTTTCTTTAGGCACTCAACCAAACCTTTTACTGCCAGAACCTCTTGAAGAAGGCAGCAAATACTCCATTGCAACAAAGGGGCCACTGACTTAACTTTGGCAACTAAACCTGAATAAATACCAGACATAGCATGAACACCATCAGATGTCAAACCTAAACATTTTTATCAAACAATTTCATTTTCTTTAAAAACAGTGTCAACTAATTAAAAAATTTCCTCTCCCGTAGTTTTTGTAGGTAAGTAGGCCTACTTGCAAAACAATATTTCTTCTTTCACAGAATCGTTGAACTCCAATGAACAAAAGCTAATAAATTTGCCTGACCAGCAACATCTATGCTTTTGCCAATTTGTAGTGAAAAATAATCACTTTGTTTCAGTGTTGAAATCATTGTTTCCTCAATCCAATTAGACATTTAATCGATTCTCCTTTTTTACAGTGGTGTTTGATAAAGAGATTTCACTTATTGTTTGACATTTTTCCATCAATCCAAGTATTAGATAATATTATTGTTGCAGGTAAAATAAGTTCCTCACCTACTGTGTGAGGAGCTCCCTGCTTGACTATTAACAAGGATAATTGGTAAGACGCTGTGAAAGTTTGTTTGTTTTGTTGGTCTGACACTGACTTTTCCAATGTAGATCTGGTCGATAGATAATGTCGCTTTTTATTTTGAAAGAAATCAAGAGGCTTACCTGTGTACTCAGGATGCTAGGTTGACAAATACCTTTCAAGTTATGATGGCTTCATGCTTTCATTCGACCAATTTTCATAAAAAAAAATCATGCACTGCATTGTAATTACAAGTACTTGGTTTTGGTTCAGTAACATTTCCAAACTAAATTATTATCCATGGAGGCTGAAGTTTCCTCACAATTTCGATACTCTTCTTTACGGCACAATCCGGTCCTGAACCAACTTTCCATAATCACATTAAATCTACTCTCAATCAAAACAAAACCTAAATAACTTACTCCAACAAGCAGAGAAAGACTATTTCGTTCAAAGACTTTGCTTTCGATTCAAGAATAAACAAGTAAATGACAATAAGACCATTAAAATTGAAGGTGTATGAGCGTGCATGTCCGCTATAGAGCAGGGCGGGAGAGGGGGTGTTCAGGGATGGTCATAACGATTGCGTGATTGCTACCGCTGCTATCTCACAACAAAGTTATTGCATAATGACTGTTTAAGAAAACTTTTTTTCTCACACAGATTTAATTTAAGCTAATCGCTTCCATGATTATTGCACTTGTAAATTATCGTATTATATTTTGTAAATGGACGAAATAAAAGATATATTTTTGTGCCAAAAACCTCGATTGTTCCGCGACCCACCAAAAGAGATGCCGCGACCCACCAGTGGGTCGCTACCCATAAGTTTGGGGACCGCTGCGTTAAGCAATTGCTAATATATGAATTGTCCAAACACTGAAAGAAAAGTATGAATTTCGTTTAAATTGGTATATTAATTAATTATCATTTTTTTCATTTTTACTGAAATCATTATATGGCTTGATGAAAGAAGTTCCAAATTGATCGTGATATATGTGGCGTAAACCACAATTAAATATTACATGGCATAGCTTAAGTTGTTAAGATTTATTTTTGGCATCCTTCGTTTTCACTGGGGTCATTATTTCAGATGATGTAAGCTGTCTCAGCCATCTTCATCATAGGTAAAAAGAAAGAAAGGTGTGAGAAAATGTGAAGATTTGGGATAAAGTTTATATCACAATGCATGATGACACTGACATGCGATACAGGGAATGTATTAATTCGCAAGTGATTGAAGATTTGCTTTTCTAGTGGCAATATTAGCGGAGATTGTGGTTAGGGTGAAATACAACCTGGACCAAGATGACAACTGAAGCTTTTTGCTACAGCACAAAGGACGATAAATTACAATAACACTCCGTTAAACCCGTCATTTTTGAAGGGCTTTGAGGCTAGTAAGATTAATATCAGACAACATGCTTCACAGTTAACTGTAAAGTATAGAAGGATGACAGACAAGCAACAGTTAAAAGGGTTGTAATGGTATAAACTGAAAAAATAAATGATGGCCGACTGTCACGAACAAAGCCACCTAAACTTGCTGTTAATGGATTAATTCTCTTTTAAATGTGCTAACACTTGTCCAAGTAGTAAAACTCTGTCCTGTCGTGAAGCCATGTAACGGTATAAATGGAAAAGTCCATTTGGTTGATAAGTATTGGACAACAATACAAGTTCATTATAATATGCCATGCTGAGAACCTTGAAATGATTGCAGATTCAGTCTGATCGGTCGCCACAGGCAGATGGCCAAAATTAAATGCTTAAAGTCACCCAAAAGGAACCACACTTGCATGAATTAAACAAACTTTCATGGACACAGTTTTCACTCATTTATTACATTAAGGTTCACAAGGATGATACACAACACACCGCCGTAAACCACCAGACATATGTGATTCGTAATCAGTCTTCGAGATCTTGAAGATTGCAAGTTTGATTAAGTAGTAAACACGATTGTACTGTCATAACCGCAGTCAATCCTATTGCTGTATTCCACTTCACTGTCCACAGTTTTGTTTAACCTTATACCACACTTAAACTGCCGTTAACATTGCTACTGACCAATTAGTGCATTTTCTAATGTTCCTTTTAAAACAAACTGAAGTTCCCTCGCACATGGCACAATCCATCACAAACTACCGCGCGTACAATTCTCTGTAGCCACTTCCCCAAAGATACTACTACCTGCAGCAAGTATTCATGTATTGTCACAGGACACAAGGCATGGCTGCAGCCTACCCAACCATATTCAATTTGTATGCTGATGAAAAATATGAATAATATTTAATGATTCAAGGAGAAATATTCAGTATGCTGTGATTTGCTGAAGACACTGTTCTGATTATAGAAAGGAAATTTTAAGAAATTATTAAAAGACTCCAACAAAACGCTGGGAGACACATTTTGAGCAAAACTTAAACCAAACCAATGCAAGTCATAAAGAGAGAAAAAAGTGATAACAGTTGATTAAATACAAGAAATCATATTAGGTGTAGGAGAACTAAGAGAATTCTACTATTTAGGAAGTAACATTATAGGCAAGAAGCACTAACGCTTTTTAAAGCAGAATATCGCTAACTTCAAAATGAGAAATCTTTCAGTTTTACTCATTAAACTGAAATTCATAAAGAACTATCTGAAAATGAATGTATGGCACACTGCATATTATGGAAATGAAGCTTAGAATTTATAAACACTAGAAAGAAGGAAAATTAAAACATCTGAAATGTAATACTTTAAAAGGACATTAAAAGGTAAGAACAGATAAATTATAAAATGAATGTGTTTGGTAAATGAAGGTACAAGAGCTTCACAGAAAGATGAGATGGAATATAGGTAACAGTTGATTAAATACAAGAAATCATATTAGGTGTAGGAGAACTAAGAGAATTCTACTATTTAGGAAGTAACATTATAGGCAAGAAGCACTAACGCTTTTTAAAGCAGAATATCGCTAACTTCAAAATGAGAAATCTTTCAGTTTTACTCATTAAACTGAAATTCATAAAGAACTTTCTGAAAATGAATGTATGGCACACTGCATATTATGGAAATGAAGCTTAGAATTTATAAACACTAGAAAGAAGGAAAATTAAAACATCTGAAATGTAATACTTTAAAAGGACATTAAAAGGTAAGAACAGATAAATTATAAAATGAAAGTGTTTGGTAAATGAAGGTACAAGAGCTTCACAGAAAGATGAGATGGAATATAGGTAACATTTTAAAACATTCAGAACTGATTAGATGAGCATAACTGAAAATGTAAATTGTAATGGATATTGTGAGATGAAAATACAGTAGAACTCTAATTATCCGAATCAATTGGGACTGGACCCCATTCGGACAATCGGATTTTTTCAGAAAACAGGGCTATGTTAATTAATTATTGTATATCTGTTGAAAATGCCTTCTTTTACAGGGTTTTTTGGTGCTTTTGTACTTCAGGGATGAAATTTTCGCTGTACCACTCGGTAAACAATGTTGCAGTCATCCGAACTTTGGGTTGGTTTTTATAAAAAAGGGGAAGCATTTTCGCAGTACGTTTCCGTCTTAATTAAAAACGCAATTAGGATTATCGGCGATTCGGATAATCGGAGTTCAGATAATTGGAGTTCTACTGTAATATATCAGAATAGGAAGAGATGAAAGATTGCTTCAAACCAATAAACGGATTGATGACGGAAAAATAATGCTTTTTTTTGGTCCAAGTTTAATGTGAAATGTGAACATTTTGTTTCTTTAGATATTAGCAGCTGCCCACAACTTATTACACATGGAGTGTTTAAAGCACAGCTCTCTCTGTCAAATCAATTACCATACTGCCAGGGAGAAAAAAATACAATGCCACTAATATGCAGAAATCATGATAAACACTATGACTACCAGAAGTCCAGCAGCTCTTGCATGAATTGTGTTCAACTAAAAATGGATACTATTTGTGGAAACTTATCTGAAATTTCTCAGCTTTCATCAAAATGAAAGATATCCTCTTTTACTCCTGGGACTATGGTGATACATTATTCTAATTTCCATCAAACTGTGACCAATAGTTTTTGCATGAATCATGTTCAATGAAAAATAATACCAATTTTGGACATTTTAACTTAAATTTATTAGTTTCCCTAATTCACACCAAAATGAAATGTACTCATTTTCCTCCTTGGGCCTGTAAATTGCTTGAAACCCCATCAAGATGTAAGCTGCAGTTTTTCCTTGAATTCCATTCAAACGGACAGAATTGCAGTCAAAGAAACACAATTTGTCTCTCACAGTCAAAATGTTAATGGCCAATGATATTAGGAAAATCAAGTAACTATTAAAACAAGTTATTATTACTACATATGAAATAAGGTCCAAGGAGTCCAATGGAAAATTCAGGATATGGGCCCAACTTTTTTGATGATGGGTGTTTCCTTACATGACACAAGATGGTTATCAAAGAATATAAATGAAATCATCCTTGAATATGGAAAAACAAGCCCCAAACATTGGCCTAAAGAAATTTCAAGATACAGTAGAAAATAAAAATTTGCTTGGCTAGGCTATGAATCAAACCCAAGACCTCCTCAGGTTCAAATGCTACCATTCACACTCTAGGAAAGATGGAATGAAATAGCTACTTGACATCAGAATAGTAGTGTTATTTAGTGTAAAGGAAATGCTGGTGAACCAACGCCTAATACAGTTCACAATTGTATGCATACACTGCATGCAAGATAACCCTGGAAACACTTTGCAGACGTCACTTTATCTATTCCTAATCAAGGTGCCAATCATCATCATCATCATCATCATCAGACATTTCCGCTTTTGTGGATCATCCCACACATCCTCTTCAAAGTCTGGCGGTCATTCCAAGATTTTTTCGACATCACTTTTCTCCAAACAATACCCTTAGCCTCTGCATCTTTCTTCACTTGGTCCATCCATCTTGCCCGAGGTCTTCCGACTGATCTCCTTCCCTTCCCTCTGTTCAGCAGTGCTACTATTGGCATCCTCCCCTCCTACATTCTCTTAACATGTCCCAACCACTGCAGTATTTTCCTTGTTAATATCTCTTCTAATGCTTCCACTTGTAGTCTCTCCCTGATGTTTTCATTTCTGATTTCGTTTTTCCTCATGACATTCTCTATCCCACTCAGAAACTTCATCTCTGTCGTCTGCAATCTGCTAATATCTCTCTTTGTCCAAGGTGCCAATCACAACTATTAAATTTCAGTATAATCAAAAATCTTATTTGTGTTGTTAATCAGCACCTCCATCCCTTTTCTTTAGGCTGTGGGGTTGGGAATATACATACAAAACGATGAACTTACAACTTTAGTATTAATCAAAGAATAGCCGCAGATGGTCTGAATAACTTAAATGGAATTTACAGTTATGCAAGCCAAATAACTACAAGTCAATCTGGCAGAAGTGTTATTAACCATAAAACCTATTTACAATTGAAATTTTATTTTATTAAAAAACAATCATTGAAGAGGGAGTGCATATTACAGATACATCTACAAAACGATCTTTTACCATCTTTTTTTATTCTATCAATCACATCAAAGGTCATTACGAATGACTGTTCTGTAAGTATTCAAATGAATGATTAGAAACAAAATATAGTAATTAATTTAACAATAAGTCATTAAAACTTGCAATCAAAATTTAATATTTTCATTGTAATTGGCAATTTACTGTTTTAAGGCTAAATTTAGAAAATGTTATGTGAAATGCAAATGCAGTTTCATCAAAAGCTGCTACTGATTTTGACATTATGAGTAATGAATTTTTATTCCAAAAATCTTCATGCTACTGAAGACAATGATTTACAAAATTGTATGTTCAGATGTTAAACACCAAGTTTTGGTGCAAAACAGGAAATTGAATTTTCATTAAGATAAGTACCAAATTGGCCAAATTATATTTCCCTATCTATAAAATGCAAGTTTAAGTCATAGCTGTCATGCCATGAGGTAACATTTATGATGTCATGCTATGCGTCATGCTTTTCGCCATAATTGTCCAACTTATGACGAGAGATGTTGTTCTAGGTTATGCCCGTTATTTAATATCAGTTCTATTTAGCTATGCATATGTGAATAAATTTACTGTCAGAACACTGAAAGAAAGTATGTCTTTCATTTAAATTGACATAATAATTATTAGTTGCTTATATTTATTTAATATTGTTTGATGTAAAAGTTTTTGTTAAAATTTTTTGCTATAGATATGGAAGATAAACCCTTTAATTTTTGATTAGCAATGATTTAGATTGTTATTATAACTGGCACTTGAGGAGAGGGCATGAGTAAATTATTATTATTATTTTTTAAATTATTTAAATTGTTTTTTATGAGTGTCCTGTTACTTAAATCATTACTTTGTTCCACACTGATCGCAATCTATACACCGTAGGCTACAATTAAATCTAAGTACCCGGGTGACCGATCTTCACTCCGCATCTTTCAGTTTTATGCAAGATTTCATCAAAATCTTTAAAGAAGTATGTGAGAATTTAATTTTACCTATATACAAGACATGCTCATATAAAAGTATTAGATTGGATACATTAGATATATTATCTGTTATAAAAACCTAAATTAGTCCACCAGATGGTGTTAGAGCCATTTCTGAGATACCAAATACAAGAACCTCTTGTATTTTTTGCTCTCCTTGTTCGACACTTTCACTGGCTACATGTTGTGATGCACATAATCGATTACGCTGTCGTTGAACGTTTTAAATTATAGGATCTTACCTCACTTATTATTGTCGACAAGTTTTGTTAGCATCTTTCTTTCGCAGCATGTACGGGTTGAGCTTAAGGCAGCATTTCATGAATAGAAATCTACTTAGGTCAAATTTCGTCAGGATTTTCTTGAATTGAGTCTTCACTGCGCATTCGAGTAACTTGATTCAGACGATTTTTTGTTTTTTGGGTTTTCTTAAGATGAGTCTTGACTGCGTAAAGTTTGATTGTAGTTAAAAAAAAATTCTTAAAGACTTCTTATGTTTTTCAAAACTCATAGTTGCTTACTACAACCAAAGATAAGACAGTAGGTTCACTGGTGCCTCAAAATTCTATGAGGTCGTGTGGCATTAGAATTTTTTTGTGTAAGCTTTTATTTTTTCAAGGATGTCACATATGTTATTATATTTTTTCTTGGAGGTAGTTAAAAGTTTTTCTTAACAGCTTCCTAGGCATATTGAAGTGCACATTTCCATGCTCGAATCAAAGAGAAACTTCTATAACAGTCGTTTCCGAGATAAAACTGCTGCTATTATATTAATATTGTGTTCAAGGAAGTTTTGTAAGGTAAGGTAGTTAGAAAAAAATTATTTCTGACAAAGCCAGCAATTATTTTTTAAATGTATACTTTTTAAATGTTTTATAATTAAACTGTTAGTACTTAATGATAACCAGTTTTTGCAATTCAGTAATATTGATGTTTGTGCTAAAGGCACTTGCAGTCAAAAAGTAACAAAGATTACATTACAACTGCTAATATTATTTTCAAAGAAGATCTATAAAGTAACGTATCACTTCTGACAAATCCAATTTTTGAACTGTCTATTTTAAATACATAAGTGTTCCTTGTTGAAACCAAAGAGAAAGTATAAGTAGGCTTCCTGGTACCTGAATCATCTACAAGATGGGGTTAGAGCAGTTTTAGGGATACCAAGTGCAAAAATTGTTTGTATTTAGTAAAATTTCATTTTTGCAGGGAATACAACTATTTAGGTAACCCTAAAAAGTTATCTAAATAAGAAATTTCATCAAAATCATTGGAGCCACTTCCGAGATTACAAATATATACAAGAATTGCTCGTTTAAAGGTATACCTGGTATGATGTAAGCTGTATGATGTAAGCTGTTAAGGTTTTTTTTAAAAAAAATTCCTTTGCTTTTACTGATGACTTTATTCAGCCGTATGTAATGCATTAGCCATTCAACCATTGTAGCATCAATCTTCATCACGTATAACAAAAAAAGGTAGAGTTAAGAATTTTTGATTTAGCTTACACCGTGATGCATTATTGCCACTAAAATGTGATGCAGTACATGTATTAATATGTGTACAATTGAAATACTGTTTCTCTGGCAGCAAGTTTAATGTAGTATGTGGTCAGGTTGAAATGCAACCTGGACCAGAATGGTAACGGAAACCTTTTGTTAGAGCACAAGGGACTAGGAATTACATTTGTTTAAGCAACTGTTAAGAAATGAGTTGCAGAACACTGAAATAAAAGCATGTATTTCATTTAAATTGGCATATTAATTATCACTTGCTTTTTTTTTTTTACTGAAATCATTACTTGATTTGAATGAAAGAAATTCCAAATTGATCGCAATCTAAACCACAATTAAAACTAATATTACATGGCATAGTGCAAGTTGTTAAGATTTTTTTTTTAGCATCCTTCATTTTCACTGCTGTCATTATTTCAACTGCATGTAAGCTGTGTCAGCTGTTAAAACATCGATCCTCATCACAGATAAAAGAAGGAAAGCTGTAAGATCACATGAAGATTTTGGACCAAGTTTATATCGTGATGTATGATAACATCAAGATGCGATACAGGAAATATATTAATTCATATATGATTGAACCCTTGATTTTCCAGCGAAAATATTAGCAGAGATTGCGGTTAGGCTGAAATGCAACCTGGACCAAGTTGACAACTGAAACTTTTTGCTACAGCACAAGGGACAAGAAATTACATAGAGCTTTATTTTATTACAATTCTATTTAGTTAAGCAACTGCAAGGAAATTAAACGCCAAAACACTCCATTAAACCCAACATTTTTGACAGGACTTGAAGCTCATATTAATTTTACCAGTAATAATTATAATGAACTGGCTAAAGGTACTCACATCAACATAACATTAAAGTGGCTGCCCTGACATAACACTTTCCTGATGTATCACTAATTGTATTTAGTTTGCCTTCTTGAAACTGTACTGAAAATTGATGCATGTATAAACACTGGTTTTATGATGAAACACAAGTTACCTGACAATTTAAACAAGATTTCAAATAGGTCAACATGTGTTACCTGTTAGAATGGTTGGCACATGCTGCAGGATCTAACAGGTTCCTTGAGCCTCTGGCAGAAGACCTCAGTTCAGATCCTCTTTGAAACAAAGATGTACCCAGCAGGAGGTTATCCCGACCTGATCCCTGTCTGCGTAGGGGCGTTATGTCCTTTACCCAGCGATGAATATATAAGTGTTGGCTCAACTCTTCCATCAGTTTCAAGTGCAGAACCTTAAAAAAAAAGTAAAACTGTAAGTTCATAAACCGAATATTGGATCCTCTCAAATGAGACAGTGTGTCAGAGGTGAGAGGTTGAAACTGAACCAAGAACCAATCTCAGCATATTTAAATACACAAGGAAAGATTTGCTAAGTAATAGGTCAAATTAAGTGCCTGTAAAAATTCTGGCCTGAACCAGGAACTTTTACCCTACAAACAAGTTTAGAACCTTGAATATCCAAACCTTCTGGCAAACATAAAACTTTTCATTTTGTACCATTAAAATTACATGCCACGAAGTCACTTCACACAAAGTGGGACATTATAGTCACTTTTCCCTACTAAATGTGTAATCTAGAGTATTTGATGCATTTCCATATTTTTTGTATTTTTAATGGCTAAACAAAGGGTTTGTGTTGTAGTAACTTCGATGCCTGGCACATGAATGTGGAAAGAAAATGTAATTAATAATTCTCTTAGAAGGTAGAGGTGCATCAGTTTAAATGAATCTCCCATCCATCCGGGTGTATCGGTACATACTTGAGATCACTGGTTTTCACTTTTATTTGTTTGTACGTAATGCTTCCAGTACTTAGTGTTGCCTGTGAGTCATAAGGGTCTTCAGTCTTCGTGAGATAACCAATATCACACCGTTTCGATCGCGATTTTCGTGAAGTTTCAGTCGTAGTTGATGAAACCTCTCTTATTTGCATAGCTGTGTCCTTGGTCTGTGTGCCCACAATCACGAACACTTTGTTAGCTCTCTGCGCTAGTTTCTCTCTGTAATTTGCTGCTCATATTGCATTCCTTCTTCTTCTAGATGGTGGATTCCCCTTCACTTTCTTGACGCTGATGCATGCATTACCAATTGTTGCCACAATTAAATTCTTGATGATATTAGTTAATTGCTCTTCTAGGGTTGATTCCACTTCTATCAGTTGGCACTTACAAGCCATAGTCGATTTTGTTAATGAGTTATTGTAGGAGCAATTGGTAGGTTGGACAATCTTTTCCTCTCTTTCTGCAAGATTTCCCTCATTTTTGACAGGGAATGCACAGCTTCTATTGCAACAAATTAACACATTGATCTTTTTTATGGTCATCTTTGCCACAATGGGTGCAGGTAATTTTTTTTCTTTTGGACAGTGCTTGCTATGGTGGCCTAGATCTTGACATTTTATGCACTTCGTGATTACTGTGTAATCTTTTACCAAAATTGCACAAAACTCAATGTAAACTCTTCACTGATCTACAAGAAGTTGCCTCACTGATGGGCTGACCTCGACTACTTGGTGAACTGAAGCTTTATCTCGCGGGCGAGTCCTAAATTTAGGAGTGAATCCACTCAGGAATTCTTTTCTGTCCATTTTTTCTTCAAAGTTTTGTTCATAGATCCTTCCTACGATCTCTTCTGTTTCTATGGACTTTGGAAGATCATACAAGATGACCAAGGGCCTCCTCTTACGGGGCAGCTCACACTTAAGTTCCTCATTCAATTCCTTGTTGTTCATTATCCTCTTCATATCTTCTTGCAATTGCGTCTCCACAATCACTGCATTCTTGGTGTTCCGTATTTTGAGAATTCTAATCTTCTCCTTCGCGGGTTTCACAATTCTAGTCAGTTTCTCAGCATCTGACTTTGGACTTTCTCCTGCCTTCGAGGAGACGAATACTCCACTTGTCAAGGGACTCAGTTTCGGTTTAAGTATTGGAGTAGCTTTTGACACAGCCACTGACGCATAAGTTGGGGTGGAAGCAGAGTTCTTTTGCTTTCTTAGCTCATCAATTTCTTTCCTTAGTCTGGAGTTTTCCTTCCGAAGTTCCTCTTCTCTACCTTCAATGCGTGCTACCATTTGGCAAAGGTTGCCAACTTATCCTTCATTTCTCTTAGCTTCTGATCACTTAATTTTAGACCAATGTTCTCATTAAGGAGAGAAACAATCTCTTCGTGCCATTTTGCAATATCACTGGCTTCCCGCTGGGAAGTGCTTTCTGTCGCTGTGGAGGCCATACTCACTTATCTGCCACGCGATGAACTGCTTGCTCGGCATCATCCAGACGGTTGTGTGGCGCGGCAGCCTGCTTACCACAGAACAGCATGACGCGGCGCGCACGCGGTGACATGGACCAAATGCCGTGACGCAGCCCAGTGGCGAAACGATGACGTGGCAGTATTGCGGAGTCCGGAGCACAACTGTTCGCTGAGTACAAGCTGTATGCTTACGTGACCATGAAAACGAGTGCTATTTATTCACTGTTTGTACGGAACTTCACACCACTGCACTCACGGTGCTATGTGTACTTTACTAGTCGATATGTCATTTCAGATATCCGTATCAATATGATATTCCACATGAAAACGGTATTAATCACGGGAGCGACGCGGCAGTGCGACAAGCGCGGCAGCCATCTTACTACGTTTATGTATCAAACCCACTATTTTTTGTTTCTTTTATACAGATTTTTCACATTTCTTACAGAAACTTTTCAAAATTTGGAGGGCGGAAGAATAAAAGAGACATTTGTGGCATAACTATTTTTTTTTATTTTTTTTTTTTAAAGAAACTCTTTCAACAGTTATTATGGAACAATATTTATATAAATAAAGAGATAGGAACCTGGACACCAAAGAAACAGTAAAAAACATGGAAACAGGACATATAAATTTTTTTGGGATTAAACCTTTACAACATGGAATGAATAGTGTGGGCATCAAAAATTAGCTAACTAGTCACTGCACAGTGGCAGTTAACTGTGAAGACAAGTTTCATGTTGAGAGGGGGGGGGGGGGGAGATGAAAACAAGAGTATATATTTATATTTAAGAAAAGACTGATGAATGTGCTTCTCAGTGCCAGTTACCCACCACAGTGTAGCAACTACTGACAGGAAATAAACTAAATATTATATAGATGGAAATGAATGGTTGGAATGTACAAAATCAATAAAGTAATGTACAGTACCTGTAAGGGGCAGTATGAACATCTAAAGGCCTTCAAAATAGTAACTTAGGTAAATCAGAGATCTCCGCCAACAATAAGGAAGCAAGAAGAGTTGCCAAATATATGTAAAATGTAACATGGCTGCAGGGTTTGTAGAGTGACTCTTGTATTTGTGTTCATATTAATTAATAAATGTTTCTTGTTGTAGCATCCCTCCGGCCTATAACAGATGGATATGCTTTCTACATACTTCTCGTAACTGATACTACCTTTCAGCACAGATTCCTCTTGCACCATACTCATAACTTCAGTATGCAAGTGATTCTCAAAATGCAAAATATCATTTAATACAATTTTGAAATAAAACAAGCATTTTTATAAAATATTCCACCTAACCAATCCAATGGCAAAAAAATTGACAAACTAATAGATCAAGTCATAATAGGAATCAGAATGAATTGCATAAATGAACAAATTGTAATGACAGAAACCACTTAAATCTTCTTAAAAATTCAGTAGCGAGATCATTATTACTGGGAGCTCAGTGTGAGAGATTAGCAGGGGAGTAGCTACTATGGGGCTAGGCGGTGCAGTGCACCAGGGCCCTCACGCTCAGGGGGCCCCCAAGCATACCTCAAGGGGCCCCTAAGCACACCTCTAGGGGCCCTCAAGCGCAGTTTAGAGGGCCCACGAGCCTTCACGGCAAACTAGCGACTTTTTTTTTTAGTTCTACCGTCGTCTAAGGGGCCCCTGAGAACACAGGAGCCCCTCACTAAGGGCCCTCGCTGCTCAGGGGCCCCTAAAGAACAATTCAAGGGCCCCATCCTCAGTTCAGGGGGCCCCTACCAGCACACAAAGCAAAAAAAAGGTCGCCCGTCTGGCCTGAGGGCCCAAAATAAATTTTTTGCACCGGGGCCCTTGTTAACCTAGCTACGCCACTGGAGATTAGTGCATCATTTAAAACAAAAAAAGAAAATTAGAATGTAAATTAGCATCTGCTTTTATGAAGGAACCAGTTCAATAACTGTCAGAATCAATTTTGGGAAACCATAGAAAAAAAAAAACTGTGGGTGGTCAGTGAGATTTGAATCTGACCCCTCACAAATGCAGTTCAAACATTTAAAATGAGTTTAAAGGTCTACATTTATACATAGCAAGAATAGAGGTAAAAAAAGGACTGTGTTTAAAAATCTTTACCTGTTTTTTTACTTGTAGTTCTGTTCTGACCTCACGAAGTGCTTCTACACCGTCGAGATCCCCTTCACCCATTGAAAGAGCTGAGACAAGAAGTTGAGTGGCATGAAGATAATGCTTCTTTGACAAATGTGCTGTTAGTTTTGATGGTATTTCCCGAAGATTGTCACTAGACAGCACACAAATGATAAGAATGAGAATCAGACTGATGATCAGCTTTCTAATAACATATTTCATAAGAGAAATTAATTAGCTATGTCTCTAGTAAATACTACACTATTGTTGACAGCAGGCAGTGATGAGAAATTGTTAGTTGAGTAGTGTACCAGAATTTAACATAAGGCATAGTGACATTTATAGAGATTAATTATGATTGCCGAAATAACTCTCTTTTTGGAAGGGGAAATTCCCTTTAATAAGGAAGGAACATACTGGAATTATTACTTGAAAATAAAAAACAACTGACCAACAATGTTTTTATCACATAAAAAGTGTCATCATCATATTATTGTCACCATGCTCAAATTAAATACCCCTCTGATATTTTAAAATTACTATAATTCTGTAAAACTGTCAGACATAAGTAAATTCATAAATAAGTTCATGAAATTTAATGGCAATAATTAAGCTGTTTGGTTTTTAACTTGTTTCAAGCCTGTTTTTGTAATTATTGAAATAATGATATGGTTAATCAGCAAAAATCCTATAAATTATACCACCGTGAAACTTAAGATAATTATCCAAATCTGTATACTTCCAGAATTTGTGAATTTGTGTTTGTTGTCTACTAACAATATGTATTTAAAAAAAAATAGAACAAGGGTGTTAAAAACCATCACTGATTATACTAGAGCCTTTTGAGGCCTAGTAACAAGACATTCAAAACATATAACCCTTGTAATTTTCATTCTAGCACACCTACATGAAGCCAAAAATGTGTTAAGCCAGCTTCACATACAACTTAACTGGTACAGATCTATAACATATCTCAATCTCAGAGGTACGTGTTGGAGAGAAAAATCCAATAATTTTAGTCATGTGTTCTCAGATATTCATTTTGATAGGCATCCTGAGCTCACGTGATACTTGGCTGACATTATTCGCAGTCATATATACTGTGCAGAACCTACAATATTCGGGTCAGTCTGGAAATCTTTGGTGGGGAAAGTATGAGCAGATGGACCTGCATATTTCTGCAAGGTACAAAGACCTGTTGTTCACCACAGTCCCAAAGGGACCCATTCAAGTTTCCAGGAAGCGGAGGCTCAGGTAAAACCAATCCACCCCCATTCTATTTGTTGTGAGACTCTCATGGCGACGATCTGTCCCCGTGGGTTAGCGGTATCTACAGGTCATTGTGCTTCCCATAAACACGTTCTAGCAAAGCTAGCACAGAACTCAATATACACAACATACATAATGCTATTTGTCCATTGCATACTCTTCATAAAATCAGATGAATATTTACGTTGGCATTGCAGCCTTTCTTAGAACCTTGTGTAAGGTATAAAATTATTATTATTATTATTATCATTATTGCCCTTGAGGACAGTGTTTAAACTCAAATTATTCATGATTACTCAGTTTTTGTTTGTATTTGTCTTCTTCCTCTTCCCAAAACCTCTTCATACGTTCACTGTGTTTCTGTTTCCTTTGTTCAGTCCATTTTGTTCCTGTTTTCTTCTATATTTTAAATTTTGAGTTCATAATTTTGTTCCAGAATTGTCCCCTTTCCCGTGTCATTTCCTTGCTGATCCCTGCGTGATTCAAGTCCTCTTCTATTTCCTGGAACCAATTGGTTTTCCTGAGTGAACCATTTACCACATCAAAGATCCTCTTTGTGAGTCTAGTGCTGTTTATTCGCTGTAAATGTCCATAGAATTGTAATCTACGTCTTCTGATCATGTCTGTCAATCTATCTGTATGTTCGTATAGTTCTTTCGTTGGTCTTTTCATCCATATACCATCTTTATATATTGCTCCAAAATTTTTCTAAGGATTTTGCGTTCAACTTTTTCCGATTCTGTTATGCCTGAAGCCCCAATCGTTGTTGTTTCTGTTGCATATAATGCTTCTGGCAGTACCACTGTTTTGTAATGTCTGAGTTTGGCCTGTCTTGATATATTTCTTTTGTTATAATATGACCATGTGAGTCTATAAGCCTTCTGAAGCTTTTCTGAACTTTATAAAATTAAGAAATGATCGCACAAGATTTTATGTATAATTAATCTAATACACATTCATTAATATTATAAAATATGCCACATAATGTGGCACAAGTGTTACATTACACTATTTAAGTGAAATACAAAGTTCTTGCAAAAATAAATAAAAATAAAAAGTAGGTTCTCAAAGAAAGAGGATCCAAACCAATGTAATTCTAGAAATAACCTACTAAAGTTTTATTATAACAAATTTTTCTTTGTGTAATTATTGTTGTCGGTGTCTCACAGTTCTTCATATTTCATGTAAATACCCAAAAAATTGAAAATATCTAGCCAGTCAATTAGAACGCATGGTATTCATACAAACAAATTTTAAGAAATCAGGTCTAGGCTGCAAGCAGGCTACACCAGTTTGGAATGTCGCAAATAAAATTCCCAAATTATTTTAAAGTATCTTTATGACTATATACAGGGTGAGCCAAAAAGAACTTTACAACTTGTATAGAAATTTGTTACAGAATCGGTATATGTGTCATTTTGTAACAAAAAACTTCAAGTTTAGTGCATCAGTACACCATTCTGCCACCAGGGGCACTCAACATGCTTCTTTGATCTGAAACTCTGTAGTGTTCTGCCGCACTTTACCATCATAGAAAGAATGAGATTGAGCTCTGCCTAGAGCGGTTCAAATCTCCATCTCAAATAAACGCACCTCACTTCACTCAACACCAGCCCCTCTTTATGTTCCAGGAATTCCTCAAATCCAACCTGTCCCAACCTCTTTCATTAACTCCCCAAGACAGCCTTCCTCATTTCATTGGCAAACCTCACTGTCAAATAATTACGTCTCCTTCAACTCTCAAATTTACCACCAGATATGCGTCACTGCCATGGCCCCATCCCATGCAAACTTAATGCTGGGCCGTCTAAAACAATAATTCCTAAACAATCTCTCTATCAAACTGCTTGTGTGGTTCAGATATGTAGCCAATATTTTTATGATCTGGACCCACAATGAAAATCATCTACTCAACTCCCTAAACAACACCACATAGAAAAATCTTCAATTAACACCCTGATGTGTGATGATGACAGCAGCAACCACAAGAAACGAGGGGGGGGGGGGGAATTCCCAAGTTATATTAGAAACAGACAAATTAACATGTAAATAATTAGGTTTGATCAGTTGATTTACGAGATATAGCAATTAGAAACTTAACTGTTTCCATAATGGTAGTTTTTACTAGAATGCATTTCCATTGGAGATAGTGCCAGATGCTCATAGTATTCACATTACAATTGTAAGTGCCCCTTCACTTCTGAAGCATTTGTTGTGAATTTGATCTGTAAGACAAGTGGCAGCATTGCTGTGTAGTGCTCTTAGCTACTAGATTTGAGCATGTTCAATTTGCAGTCACTACCAATTTCTGCTAGTAGCGAATTGAATCACTCGCAGTAAGTTCTCAATGACATCAACTGATTACTTGCCATTATTCAAGTAGCATTGAAAATTGCTCTGTTGACACAAAATTACATGTCAGAAACAAGCATACATTCAGATAATGGCTAAGTTTAATTTAACTGCGATGGTGCACACACTCAGTCAGAAATTTCCCTATACCCCCACTTTTTCCCTTTCCTGTGCCTATCTACGAATTCCAACTTTAAATTTTTTCAGCATTTTTAGTAAATTATTCATCACTTCTCTTCTTCTTATTCCAATATCCAACTCCATTACCTATAAAAGAAAATTTTCTCACAACCTTATACCTCAAATCGAATGCCAACTTGTGGTCATGTTTGCCATTTCCTTACTACGCACATATTTCCATGCCTCTCCACCATTGGTGAGCACAGTTAATCAAAAGTTAACTTCATTAATCCGCTACTTAAAAAGTTAACTTCGATAATCATTAAAGCGTTACATTTTTGAAAATTTAACGCAAGTTAATCGTTAAAAGTTACCCAGAGTGGAACTGATGTTTACGTATTGCAATAGGCATTATTGCAAGCAATACCAAGGAGCTATGTACCATGATGTGAATCAATAATACATCCACCAAATATCCTTCCGGAAATTGAATTTTTCCTGGAGTTCAACACTTTCACCATCTTCTCAAACAAGTAACATTCTTCATCATATAGTGGAATCATGTTGGCAACAAAAAGGTTTGCAATACATCGGTCCACACTAGCTTGGATGGTTCCGGTAGCTATGATGCCAAAAAATTTTATTGACGTAAACTTTTATTAGTAGATGGCGATGAAAACAAATCAATTCTGCTGCTACCTACATAAGAAGCAGCCACAGAATTGAAGAAGGCTTTGAAATATTTTTCTGAGTTTTATTTTTATTCAAACTGTTCATATTTGGATATTTGCATCCTCTTCATATGTTGTTTAAGATTATTAAGGCTAGATACATGAGACATTGTAGAAAGTTTAGGCAAACACAGTTTGAATCACAAAACAATGTTCACCCAGTCTTGATTTAAGTGCAACATAATAGCATAAAACTGGCCAAGGAGTTTTAATATTCTCGTTGCTATTGTTAGCATTGCTAATGGATTGAAGAGCTTCAGTTTTCATGACGTAATCATGTAATGAATGTCAGATTAACTTATTTCACTAATGACCACCGAACCAATTCCAACTAAAAACTGAAATTTTTCTGGCAGTAAAAAAAAAAAAATAGATTATAAAAATATCAAAATCAATCACCAATCGAATTAGAAACAAGTAGTGAGTGTTTAAAAATGTAAAATAGAAACGCTCCAAAACTCTAGCTTTCTTGCCCACACCCACACCATGCCTACCATAACAATTGTATACCCATCACACTCATTCTTCGTATTACCTATTATTCGTTTGCCATCCGCCTAGCCGAAAGTACAAGCGTGGCATGGCGCGCAATTCAAAATTACCAAATGGCATCAACTACCAATGTAATGGACTAAGGTTAATGGTAGTTCAATTTAATGGAAGTTAAGAAGACCATTAACGATTTTTTAGGTTAACTTAAAATCAAGTTAAAATTTTGTAATTTTGTTAACTTCGTTAACTAACGATTAACAATTTTCTGCCCAGCTGTGCTCACCACCAACATATGTCTTGTACACACTTGATCCATTTTCTGTCCCCCTTATCATATCAGTTACTGACTGTGTTCTGCGGTAATTTCCAGAGACAAATCTAAAGTCCTTCTTTTCACTCCCTCCAAATACTGTATTTGGTATGTAAAATGTGGGTCTCATACTACACCACCAAATTCAAACAATAATCTAACCAAAGTTTAATTCTCAAGCTTAGAGAAATTTTAATGACTATCTAATCAACGTTTCATAAGAAAATAAACTCTCCTTAATACTGTAGTGGCAACAATTGTTAAGAACTCAAAAGTCCATCTACCTCCACTATCAACTCAATTTCAGGGCAAATTCTCTTTCAATAGGTAAAGACAGATGTTGGAATAAATCACCAAGAGAAATGATAAATAATTTAACAAATACACTGAAAAAATTTAAAGTTTAAATGCTTAGAGGGTAAAATAGGCTGGTACAAGAAAGGAAGAATGCACTCCATTGCAATTAAATTAAATTTTCCTCTTGTTTACATTTTGGCAAGCTACAGTCCAGGCTATTTCAACCTTGGCTTTTTTGCCTATTAGTTTAATATAAAATCTTTGGAAGTCATTCAAGCAGACCAGTGGAATAAAAAATTATTCCTTAACAATGTTATGTATATACATTTGTTTTTGGATACCACTGATTTGCAGACAGTTACTTCTCTTCCTCCCTTTTCTAAAAGATTTTAAGTTACTATTTCCGAAGAGACTAGTGTTGCTCTTAGAAATCCATTAACTGAACGTTCACTACATACTGCATATTAGCAAGAATAAAAATTACTAACTGTACGTGATCAAAAAAACACTGCAGCTCATAACATCTTCATAATTTATGCATGATATAGTGGTTCATTGCTACCATCCATGTTGCTCGATTACGGAGGTTGAATTGTTTTCAGATGACATAATAATTGGATTACATCACGAGAATTGTGAATAGTGACAGAGGGTAGGACCAGGATATCCAACGGAATACTCATGGGATTGGATACAACAGCGCTAAATGCCAAAATGAACTATGAAAACAGGAAATTAAAGGATCCATATTACATAGTGGAGACATAAATATCAGGTTATGAGCCAAGAAATTAATGCTGGTAGGGGAATAGGAAAAAGTTTCAAGATACTGACTGCAATTATTTGGAGAAGGTAATAAGGAGATGTAAGTAATGAAAATAAGCAATAAAATCTTAATATGCCCTTGCCCCAGTATTTTGAGATGGTATGGGAACCACACTGCAGGTATCAAATACTGGAGAGCTGGAGCGCAACTAGATTTGTTGTAGAAATTACTTTAGAAAAATACTGATAAAATAAGAAGAGCTGGATTGGCGCACTGAAAAGCAGGAGGCAAGTGAGTTAAGAAAACAAAGCTGAGCAAAGTGGCAAAGGATACTGGAAGAAAACAGGGGTAACATATAGTAAGAGAGGACCACAGACCTAAATTACTACTTGATTTCAGAATTAAGGGAATGATATAGTTTTCTCTACTGGTAGGGCAGTAATGAACTGCAACAAATTTTCGAAGGAGGAGATGAACAATATAACTCAAACAGTGAAAAAGTTTAAGTTAAAAGTAAGACAAAAGGAGAGAAACATACACATTTCAGGAGCTACTAGAAATGTGTCACTGTTATCCTTCTTCTGCCTCCAACTTTGGTAAGTGGACAGTTTAATTTCCATACATATCCTTGCATATTTTTTTTTTTTTTTGTGGGGTGGGTGAACATTCAATTGTTATGTTCGTGTGAGCATTATATTTTACAGCATCAGACAATATCAACAACCTAAGAAGTATTTCCAGAAACAGCCAGACAGAGCAGTTCAATTTGAATTTTACAATTTATTCAGAATGATGCTGCAAACAATATGAATTACTGATATTAAATAATTAGCTACAGAAAAATTAGTGTTCTTTTAAACCATCTATAAAGTAGGATCTTACATTTCTTCCAAGAGATGTAGCACATGTTTATGTTCAACTCCCTCAAGCCACAATTTTTTCAGTTCCTCTCTCCGACAACGTAGAAGCATTTTGCAAGCATGGAGGTTTTCCTTCACTGCATGAATTTTTTCTCTTGATGACTGTACTCTAGCAGAAAGCTGCCCAAATAACTGGATGCAAAATATTAGAAAAACTGATAGTCATAAAATATGACCATAAATGACAACATATAGTAACTGAAATGGCCTTACTTGCATAACCTGAGTCAGATCTTGATCATGGAGAGAAACAAGTTCATCAAGTCGTTGGTCACTTTTTTTTGTACTCTCTTTCCAGTTTACCCTTCTCCCTGTCTCTCTGTTCATTGGACTCACTTGCAGAGAGAGTCCGGATTACTGACATCAGTAACCCACTCTAAAAATACAAGAGTAACATAAGACAAACAAAACTGTGTCCAAAACACAACTCTGGTGAGTTAATACTAACAAACACACTGTAATAGTAATAACTATACAAAATTTACATTGATGAGTGGTAATCATTTTAGAAGATAAGAATAATCATGTGTGGGTTAAAATTACTTTTAAGATTACATGATGTTATTAAATATGAGAACATAAACACAAATTAATATTTAAGGCACCCTAAAAGCAAAACAAAGGAAATGACAAGAAACTTCAATAAAATGTTAGAGTGTGATGCTAATATGTTTTAAAACAGTGTTCTCAACCTTTCTCAACCCTAAACTCATACACCAATAACTTACATGGGTCAAGTTTTTTACCTATATTATTAACCAACCCTTTCAAATGTACCGTGGTCCCATAAGATCTAAATCTACGAAAAGGCCCTCATAGAACAGTCACTAACTTAATACATAAAGGAACACTGCTCTCTTTAGTGCCAGCTGGAAACATATTTTATTATCTTATATATAAAAATCAATGTTTGTTTGTTTGTATGTTCGTCTTCTATGCGTTCCTGTACCATTTATCAGATTGCAATGAAACTTTGGAGAGTTTTCGAGTGTGCGCCTGCGAAGGTTCCTGCGAAAAAAAAATTCCAAAAAGTCGCCCCCTATTCCCCATAACACCCCATAGTTTAGGCAAAACCACATTTTTTATCCGATTTAGATAGGAATTTGTACACTTATACTTTAAAACAAACATAAAAATACTGCCTACATACGGTTTCCGAATATTAATCCCCTCGCCCCATATCCACCCCCATAATTTAGGCAATACCACATTTTTATCCGATTTAGATAGGAATTTGTACACTTATACTTTAAAACAAACAGAAAAATACTGCCAACATATGGTTCCCGAATATTCATCCCCTCTCCCCCTTTCCAACCCCATTACGTTTTCACCCCATAATTTAGGCAAACCACATTTTTCATCCGATTTAGATAAGAATTTGTACACTTTTACTTTAAAACAAACAGAAAAATACAGCCTACGTATGGTTCCCGAATATTCATCCCCTCTCCCCCTTTCCAACCCCATTACGTTTTCACCCCATAATTTAGGCAAACCACATTTCTTATCCGATTTAGATAAGAATTTGTACACTTATACTTTAAAACAAACAGAAAAATACAGCCTACGTATGGTTTCCGAATATTCATCCCCTCTCCCCTTTCCAACCCCATTACGTTTTTACCCCATAATTTAGGCAAACCACATTTTTTATCCCATTTGGATAAGAATTTGTACACTTATACTTTAAAACTAACAGAAAAATACTGCCTACGTATGGTTTCCGAATATTCATCCCCTCTCCCCCTTTCCAACCCCATTACCTTTTCACCCCATAATTTAGGCAAACCACATTTTTTATCCGATTTAGATAAGAATTTGTACACTTATACTTTAAAACAAACAGAAAAATACAGCCTACATATGGTTTCCGAATATTCATCCCCTCTCCCCCTTCCCCCCCATTACGTTTTTATCTCATAATTTGGGGAAACCACATTTTTTATCCGTTTTAGATAAGAATTTGTACACTTATACTTTAAAACTAACAGAAAAGTACTGCCTACGTATGGTTTCCGAATATTCATCCCCTGTCCCCCTTTCCAACCCCATTACGTTTTTACCCCATAATTTAGGCAAAACACAGTTTTTATCCGATTTAGATAAGAATTTGTACACTTATACTTTAAAAAAGAGGGATAAATATTGTACACATTAATTTAACAAAAACCCAATCCATCTCCTGTCTTTCCACCACCTTAATTACCCCCTCTTCCCCAAAACACCCCATAATTTAAACAAACCCGCAAACCGTTCGTCCGATTACGGAGAAGCTTTGGTGAGTTGTCGACGGGATGACAGAGAAGGTTCCTGTCAAAAAAAATAATTAAAAACCCACCCTTCCTCCCCATAATTTAGACAAAACCACATATTTCATCACATTTCAATGGGAATTTGCACACTTATACTTTGAAACAAACAGAAAAATTCTGCCTGCATATGTTTTCCAAAGCGCATCCCCTCTCACCCTTTCCAACTGAAAATGAATGAAACAGCAGTTTAAAATTTATATGTAAATATTTTTTCATTTAATCTATGCGCCTACTCAAGTCCAGCAATAGTGAAGCATTGCCGGGTAAGCTAGTATTAATATGAAAAGGATTGATAAAATACACCCAACACTCACCAGAGTTGAAGGGCAGCAACAACACGAAACAATACACAAACACACAAAATACCACAAGGCTTGCGCGAGCTCAGACACTTACTTCTTTTAACTTGACGAAAGGTTAACCCTGAAATATTGTATTTTCTGTGTTTGTGTATTGTTTCGTGTTGCTGCTGCCCTCCTCCCTTCAACTCTGGTGAGTGTAGGATGTATTTTATCAATCCATTTCATATAAATATTGCCTTGTAGCAGTTCTTTCTTTCCATTATTACCAATTTTATTATATTAATTATGCAATCATATCTTCATATGCCAGAAATATGGTACTAGATTTTGTCTGGTCTTTGAAATATTCATGGTTTTTACAAAGTTACAGAATTATGCAGTACAAGTACTGTATCCATTTTATATGAAGATTTTTTTTTAATTTATTTTTTATTGACATCTTGATTCTACTAATTACATTTATAATATTCTACCTGCAGACCACCTGTCTCATGTTCATGAAGTAAAGATTGGGAGAAACAATTTTAAAGCAATGAATAAAACAATAAAATGTAGAATGAAATATACTGAAAACCTAGATTTGTTTTGTGCATTGACAATGGGCCAATTGATTTTTGTGTTGGCCCTAACTACTAATCCCATGTTCAGCTTCCTTATTTTACTCTCGGCTGTTACCGAATAACCAAATGTCTCCATTTTCACACCAAGATACAAGTTATAACTCAAATATTTATCAGTGCCCAACTTGGTAGACAACCTGAAATTGTGTTTAAATATTATAGAGGGTCGTCGGTAAAATAAGGTTCACAAGATGCTGAAGTCACGATCCGGTAACACTTCCAGGTTCCGGAACACTGGCGTGTAGCTTGGTTCCCCCTCTCCCAATCCCCAACCCGGCGAACTGTGCAACACTCAGTCTTGGTTGAGCAGCAGTTAGAGATGGAGTTCCCACTCGCTTTGCCCACCAGGTGTGAATTATGAGCATATAACACATATTCAAATGGTGCAGAGAATTCAAAGACAGACATACAGACGTCCATGACGAACAGTATTTTGGACAGCTATCAATTTCGAACCAAACGATTGTGATATTGAAAGAAGAAACGCTGAAAGATCGAAGGGCATTAAGCTCTAGTTAATCATGCTGATGCATCCTACTACCAGCTTGATTAGATCCATCCATAGGCCTATCTGCAGGGAATAGCTGTAGAAAATATGATTACACTTAAAGACCCCTAATAAGCAGCACTTTTCCTGAAAAAAAAAAAGTCCAAAACATCAAAACCTACTTGGTCTCTTAAATAATACTCCAATAAGAAATAAAAAAAATGGTGGCATATCTGAAACACCAATCTGGCAGCTATGTATACTGCTAGGTTATAGACTAGGTATTTTTGTTATCACAATCGGATTATGGCTCTGCACAAATGTCATTGATACTTGTGGCAATAACAAATTGCCCAAGGTAGAACAGGATTTCCCGAGTCCACTATTCTAAGGATCACTATGAAAGAACTACCAATATCATTCCACTATGGAACCTGATTCACATTTACAATATAGGCCAAGGACTGAACCTCTACTATTGTGAGTTTTTAAATCGTTTGGGATTCACTACATTAGGGAAGTCATCTTATACCCTGCTTATACTCTTATATACAGCCAGAACACTATGACCTCCTACCTACTATTGATATAAACCTGTTCTGGTGATGTAAACATCACCTGACGAGGAATTACTGCTAGTCAAGACACATACATGGTGTATGTAGCATCAATAAGCGAGCTATGCGAGTTAAGAATGGGGAATGCACGCAATCTATCTGAGGGCAGATTGTGATGGTCCGAATGCTTGGCAAGAGCATTTTGGAAACTGCATGGCTTATCGGGTGTTCGAGAAGTGCTGTGGCGAGTGCCTTCAACAAGTGGCGAAACAAAGGTTAAACCACATCCAAACATTGAGGGGTTGGGCAGCCATCCCTCATTACAGATTTCGGACGTCATAGTTTGGGCAGACTGGTAAAGCAAGTGATTTATATAGACAAGCTGGATAATCCATTTGCCAACAGAATGAATACTAACAGTGAAGCCCATCCAGTGGCAAAACATACCAGTTCCCACAATCTGAATAATTTCAACAACTGTTTCTCAGTTAGGGCGATCAGAGTTTTACCAGACAACATGACCTCCTCTGAACTGCTTAGATGGGAACTTGCCTACCAGAATATCTTGGACACCAGACATCCTCCAGGTCTCAATCTCCAATAAATCCCTCCCACCAAACCCAGCACTTATTATCACAACTATTTATATTGCTTATATTTTATTTTTTCTACTTAAAGTTTTTCAAAATATGATTTATATCATCATTCAGTTATTATTTTTTTATCCCACTTGCAATGATAATATACCTTCAGCATTATCGATTCAGTATTTGTGCTTCTCCCCGTTTCCTATACTACCATCTATGCTGGCAATGTCATACAACCTCAATTCACTAGACGGCTGCCATCGTGTGCACATCTGGCTCTACCAGGTGTCTCACTTTTTAGCTCTACCAAGTCGTGTGAGCTTTGGGGGGCTCCCTGATCTGACCTTGGGGGTCCCCTGAACTGAGCTTGAGGGACCCCTAGCCCACCGATAGCTACACCACTGCTGGCAACATCAGATAGCTGCATGACACATTCATATTTCAGCATATTTTATTTGCCGTAAAATGTGAGTGGGGGATGGAAAGGAGTCATCATATCGAAGCAGTTAATTTAAATTTCAAGAAGTAAGTACCATTTCAAATAGGTGGAGAAAGTGACACAGCCCCCAAAATTCTTCTGTAGACTGTCAAATTAAATTATTTTGTTCTTAATTTAATGTAGTCTACTGTTAAACAATTAAGATGCCTATGAAATTACAGATTATATGTACTGCTGAACATACACTTCTATTACAACAAATATTGATGACATTTAATCCTTGTGGCTTTAAATTATTCATAATCAACAAAAAATGTTCATTAAAAATAACAGAATTTGGGATATTTGATTCCACTGAAAATTGTTTGATTAATATGTGTTTGACTTTGCTGCTTCAGTTTTCATAATATCCTTATTGTTTTATTCTTACTTCCAGAGTTGCAAACCTTCTGTATGCCATAGGCCTAAATAAATTAGATGCTTTAATCACTTTATTAATAACTATGTCACAAAGATAGTAATACTAGCATCATTACTATTCCTAAAGCCAAAACACAACTTTCCTTTAAAAGTGCATGGTGATTTTTGTTCTTGTTTGTACCCTGCTCAGTTAACACAGGCATCTCAAGGTCAGTCACCTCTTACCCCACTCCGCCGTCCTTTCCCCCATATGCAAAGTGGATATTTACCACTCACTTACTTGGAGACCCCAGTCGGATCCGAGATGTAGGAAGGGTGAGGTGAGGAGCAGGCCCAGGGTAATGTGGTGACCTTATGACACCAGTTTGCAGTTAACAGGTTATAGAAGCCTGGTATCATTAACAGAGAAAGCAGGTTACAAAGCAAATCTCCACAATGTTACTGAAAATGTTTGCTTATAACTAGTGCATTGTAAACCTGGTTCCAATTTGTGACATTTTCTGCATCTAGCTCTTATCAATATAATTACCGATGGCAGGTATGTTTGCATCACAATCGTTTAGGTAATTTATAATAGGCTTGACTATGTAATTGAATTTCGAGATAACGAAAACTTGAGTTAACTAGAGAGCCGACTATTATGCATTATTATGGTGGAATCATATGGCCTAACATATGATTACAATGAGAATAGCTGTAAAGTATTTAGCAAATAGACATTAAAATAACCAAACGTGGCTACTTTAACGGCATTTGTGAATAAAAACGATAGAGGATAAAGCTGTTGTAGAGACTGTTGTTACTACAGGATCACACATAAACAGTCTAGTTAGTGTTTCGATAAAAACAAAAAACCTTGTGCAAACCTTTGATAAAGCATTAGTTTGTATTAAAACAATACTGTTCACCATCTGTCTTAACCATTTACACATCTTACCGTTTCCTTGGAATACTTAACCCCCCTTGGGGGTTTGACAGGACGTTCAGAACTCGCCATGACATAGTAATCATACGCCCCACACAACAAATGAAAATAATGAACACAGATATTGTACGCTTGGCTTGTTAATAACTGCAAGCCAAAGATGGCACTGAAAAAGGAAAGATTCTAAATGGGTAAGTAATAATTTTATACAAAGAGTTAAAAGAGAGCGGCTATTAAATCAATAACAAACCACCGCATTTTCTTATAACAATCAATTAATAGAGGACTGTAAACAACTGCAGAGAGTCTTGACAGGATATCTAGTTGGGTTGGTTTACATGGGATGAAGATAAATGTAAAGAAGAGTCAGCTTAATACATACACAAATAAAAAAACTAAAGATTGATTATGATGATAAGGTGGAGAAAGAACAGCTAGTTGAAGACTTGAAAATTTAAATATCTTGGCATTACATTTGATAACAAGCTTAACTGTGCAGGACACATTTGACAGGTAGTACGAAAAGGCTTCAAAATTCTGCACTTGTTGGAGAGTGATAGGATGTACGAGAGAAGTAAAAGAATTAGGTTACAAAACTTTGGTCAGACCATTGCTTGAATATGTTAGTATAGTACGGGAGCCACATTTTCAGTATCAAATACAGTAGTTGGAGAGGGTGTAGAAAAGGGCTGCTAGGTTTGTTTCTGGAAATTATCGCAGAATACAGTCAGTAACAGATATGAGAAAAGAGCTAGGATGGGATTCATTGCATGACAGCAGGAGGGTGAAGAGGGTCATGGAAGTGTACAAGGCGTATATTGGTGATGAGGCATGGAAAGATTCTGGTGTAAGAATTAAAATTAATGCATGGAAGGGAAAAGATGACCATGACCACAAGCTGGCACTCGATTTCAGACACAAGGTGTGGCATAACAGGTTCCTTGGAGAATTTATAAAAGACCGAAGGTTACTCTAGGGGAAATTAGTAGCCATAATAACAAGATAAAACGAGCGAAAGTTAGTTTGAGCCTTTGAGTTGATGATATAAAGTTACAGCAAACAAAGGACCTTGGGTATTCTTCGGATACCTATTAATTAAATGCAAGTGGAATAAATACCAATGAATCATATGAAAGTTTACAATTATTTAAATAGAAAAGATTAAATGAATAAGTGTGAAGGTTAAAGCACCGTACGAGTAAAAAACGGGACGTTTGTCCCTGGCAACTTGAATCAATGCTATAAAAGAAAAGAAAAAATACGAAGTCCAATACCTATAAGACCGTCAACAAGCAGCAAGAGCTTTAAAAATACACAGGGCCCGCTCTAGGGGGACACAAACCGGGCATTTGCCCGGGGCGCTAAAATTTAGGGGCGCCATTTCGGCTGCAAGTGTGAGAAAAATATTAATAATATTAATGGGTTAAATACCCAATTAATAAAAAAAATCCACATACCGATTTTTTCGTTCGTTAAAAACTTACAGTTCTTAGCTATTTGGGTGCGCCCCTTGAGACTTCGAAAAGACGGGGCGCGGACCTCAAAGGGGCGCGTCGTTGCCTCGCCACCTCTGTGTGAATTCCGCCATAGGAGCAACTTCAAAATGCGCCGCGTCCGCGCCATGTCTCAGCCCGAAGTTCGCGCCACGTCTCTTCTGTATAGATTGGGCCTTAGCACGCGAGTAGAACGCGTTGTTGTCTCAATTTGCTTATTACTGCTAATTACAAAAGTGGTTTCATTACACAACAGCATTAGTCTTACTATTTAGTTATTAAAGTGGAAGTTCATAAAATTTACTTCAGGATTTCATAATTTCTAAAGGTAAGTACATCTATGATTAAACTGTTATTTAGTTGGATATACGACATAGGCGCACAACGATAAAAGCACACAAGAGAAGCCCAGTAGGTGCGGGCTGTTACACCTGCCCTCGGCTACCTGCACTGATTCCGACGTTATACTGCCCACAAGTTACTAGACGCGGTGAAAAGGAGTGTTTTTCGCAATTGCAGCTAGGCTGTAATACATGGAATCGATAGTGCTTGGCGGGAGATGCTGAGTATTTATTTTATTGAAATGATGAACCAAATCAATATGGATCCTAGTTATTGGAAATCGAAGTGGAATAATTTGCATAATAATTTCTTCTTGTAATGCGAGCCTCACAGATTTGTTGTACAAATTAGATACAGGCATTGTAAGTGTTTTGGTTGGGTTAAATTACATAAGCTAGCTTTGATCGCTTGTGAAAATACTGTAGTTTAGTGGTTGTGGGACAGTAGTTACAATAATTAATAAATAAATAATATTACAAGCTGCTGATTACCGATTAGTTACTTCACATACCATTACTATATTTATTTTCGAATGGTAACTGCTAATATATAATAATCCATGATTTTTATTATATATACGAATGCGGTTTACAGATACTCTAATTGCTGCATTTGTAAATCGTCTCAACAAAAAGAAATTCATTAACTATTTTAGTGAATGTGAATAACTTTGTCAGTTGGTTTAATAAGTGCATTGCGTGACAATCACTCCACAACATAATTTTTTTGTTTGTGAACTTGGAACCTATTCCGTTTAAGCCTGTAGAAATTGCCATTCTTTATACATGGTTTCTGTATTTGCAGCAAATTTACGGATAGTATCATCCGCGAATAAGCTTTGACTGTGTAGTAACACTAGACTTTCTTTATTTTCACAGGGTATAGAAAATATTTTGTGTTGTGCATAAATATTTTTTTATATCGACTGAGAATAATTTATCTTAGTTATGATTTTAGCTTATTTAGAGCAAGGATAAATATTTGCTTTTTATATTATTTTATAGCGTACATTGTTTGAGTTACGTGCATACCTCTTCCAAAATGTCTGACGGTCAAAGAAAACTATCTGGTTACCAGTACAAAAAAAGAAGGTTGGGATAGGAAGAGTAAAGGCAGAATCAATCTGGCGCGTTAAAAAAATATACTTTATTCAGGGTTTACCAAAACAAATCTTAGAATCCAATATCAGGTCGGGATACAAAAGAAGTATAGAATCGTCAGAAAATAATAGCGAACAAATGAACGAAGTTTGTAAACCAACTGGAACTGACACCAACGTGAGACTCACAGAAGGCGTTCTAAAACTTTGTGGACAAGAATTTTATGAGACGTCGTAAGAAGCTTTTTAGTAAGGTAAGGTCCACCTAAACTATTGCATAATTACAAATTTCCTTCCAATGACACAGATCGACGTTTTAGCGCAAAATATTATGCACGAATTTTCAGCAACGCAGAGCAAATATTGCGAGATTAGCTACTGCGTTTACTGCTTCTGTTGCAAAATTTTTAGTTGTTTAGTTAGTTCTCTCTCAAAGGAGGGTTTTAAAAATTGGAAGCACCTCTACGAAACTTTAAAAGAGCATGAAATTTCGAAAAATCATATTCAGGCAAAAAAGATTAAATTATTGTTGTAAAACTGTAGATGCTACCACTCAAAGAGTTATTAATGCCGGAATAAATCATTGGAATGAGGTACTTCTAAGAATCGTTGCAATTGCCAAAATGCTTGGTAAAAGTTGACTGGTTTTTCAAGGTACAAGCGACAAGTTGTTTGAGCATAATACCGGTAATTTCTTAAAAATAGTTGAGTTACTGTCTGAATACGATCCCATTATGATAGATAGATAGATAGATAGATAGATAGATAGATATGTTCACTTTGATCCCATGTGAGAATAATCTCGGGGATGTGGAACAGTACATACACTTATTATTAATGTCAATATTACTACATAATTGATAATATTATTATATATTGACAAGTTAGCAACAACCCATTAGTATAACCAAAATCTCCTATAATCTACAAATACAATTCCGAGTTAATTAATACTTATTATGTGGAACAGTGTATACACTTGTTACCAGCAAACCAGTTATTTTCTTACCAACCAGATACCATGAAAGGTTTCACTGTAATTTGTGACTACATATTATATTATGTTAGTTGCTTTTTATGTGGAACAGTACACACACCTATTAGCAATATCAATTATATTACCAACAACTCATAAGCAGTCAATTACTTAAAAACCTGTTAATATGATAATTTTTCACAGCAGTTTTTGAGTGCATGCTATCCCATGTTAGTTACTATATATGAGTGAAATTTTGTAAACAGTGTAATTAGTTCATTTGTCAAAAGTTTCAACAGAAAGAAAAACCATATATCATTTTAGTAATTGTGGATAATTTTGTCACCTTCCCCTTCCATACACCATATATACTATTTTATCAGTCATTCTTAGTTACCAGATTCCAAGAAGAAAAATTCTTTCACAGAGTAAAATGGGTTCTGAAGCAGAAACTCTTTCAGTTTGGACTTAAAGTAGTTGGGTTTTTGTAGATAACATTTAATTTCTGTTGGTAATACATTGAACAAGGAAGCTCCAGTAAATGTTAACCCTTTCTGAACAATTGACAGTGATTTGTAATCCTTGTGAATATTATATTTATTCCTAGTATTATGGCTATGTATGTCAGCATTAAGATTGAAGTGTTCAGGATTTTCTACTACAAATGATAATACAGAGTATACATACTGTGCTGGCATTGTTAGTACACCCAGGTTTTTAAATAGATTTCTGCACGATGTCTGTGGGCTTGCTCCACAAATAGTTCTTATAGCACGCTTTTGCAATTTAAATACCCTCTGTGCTTGTGACGAGTTTCCCCAGAATGAGATGCCATAAGTGAGCAGGGAATGAAAATATGCAAAATATACTAACTTTCTGGTTTCTATATTGGCTATTCTAGATATTACCCTCAGTGAAAATGTTGCAGAATTCAGTTTTTTAAGAAGTTGTTGAATATGCTGTTTCCAGTTCAATTTGTTATCTATATATACACTCAGGAATTTTGTGAAACTGTTTTCATTGATTTCTTTTCCTTCTGATATCACATTATAGCTGTCCTTTGTTTTATTTTTTGTAACGAACTGAAGTAACTGTGTTTTTTCTACATTAAGTATTAGTTTGTTGGCATTAAACCACCTGTTAATTTTGTTTATAACTTCATTTGCTGTGTTTTCGAGGTTTTGTGCTGATGGGTCTTTCAAGGATATGCTAGTATCATCTGCAAAGAGCACCATATGAAAGAGTACGTCCGTTGAGTGCTCTAAAAAGTAGAGACTAAAGCTCAATATCTTGGAAAAAATATAGGCTACAAACCGGGATAGTAGATCTGCTCCATCAAAGTGTAAAGTCTCATGTTATTAATGAATTAAAAAATTCAAATATTTCCATAATTTTAAACAGTACTCCTGACTTTAGTAAAATACAGCAAATTACTCTTGTAATCAGATATGTTTCAACCAATAAATTTAATCCTGATTTTGGCAATTGAGTATGAAATTGCTGATGAAGTAAATTTTAAGATGTAATAAAAAATTTGCAATCTGAAAGTAAGAAAAAAAAATTATTTTTGTGATTTTAGCGTATTTGATGTAATCTCGTTTTATTTTCAAAATAATGGCATTTAGATTGTTTGTGTGATAATATCCATCTGTTATAGCATTTAAAAACGTAAAAATATGGTTAATTTGTGGCTATGTACAGATATTTCATAATTAATTTCTCTATTTTGTGCCGCTAGATCAAAATTCAATAAGTTTATTTATGAATATACGATTTTATTAAAATTTAAAATTAAATATTTTATTCGATTAAAAATTAATTATTTTTTTAAAAAAATATATAATTCTACATAATATTAAGGGGCGGCAATTTGTCTATTTGTCCGGGGCGGCAATACCGCTAGAGCGGGCCCTGAAAATACAACAAAGGGTGTAGGAAGGTTCTCGTTTTTAAGTAAGGGTTTCAGGGATTGGAATAAATTACCAAGAGAAATGATAAATAACTTACCCAAAATATTGAAAGAATTTAAAGTTAAAATTTGTAGAGGGCAAATGTAGGTGGGTGAAGGAAAGGAGGAATATGTGTGTGTAGGGAAATTGCCATCGGAGAGTGCTCTCCATTGCAATCTAATTAAATACAAGGTCAATACCAAAAGTAGTAGGACTGATTTTATTTTAAAAGATTTATTGGAGGTATTTTTACAATTCCTTAATTCTCTTCGAAATAGCATCCTTGGGCAGCTACACACTTAGAATTACACTGCTGCCATTGGCCGTACGCCTTCTGGGAGTCAGATTCGGGGACGCTGTTTAGAGCCCTCGTTGATGCTGCTTGAACGTCCTGAATCGAGTCAAACCACTGCCTTTTCATCCGACTGAGTAAAAAAGTGTCAGATGGTGCCAGATCAGGACTGTAGGTGGGGTGCAGCAACGTGGCAACGTCGAATCGGTTTAACAGTTGCCTCATGACGAGCGCGCCATGGCACGGCGCAGTGTCGTGATGCAGAGTCCAGTTGGCGGAGATGACTTGTCGGACGCGATTCACTCGGTCTCGCAGGCAGTTTAGCACTTGCACTTTAAAGTTCGAATTGACAGTTTCCCCAGGGGAAACTAACTCCTAATGAATTACCCCACAATGGCCAAAAACCACGATCAGCATTGTCTTGATCTTTGATTTGCTCATGCAAGCCTTCGTTGGACGGGAGGACATGGAAGGCTTCTGTTGGCCCGATTCGGCGTTGTCACATTGCTGCACCCCGCCTACAGTCCCAATCTGGGCCAAACTGACTTTTTTTTTATTCCCACGGATGAAAAGGCAGCTGAAGGGACAGCGGTTTGGCTCGATTCAGGACGTTCAAGCAGAATCGACGTGGGCTCTCAACAGCGTGTCCGAATCTGACTTCCAGAAGGCGTACGCCCAATGGCAGCAGTGTAATTCTAAGTGTGTAGCTGCCCAAGGGTACTATTTCGAAGAGATTAAGGAATTGTAAACATATCTTCAATAAATAATTTTTTTATAAAATCAGTCCTACTACTTTTGGAATTGACCTTGTATTCATTCTTATATCTCACTGATACACATGTGACGAAATATATAAACAAATGACGGAAAATCCTAGGTGGAATTAGAAATTTATTTGGTAAACTGTATATAACTTGTTTTGTATCCACAATCTACCAAGAATCTCTTATTTCACAAATTATTTAAGAGTTCGAATTGAAAGGAAAACTTTTCTTCGGAATTAAACTAGTGGGATCTGGAGAGTTATAAAATTACTCTTCCAATTAATGGTATTGTCTTTTACTATTAATCAACGAAAAAGCAAATGAACGTAGGTGTTTGCATTTATACCGCATATAGCTCTGCAACCAGTTACAAGAATTTATTTGGCTGTAACACCTAGAGATTTAAGGCAAAATGAAGTGGGAAGGTTTTCATTTTTAGGAAGGGGACTGTGGAAGTAAAAATGGGATTGGGATCATTGCTATTCGTTATACGATTAGTTGTTAGGTCTATTAAAAATACCTATACTCAGTGAATCACTTTTTCATCAACTCCAAACTCCATCAACTCCAAAGCTTTATTTAGCACCATTTCATGGTTCACCCTGACAAAAGGCTTTGAAAGATCTATTGCTTTACTATCAATCTGACATCCCTTTTCTAACCGAAATATCTTGGGTATGGTCTAC